>OU015749.1:29697590-29730907 GCA_907169655.1 Acomys percivali | reverse complement strand
TTCTCTTCTCTTCTCTTCTCTTCTCTTCTCTTCTCTTCTCTTCTCTTTTCGTTGATTTAACCAGCCAGGTGTAATTTGTACTTTCAGTCTCTTAGAAGATTGCTCCCTGAACTAGCAAGGGCCCTGTGTGAGCTTATTGTAGTATCTGAGATGAATCTGTATCTGGTTTCTCCATTGAGAGCCTACCTGGAGCAGTTGGAAAGGCTTATTAGACAGATGCTCCTGTAAATTCTACTTGCTGGGCATCTGACCCTCTCCCATGTTTACCCTAACTTTTCTATAGAGGGATTTTATTGTTACTGTACTATTTTTCAAAATTCTTTCCCTATCCTACCTTTATTCCTTAGCTTTAAGTCTCTCTCTATATTTTTTTTCTATCACCTCTGGAAAGTAATTCTAAAGAGAGAGAAATCAGTTTCTCTTGAGCACCAAATTTTTTTTAATATATATATTTTTATTATATTTTATTTATATTACATCGCAATTGCAATCCCCTCTGATCTTTAAAAATTTTTTAATATATACATTTATATTATTACACATATATAAAATAAACTACATACAGCAAGAATAACCACAAAAAAATCAGGAATTAAAACAGGATCTCATTGTATGACCTTTTTTTGTTTGGTTGGTTTATTTTGGTTTTTGTTTTGTTTTTCAAGACAGGTTTTCTCTTGTAGCCCTGGCTGTCCTGGACTTGCTTTGTAGACCAGGCTGGCCTCGAACTCAGAGATCCACTTGCCTCTGCCTCCTGAGTGCTGGATTAAAGGTGTGTGCCACCATTCCCAGCCTAAAAAAAAATTAGGAATTTTTTTAATGTTTCATTCATAATGTTTTGGCTATTTGTATTTGGCAACGTTGAAGAAAACATCTAGTCTAAAATTCTGAATGTAAGTCAATATCTATTATATCTCATCTCTATCAACTTAAAACATCTATTTAGACCTAAAAACACCTTAATCCCTAAACTGCTAAGCCTAATTGTAAAACTAAACTATCTGTTCTTCAACCCCATCAAAGACTTGAGAAGGAATAAAATTAATTACCTGAGTAAACAGGAAGTGCAGGTTAGCAGCTTCCAAAGTGAAAAAAAAAAATGACAGAGATAATTCACTGCCTGAACAATAACCTAAAACTCTCTGTAACGTTGGAGCATTATCTTCAGCCTTCTAGTCCAGTATATCTGACAGACTTATTTGTGAGGCAGGAACTGCTGAGGACTTCTGTACCCTGTCTTGGCAGAGTTTGGCCATGGACTCTTCCTTCATGCAATCTTGCCCTTTTGTAGGCAGAATTCTGTCAGTGGCCAAAATGAGGACATTTTGCCCAGTGGCTGGTTTGCCACATTTGAAGGCATTTCCATAAGGAGGTTCTTTGATGTTCATCATCTTCTTTGAGGTAGGCTGGGTGTTGCTAGGAGTTAACTTGTCTTATTATCAATATAGAAATAGATAGGGATGACAGGACAAAAAATAGATTATTGAGTCTACTTCTCAGCTTAAGGCCTTAATTGTTATTCACAAAGTTATTTTTAATTCACTGGTATAGAATTTTGTATATTGATGCAAAATAAGTTTAATTTTGACACATTGGTATAGAATTCAAATTTAAGATTCTTCTTCACATACATTATATATATTTCTACTCTAATGGGAGATATTCTACACATACAACTCAAGTAGAATACAAGGTTTATCTACAATACTGTGAAAGTGATGTTGCAGGCTGTTAGGATAAGCAAGTTATACAAGTTAATTGTTAGTTGATCAAATCATGGCCATGTCAATTGCTAGTCTATTTATATTATAGGATTACACATCTAGGTTTAACAGATATGATTCTACAGATAGATAAGGTAAAAACCTCAACAATCTACAGAATATGACATTTAAAGATATGTTTACTATTTTAAAAGAGCACTGAAATTTAACAGGATGCTTCAGTTTGAATACAGGCTCAGCCTATTTAAGGAGACCTTTTGTCCCTACCTGAACGTTTGGATCTTAAACTTATCTTGAGGAAAGCCAGGCCTGGTGATTCACACCTTTAATCCCAGCACTCAGGAGGCAGAGGCAGGAAGATCACTATGAGTTTGAGGCCAGCCTGGTCTGCAAAGCAAGTCCAGGACAGCCAGAGCTGTACAGTGAAATCCATATCAGGGAAAAACAAACAAACATGGCTCCTTCTGCGTAGAGGATGCACAGTCAGTAAAATTTTCTTTCCACCTGTCGCATGTTTTAAGGAAGAGGATTATTGCCAACCTTTGTCTTTGGATGATGAGCATCAGTGTGTGAATGGTCTGAGTGTAGGATGATGTTCCTGACACAGTGGTGAACTGATGAACAAAAGGCTTAAGAGACAAGTTAGAAACAGTGGAGAAAAACAAAAGAAAACTTTTTTCCTTAGATTTCAGTTTTGCTCTTTCTTTTATTTAATATCACACATCAAAATTAACCAGACCCCAAGTTTGTAAAATTTAGTGAACTGCTGTCCAGTTAGAATAGGCACACAGAGCAGAAGTGGTGGGCTTTACACTAAATGCCACACGTCATTGAACATGTTATGTACTTACCCACCATCAAAGCCCAAACATCCGTAACAGGATTAGAACTAGGAAATAATGCTTTTTATATCATCCTTCATCCTTCCACATTCCATCATCTTTAGCCTTTCTTGTTCTCTTTTCTCCATGTTACCCACATGTATATTTGTTTACATATTGGCTAGATTCCATGTATGAAAGAATATGTGGGTTTTTTTTCTTTCTGCGATTGTGTGATCTTTCTTAATAGTGTAAGTCCATTTTCATGTCAGTTTCTAAACTTCATTTTTCTTTGGAGTTGAATAGTATTCCCTTAAGTATGTATATACGTACACACACATATAAAATAATGTTCCTTTTAAAATGTATGTAATTTAACACTATTGTAAATTGACTATTAAAAAGAGAACACAAAGAAAACAAAAAAATTCACAACATGGAAAGGCCATAACCACTGCTACATAAGATCCACTCATGTGACTATAATGCAAACACATCAGTCCTGGATTGAGTCCCAAATTTATGAGCCAAGATCCTCGTGGGACCAATGGATTAGATTTATTGGACAAATATTTCTACAACTTCTACTTGTTACAGAAGATACTAAAATTGTTTTTAATTGTATTTGAAAATCTTACAGTAATGGTATTTGAATATATAAAAATTATAAAAACTAGCATATCAACCTATCTGTACAGATTCAAATAGTCAGTTTGTTTAAGGATTTCCTTGAATGGTAGAAAAAGAATATGTCCTAGATATGTAAGCATATTTCAGTTCAAATCACCTACTTTTATATAAAAGATGGTGATTTAATATTATATTGACTGCAGAAATTGGACATGGTTGAGGAATAGCAAGTGGCTGTTCTATTCTGGGTGGTGGCTGGTTTGTTTGAGACAAGTTCTTAGCATACAGCCTAAACTGGCCTGAAACTTTGACTTCTTTTTTTGCCTCCTGAATGCTGAAATTACAGTGCGTCCTACCATCCTGCTCAACAGTTTATGCTGTTTTCATATGTTATTTCTTTTCCCCTCCTCCAGGGCTGGTGGACTAGGCCTCAATTTTGTTGGTGCCAATGTTGTTATATTATTTGATCCAACTTGGAATCCAGCCAATGACCTTCAAGCCATTGACAGGTATGATACTGACAAAATGTAAATGGCCTGTGAATTCTTTTAATCTAAAACCACTATGGAACTTTATAGATAGGGACAGTTAGAAAAGCTGGTACCTGGTGAAAATTTGTATTAGAATGATCCTAAACATCAAAGGCTCATAGCAGCCATTTGTTTTCAATTGCAAATCCTACTAATGTACCAAGTAAAAGTAGGTCAGTTTATTACTAGTAGTTCAGAAATTTTGATAAACTCATAAAAGAGAGTCACTAGAGAAAAGCCACAGTCAGGGTCTGTAGAGCAGAACAGAAACTACCAGCATGTCTTGACAACTCATAGGGTGTGGGGTAGTTGTTACTTCTGGGAAACTAATAATGCGAGATGATGCAGATTCCTCTACACCTCATACTTACACAAGGTTTGTCTAAAATGAGCTCCTTAAAGAACCACTTTATAGGTTAAGAAGAAAACTAAGATTAGAAAAGTTCCTGGGTAGAATCAGATCACGAAGTAGAGCCAGTCAAGAATCCCAGATCTCCATAGGACATGATAAGGGAAATACCGTAATTAATAAACCTTTTGTCTGTATAGCAATTCAGACCATCTTTTCAGTTCAATCCACATGCTGTTTGATTTTAATTATAAAAGAGAAAGTAAGATTTATGAGACATAAGCGTAAAAGGAGCAAGCCATCAGGAAAAGCAGTCTTTGAAGTGACTAAGATAAGGACAAAAGAGAAGATAGTATAGTAAAAATACATATAGTGTGCAAAAATGTTTTCAGAAACTAAAGCTTTTGATGAAATAAAGTTCATTAGCTGGTCTGAATAGAGTGTGATATGATAAAAAGGATGAATATTTTAAAACAGTGAAATCAAATAGATGTAGTATATGAGTAAAGAGAAAGTAAAGAAAGACCTCCCTCCCCGCTTCAAAACATTACCTGCTTGTTCCAGAAATTGAAATAGAAGACTGAAGGATGGGGGGAATTAACAATATATCTTAAGAGCATTGTTAATTTTGGAGAGCCACCAAACACTCTGTACAAATCATGACCAATGGGAGGGTAATGTGTATCATCATTATACTTCTAATTCTGAAGATAATGAAGACTGAAATGCCCCAGAGTGAGAAATAAGAGGATTTATTAAAGTACCCCCTCCCCCCCCAATCAAGTTAGCAAAAATGAGATCAGATTAATTTCTGTGGGTCAGACTTTTCATCTGTGGCTACAGTTAAGATATTATGAGAAAGAAAACTACTGTGACTTGTGATTGTGATCAGTGCCTGACACATTAGTTGTGTAAGGCAAGAATAAAAGCAACCTGATGCCTGAGAACTCGGGAGTGAACTGCTGAAGCCTGAGCGCAGTGCTGAAGCCAGAAAATGAGTCAGTGATGGCCAAAGAAGGTTCTAATGTGTATAATCAGGGCTAAAAAATATTGACAGTGTGGTAAGGGGTTTCATGCAATTAACTACAAAGGGAAAATTCTCCCAACTCATGAAGGATGGTTTAAAAATATTAATAGTAAAGACTAGAAAAAAATTGGAACGCCATGTAATTCTAGTGACACATCAGGATTGTGCAGGAGGAAGAAACTACTAGAATTTTTCTTTCCTTTCAGGAAAAAAATATCCTGGTCAGTTCTCAAAATTTGTAACAATGATAGTGATAAATGCTAGAAAAAAACAAGGAACAAAAATGTAAAAATGAGGCATAGTGATCACTTGATTCCCTTTGAAAACACAAGTGACTAGTCCTCACTCTCCATACATTCTGCTTCTGCAGATGGAGTGAGACTCCACAGCAGTGGCTTTTGACCTGTGGGTCTGTCACAGAGTTTGCCTAAGACCATCAGAAAAACATATTTACATTATGATTCATAATAGGAGCGAAGTTATTGTTTTGCAGTATCAACAAAAAATAATTTTTGGTTGGGGGTTACCACAGTATGAGGAACTACATTAAAGAGTTGCCACATTAGGAAGGTTGAGAACCACTGCTCTGTGGTTTCATTAGTTTATTTTCTATGTGTGTGTATATCTGTGAGTATATGTACATGTGAATGTGTGTACATTTGAATAGGTTAGAAATTTCTAAAAATAAAAAAAATGGAGATGGTGAAAATTAAAAAGTTAGATTCAGACATATGCTTATTGTGAAACTTATGTGTAAAATAAGAAAGATGTAGAAGGTTAAAAATAAAAGTTATGAAGTACGAGGGTCCAGAGAAATGGCTTAGTGGTTAAGAGCATGTACTGCTATTGCAGGAAACCCAGGTTCTTGCCCCAGCACCCATGTTGGGCAACTCAAAACTGCTCCAGTGTGTCTGGCCTGTGAGAGCATGACACTTCTGTACACAGATTCTACATAGAAACATACACATATACACATGATTTAAAAATAATATAAGATACTACCAGAAAGATGGTAATCAAACTTAGTGATGAATGGCAATATTAGTATGAAGCAAATTCTTTTCTTTTTATTTTTTTCAAGATGGGTTTCTCTATGAAGCCCTGGCTATCTTGGAACTCACTCTGTAGACCAGGCTGGTCTCAAGCTCAAGAGATCCACCTGCCTCTGCCTCCCAAGTGCTGGGATGATACAGGTGCTTGCTCCCCTTTGTTGTATTAGTGAAACCCCTAGAGACTGCTCAGAATAGTTCTATAGATGCCAAAGGTCTCAGACTCACCCAACAAAGATTACATTGGAAATTTTATGTTTTCCCTCATCCTTGCTAATTTCCCACCTCTTCCCCCCTCACACACATAGTGCTGTGCAACAAAGAAAGGCAAGATCTAAGTCCCCCCCATGAGGCTGTAAAGGACAACCCACAACTCCTTTGTTACTTTCCAATCTTCTGGACTTCCTGAAGGATTGGCAGAAGGCTGGCAGAAGCTGTGAACGACAGGGCTGGGTCCTGTAGTAGGTGGAAGCTACTGTGGGACTGAGCAGCATTGGATACCTCAGGTGAAATAAGGGATGGAAAATGGCTTATTTAGACCCTTAAGAAGAGAAAGCTGTTCTAAAATGGTTCAAAACCAAGACATTTAAAAGTAGTCATATATACAGGGGACATTTTAAACACATACTTGGGCACACATGGACTCATCTTCGACATTAGTCTGCAAAGATAGGGAAAAACAGCTGTTGTTTTCAAATGACAAATTTTCAACAATAGGCCTTTTTTTTTCTTTCATCTAGAGATATGCAGTGTGCTTTCTACTAAAATGTGTCATCATTTTATTTTATTTTCCCAGTTCTTGGCACTGTAGGACTTTCCACATGCTCATCAAGTACTCCACCACTAAGTTTCATCCCAGCCCCTATGGTCATCTTTAAATACTGTACAAGTACTGTACAAAGAGGGAAGCAATTACGATGTGTCACTTTTTAAAAAATCTACTAAAAACACAAAGGAAAATCAGTAATGGAGGAAGTGTGACACAACAGTTAAAAACAGCAGAGACAGATGGACATGGTGGTGCAGGCCTTTAATCCCAGCAGGCAGATTTCTGTGTTTGAGGCCAACCTGTTCTAAGAGTTAGGGAGAGAGCCTACGTCAACAAACAAATAAACAAACCAGCAAAAGTAAGACATTCTTTGTTTTTTTATTTGAACATGTATGGATTAAACTCCCAGATCAAAAGCCGTAGATCTCAGAACAGATTAAAAAGGAGTACTCACTCACTCACACGCAAAGGGAGTATCTGACTACATACTTTCTATAAAAGTCTCAATGTGGATTTAAGATATGTGCAAGTTGGAAGTGAAAGGATGAAAAAGATAGTCCATGAAGATACAACCAAAGAAGAGCAGAGGTATTATGTTAATAGAAAACAAAGTACATTTTAAAAAGTTAGTTAGTTAGTTAGTTAGTTAGTTAGTTTGTTTATTTTATAGTGTTCTGACTGCAGGCCAGAAGAGAGCATCAGATCACACCATAGATGGTTGTGAGCCATCATGTGGTTGCCGGGAATCGAACTCAGGACCTCTGGAAGAGCCGGTGGTGCTCTTAACCTCTTAGCCATCTCTCCAGCCCACAAAGTACATTTTTAAGTCAAAATCTGTTATAAAAATAAAAGAGGGACATTGTGGAGTGATCTTTAAAAGTCAGCTTGCCAACAAGTTATAATGGTTACAAACAAAAGTATACCTAGCACCAAAGCTCCAGACACTCTGAAGCAAACTGAGAATTAAAACGAAAGCAGATCACTTTACAGCCACAGTGGAGACTGTCGTACCTCAGCCTCAGTCGTGGGTGGTACATGTCACAGCAGATGTATAAGAGAGGACGTAAGCAATATCTCAGACAAGTTAGACATGACAGTGCTTTTCCCAGTGGAACCTCAGCACAGTATGCTTCTCAGGTACACATTAAACATTCTCTAGAATAGCACCCACATATTAATCTGCCAAAAGCCTTAATACATTTAAAATTAAATTGTTAGTACTTTATTTTTACTTGGAGCAAACTGACACTAAAGTCAGCAGCTGAAGACAAAACAACACACTCAAAGCTCCTAGCTAGTCATAGAAAAAATATCAGAGGAAATTTGAAATATTTTGAAACAAAGGAAACCATCTTTCCAAAACTTCTGGGATACAGTGAAAGTGTAAGAGGGAGATTTATAAATATAAATCCTCACTGAGAAAGTTTTAGATTTACAAGCATACTTCCAAGGCAAAAAAATTAATTAATTAGTCCCAAAGTTAGCAAAAAGGGAGAAAATGACATAGTTTTAAAAAGAAATTAAAAAATAGTAAAGCACTTTTTTTTTTTTTTAAAAGAAACACGAAATAGCCTGGGTGTTGCTAGGAGAGAAACCTGTCTTATTGTCAAAGGATCCTTAAAACAATAAAAACATCTTTAAATGCCATATTCTGTTTCTTATGATCGTATCTACTTTACTTTATCTGCCTATAGAATCATATCTATCTGTTATACCTAGGATGTATATTCTTGTGATAAAAATAGACTAGTAATTGAAATGACAATGATTTGATCAACTAACATTTACCTTATGTAATTTACTATCCTAAACAGCCTGAAGTAGCACTTCCAAAGTATTGGAGGTAAACCTTGTATTCTACTTGAGTTGTATGGGTATAATACCTCATATTACAGAGAAATATGAAGAATAATCTTAAATTTGAATTCTATACCAATGTGTCAATTAAACTTATTTTGCATCAATATACAAAATTCCAAATCAGTCAATTAAAAGCAACCTTGTAAGCAACAATAAAGGTCTTAAGTTGAGGAGTAGACTCAATAACCTACTTTTTGTCCTATCATCCCTATATATTTCTATATTCTCCCTTCTTTTTTTTCAACCCCTATCTCCAAACCTGAGAAAGAAAGATAAAGGAAAAGAGAGACATCCCTGAGTCCAACCTCATTTTCTCTCTGATTAAGAACAATAATAACTTATAACCGACTCTCAATGAAAACAAACATCTGTAGCCCAAGAAGGCAATCAAAAACCTACCCAGCCACCCTTAAGGGAAATGGGCTGTCATTCTCTTAAAATTTCTTCCAGCTGATTTAGGATGAATGATACCTTTGTAGGACCCCAAATTAAGTTGGGGAAAATGGTTAAACAAGCTAGGAATGACATTTGTGGTCCAGCCTACCTCAAAGAAGATGATGAACATCAGAGAACCTCCTTATGGAGATGCCTTCAAATACGGCAAGCAAGTGGCTGGGCAAAATGTCCTCGTTTCGGCCACTGAGAGGTCCCTGGGGCTTGCTGGCTAGCCAGCCCAGCCAAATTGGCAAACTCTGGGCCAGTGATAGACTGTCTCCAAAAGAACATGGTGTCTCAGGAACAGATGTTCTCACTCACGCGTATTCTGCATGCATACGTACCAGGTGGAACAAAGGCTGCTAGGTGCTGGGGGACAGAGACTCAGGAGTTGCTGTTTGGTCAGTGAGATATTTCAGTTTGAAATGAAGAAGGTCTGCATTATCATACTGATTCCAAAGCACTGAGTCTACTTTCTGCATTTCAACTCTAGGCTCAAAATGACAATGTTAAATGTATTTTATCATTATGAAAAAAATCAAAAGAGAAGACATAGTTTTTAAAAGAAATCAGTACCTGTGAAATCACTATGGATTACTGTTCTCACATTAATTTATAATTTCCTTTTTCTGAGGTTGTATATTTATATTTTATGTGTATTATTTGCTTGTATGTATGTATGTATGTATGTGTAGTGTGTGCATGCAGTGTCCACTGAGGACTCTGGGTCCCCTAGAACTGTAGTTACAGATGGTTGTAAGACGATTCAGTGAGTACTAGGAACCAAGTGCTTTTAAACACTGAACCATCTCTTTGAGTTTTTAAATCAGTTTTCTTAGAAAAGACTGAAAGTGAATTAAAAGGATGGTATAACTAAGAATACAAGCAAGCAAACAAAAAAGCAAAGAAGAACAAGTTTAAAAGAAATTACTATTATTAACATAAAATTTAGATCATTAATTGAAAATATATATATAATACAGTTTTTTTAAAAGGCCAATTTTTAGCAGAGGCAGAAAGGTACCTGGTGTGATACACATAAACTTTAGTCTTAGCACTCTTGGCGGTAGAGGCCGCCCTGGTCTACATAGCAAGGTCCAGGCCAGCCAGAGCTGCATAGGAAGACCGTGTCCCTTTTTTTTTTTTTTTTAACGGTAGAAAGGCTTACTATCCTATAATAATATTTTATTTCAATACTGAACCTTTTACATAAAACTTTGTGCAGATACATTTAGAAGGCCACTGAATGAGTTATTTAGACCCAGTAGATGGATGTCAGCTCTTAAACCTGCATGCAGAGACTTTTCAATTAATTATTTTTAACAAGATTCATTTTTATTTTGGGTTTTTGGAGGACTTTTTTTAAACTGTTTTTATTTTTAGTCCATTTTATTAAGGTATAATAGTCATATATACAGTAAACTTGACATGATGTATATAGATGGTAAGTTTTGATGATTGTGTACACCTGTGAAACCATTAACACTCAAGATAATGTAACCCTTCTCACACAGGTTTCTTGCACCTTTTGTAGTTTGTCCCTCCTGTCTCCCCTCATCCCTTTGTCCCCAAGCAGTTACTAATCTTGCATTCTGCCACTCTGGATTAGTTGGCCATGGGAAGACTCTTAAGGAAGCTAAATCATTTGGGAATGATTCATAAGGAGTCCCCTAAAAGAAAAAAAATCTAAATTTGGGGGGAAAAAGTTTTGGGCAATGGAAGGGGATATTTGTACAGTATTTCTAAACTGGTCTTTTATGTGACTAGATATATTTGCATTATTTCTAAATAACATGATTTACCTAAACATTTTTAAAATGTTTTTAAAATGTGATGTTACACTTTTACATTCAGAGGCTGTCTCTTAAACCTCAAGTTGTTTGAGTTGACTTACTGTTTTTAATTTGCAGAGCATATAGGATTGGGCAGTGCAGAGATGTGAAAGTACTTAGGCTGATATCCTTGGGGACTGTGGAGGAGATCATGTACTTACGACAGGTCTACAAGCAGGTAAGAATATGCCTCGTTCTATGTAAAAAGTTAACATTTGTACATTTCCAGAAATTAGGAACAAATTTGTATAAGAAGTTTTAAATTTTATTGTACTATGGAATTTACTAAGATTATAAAATATACTCTTAAATATACTTCTATGACATTGAGTTTATTGGATTTTATTCCTGAAAGCTTCTTGAAGCAATATTTCTTAAACCTTAATTAGCTCCCATGAATGCCAGTACTTGGCTAGTTCATGGATCACAATTTAAATAATGAGGCATACCTCTCCAAATGGTGAGCCAAGGTGTGATGTGTGTTCTACAGGTGAGTTTCAGGTGTGAGGCATTGGTCTCACAACTCATGGCAACAAGAATGTCTGAGCCACCTTACAGCCTTCAGGAACTTCTTCCTCTTGTCTGCAGGCTATTCCATCTTCTGTATGTGCCTAGGCGTGAAGAAGATTGAGGAGTACTGCCTTAGCGTTGTGAGATACACCATAGGGAGTCTGCTGCAGAGCACTGTCTTGGAGACATGAGGAGCACCATAGGGAAGCTGACCACAGAGGTGCCTAGTAAAATGAGATTGTGAGGCTTGAGCTTCAGCTGCTGCTCCTTGGTGCTCTGAGTGTTCATCTGAAATCTCATTGGCTTTAATAATGTGTAGGATATTAATTTATGTTCTTTTTATACCTATAAATAAACATGAATGCATTTAGAACTGCACATTTGAGAAGCTCTGTACTGAGGTTCAAGTTTAATTACAAGTATTAAATTTGAATTGCTCTCTGTGTATTTGGCTGGCATTTATTTAAGAACAAACATCTGTCACATGTGGTGGTAGTTAACCTAAAAATGATCCAATCTTAAAACTCAGGCTCACTTCTTCATTCTAAAAATAGAAGTGTGAGCACAAGTTTGTGTGTTTTCTTAAATCATTTAGCTCTAAGGGAAACAGTTTGGTTTCTGCTCTTTGATATATCACAACTACTTGGTAGAATTTCTTTTCTACCTTAACCACTTGTGAAAAAATCAGGCTATTTCTTAGACCTGTTGGTTTTTTGTACTGTCTTAGACTGGTCATCAGTATTGTTTCCTTAATCATGTGTTTTCTTCAATCTATTTTTTTTTTTTTACTTAAATGGCTTGTTATGTACTGTATAATATATAACAGAAAAGTTTTCAGGAGACAGTATAATTTAAGTGTTAGAACTTTGTATGACACATACAAAGATAAAGAAATGATCATATAAGAAAAAGGAATGACACATGGTTTAAAGATGGTCTGGAATTTGAAACAAGGATACATATCATAATATATATATATATATATGTATATATATATATATATATATATATATATATATATATATAGAGAGAGAGAGAGAGAGAGAGAGAGAGAGAGAGCGCCTCACATTCTTTGGAGAAAAGAATAAAACAACTAAGACCAAAATACAACTGTAAATATGTTAGAACACAGAAAGTTTCTCACGGGCCTGGACATTGTTTAAGAAATCCGTAAAGACAGAAAAGAAAGAAACCCAATGAAACTCAGCCAGAGGGAGACCACCAGAAAACCAGACACAGCTTAACAGTGTCAATCACTACCACAAAAACGGACTCCTGGGGACTCTTTGGAGTATTGAGTGTAGTAAGGCACCTTAGCATATATTCTTCTCAGCTGTGCACAGTTCAGCCAGTAGTTGTCTTTTCCCAACTGAGAGCAACAAATAAAAATACTGAAAGTAAACAAGTAAGATAGCTCAAACTGTAAGTCATTCTCATCGCCCGGAAGTACATAATAAGCCATGTTAGGTAAAAAGTACTTGGAGTTGAGTGTGCAGACCTGACATGCACTGATTCAGATACTGTGTGGTTTGAAATAACATATATACGGCACCTGTGCTCTTTCATATTTGGAGCATCATATGCAATCAAGTTTAGCATTTTAAAATTTGTCTCATATCTATGGATGTGCATAGGTATACACATACTTATAAGTTACTTAGAAAAATTTACAGAAGAATTGTAAGAACAGCAGAACTAACTTGGCCAAATTCCGTTTGGTAACATTTTCCATGTTTACCTTCTCCTTTCTGTAGCTATTACTCTTCTTTTTTGTTTTTTATGGGCCTTTTGAAACTCACAGACTTATCACAGGATTTCCCCAAAGATCATGTTTAAATTTTACACATTTACATTCAGTTATGAAAGAGTCAGCAAATAGAGAGTGCATCCTTATGGTGATGCTAAAATGGTATATATCCTTGATGGTTCCATTGTTGATGTTCTTAAAATGAAAATAGAGTTTCTAGGGTTTTCATCATAAAGTCTACACTTAACTTGGCATCAATATGTTTATTGTATAGTTACTTTAGCTTATAACATAAGTAATATAATAATTCTGCCAATAATAGTTTCTATTGCAATAATTTTAAACAGGAAAAGTGTATTCAGATGTCAGCTTTCATTATTAAACATTTATAGTAGTGTAATCTTGACTCAGTAGTTTAAAAACAAGTAAAATAGGAGATATAAGATGCGTGCTGCAGCGAGGTAGCCAGATTATTATTATTTCACTATAATGACAACATCTGCAGTGAAATTAAAACAAAATCTTCTCCCTAAGGCTACTCAGCCAGCCCTAGCTAAAGTAGTGTGTATACAGGGAGTGCCAGGAAATTCTGACATACTGTTGGAGCGAACACTTCAAAAATATCTGGTATTTTTCTGTTATAGCAACTTCACTGTGTGGTGGTTGGAAGTGAAAATGCCAAGCGCTACTTTGAAGCAGTACAAGGATCAAAGGAACATCGAGGAGAGCTCTTTGGGGTCCACAACCTCTTCAAACTAAGGTCCCAAGGGTCATGTCTTACGAGAGACATCCTGGAGGTGTGAAGTTGTTCTGTGACCTCTTCAGTAGTATTTTAAGTACAGTTTTATCATTCAGGAATTTCAAAATACAATTAGTTTTTTGTCCAGAAAAAATTTGGTATTCCTTATCAAAAATAACTGCTTAGAATTTCTACTGTTAAAGAAATGGGAAATGAACTGTATCTCAAAGCCAAGACTTTCTCATGGGTGCTTACAGATAATACACATGCATTGTGAGTCGGTATATGAGGTAGGATTGCCTCCATTGCCATTTTCATACTAAAAGAGTTGAGAGAAGTTCATTAGTTTGAAAACAGCTGTTGAAATTGAGAACTAAAAAATGATTTTTCTTAAATAAACAAAACTGTAAAATATGTTTTTATTAGAAGTTACAAAATACTCCCAGAGATGTATTCTCATGTCTCTGAGAGATCTTTGTTTTCTGTTCCCAATAAAAATTCCACACCAATATTTCAGACTCTCAGCTATGTTCATGCTCAGTGTACAGATGTTTCCTATTCTTCAAATGAGACACTTACATGACTTTAAAAATTCCTTAAGTTTATTAATTAACCAGAACCCTGAGAATATTGACCTGTTTCCCAGCTGATACTAGTGTGGAGATCATAAAGCCCTAGAGTACCGTCCTTTTTCATCTCCTTTCTACATGGGTGAGCAAACAGCGAAGTAGAACTCCAGTTTATTGCATTTGGCTTCTGGGACTTTGGAGTAAAACTC
Organism: Acomys percivali; assembly: GCA_907169655.1. Classification (NCBI taxonomy): domain Eukaryota; kingdom Metazoa; phylum Chordata; class Mammalia; order Rodentia; family Muridae; genus Acomys; species Acomys percivali. The sequence goes on along the minus strand of OU015749.1, from coordinate 29,716,107 downwards.
TTAATTGTACTTCATTTAGTAAGCGTCATAAATAAAGTTCCAAAAAAAAAATTACAATTACTTCCTATCTTTGAGTAAGCCCAGTCCTGTTGGAAGTGGAGGACATTCACACAGTGGACATGACTGCTGGCAGTGATTATATAGAATGCCAACTTCCCAGTGATCAGTAAGGATGAGCACTGGTCAACGGGAAAGAGGCCTGCATGGTGTTTCTCCCGCTCTGCAGTGTTCTAGTTGTGTTGTGCAATAACGTTCTGTTGTGGATGTGGACAGCAAATGCACAGCTTTAACACTCAGCATCATGATGCTTGGATGCTACAGTATTGCAGTGTGCTCTTTAATTAGGTAAGAACAGCTGTTGTAAGCAGAATTCTTGGGCAAACATATGACATTTGTGCCTCCCAACAGCGCTTTTGTGAAATTGAACACAGGCACTAGTTTTCTACTCTGTTAAACTGTATGAATTTCTTACTTAACAAATGAGAACGTGTTATTAAGAATTTTGGAAGCTGCTAACCTGCACTTCCAGTTCACTCAGGTAGTTAAGTTTTATTTCTTCTCAAGTCTCTGATGGGGTTGAAGACCAGATAGTTTAGTTTTACAATTAAGCTTAGTTGTTTAGGGTTAAAATGTTTTAGATCTAGATAGATGTTTTAAGTTAATAGAGATGAGATATGATAGATACTGATTTACATTCAGAATTTAAGATTCACTAAGTTAGGAAATATGTTTTCTTCAAGGTTGCCAAATAACCAAATCACTATGAATGTAATATTTATATAATTCCTGATTGGTTTGTGGTTATTCCTGCTGTATGTAGTTTATTTTATTTATGTGTAATAATATAAATGTATATGAAAAAGAAATACTTTTTTAAAAATTAAAAAAGAAAAGAATGAAAAGCCACCTTCACTTAACCTGCCTTTGCTATTATTTTTCTGGTTGTTTCACCCTGTACTTATAGCTGTTTATATTCTTCCTTGTGGACCTGATAGAGAGAAGGTCAAGTGGAAGCTGGCATCATGACAGCCACAACATGGCTGGAAAGGGAACCTTCAGCACAGGAGCTAGAAGCAGTGAGTAACCAGGAGACACGGACTGTGACAATCTTTTCTTTTACTTTTTTCTTTCATTTTTCAGTATGTAAAAATAGAAACTTTTCTAAAAACTCCGGGACACAAAATCTTGGGACAGTGAATAAAAGTAATTATTTAAGGTGATCGATATTCATAAAAACAAATTCAGGAACCGTCAACTCCAAATTAAACACCCTGTATAAGTGACCACGCCGCCATCATCCTCACCACCACCACCACACCCCACTACCACCATCCATTCTTGCTGGGTTGTTTGTTTGTTTTTGAGATTTAACTTTTTGTGAACTGAGTAACCTTGAACTTGGGGAGCTTATTTTTATTTACCTTTTTGTGTGCATACAAAGTTGCTTCTTGGGAATCAGGCTTAGCTTGTTAGGCTTGGTGAAAAGTTCCTCTCCCTCTGAACTACCTAGGCCCAGGTTGAACATTTTTTTAAATTTAGATAAACACAAATGTCCATTATTGGCAGAATTATCAGATTACTTTTCCAAAACCTTAACAAATTAAGCCTCAATTTTTAGGAAACTGAAGGTTATTCTTAACTTGATTATTGTGAAAAGGGGAATTGAATTTAAATTTGTAGCAAATATTCTTCTTGAGATAGGGTCTCATAGAGTCAAGACTGGCCATGAATTCCAGGAGAAGTAGAGAATGAATGGTCTTGAATCCCCGATCCTCTTGTCTGTTTTCCAAGTCCTTTCCTTTTCTCACGGCAGACATGCACCACTGCACACAACCCTTTTCTCATGTTTTCTAATATTTCTGTCTGCTTTTCATGTAGGCCAGAGACCCTGAGTTTCAAGAACGCACAGAAGTTTGTGAGCCCTACAGTGACTTCAGTGATGATGAGTCACTGGGCCGTTCTAAGGGGAAGACTGCAAAAATCAAAGCCTTGGACTCCAGTAAAACTCCAGGCTCCTCAGCACAGCTCACTTTGCTACAGTGTGGGTTCTCTAAATTGTTTGAGGCAAATTGTAAGTCAGTCCAGGATGACGTTGGAAGCGCTACCTCCAGTGATGAAAGTTCTAATGAGCAGCCCACATGCCTTTCAGCAGAAGTCAGACAGCCTGCTTGTCAGAAGACTCGGGACTCCATTTGTACTTCAGAACACCAGAAATCAGATAACATCCAAAACCCAATTGAAAAATGTGTTTTTGATAAAAGCAAGAAGACTTTAAAACAGAATGCTTCTTCTCAGTCTGATGATGAGAGAAAGTGTCACAGTACAGCTGGACACCATTGCACAGGACAGGGTGACACAGAGTCAGAAGACAGTGATGTCATCTTCCCCACACAGTATCCAGCTCAGAGAGTCCCTAATAACCGTTTACGCTTTAAGCTGCTATTAGGTGGATCTGAAGATTCTGAAACAGATAACCCTGTGAAAATAAGTTGTAGTGATGGACCAAGTTCAAAACCCTTGAGTCTTGAGAATATGACTTTGAAATCTATTAGGAAAAGAAAAGATACGGGTGATATTAGTGATGAATCTGATGACATTGATATGTTCCCCAAGTCAAGAATAAAAGAGCAAAGAGCTACTTCCTTGAAATTTAAGAGAAAAAAGAAAAACAAAAGGGAACTTTATAATTCTGTAACAGCAAAGGAAGTAAAACAAGTGTGTGCTACAGATGGAGAGTGTTGCTCTCAGGTTATTGATGAATTCTCATCCTCAGATGACAATTTATCTGTCAGCCACTTGAGTTTCTCTAAACTAAGTCACAGAGCAGAAACTGTGAAAGATAAAATCAGTCTGTTCCCTGAGCTGCCTGGCCAGGATAAGAAAAATAGCACTTTTACACCAAGAAAACCAGCAAGCTTTTTAAATGAAAGAGTTGTCAGTCAAGAACAGATGAGCAACTCAGTGGATAAAATATTAGGTAAGTATAGACATTCTGAAAACATTTCTCTAAATAACTTTTTCCAGTCGCATATTCTGTGAGAGTTATTCAGTTAGTTGTAAAATAGCTATAAAATCAGGATGCTGCACTGAAGCAGACTTAATAAAGGATAATGAAGAAATAATGAAATGGCAGGATAAAGGGAAGGCCACCTCCAAGAGTGTAGAGAGTTTTGTTGTCTCCCTTGTAATGCCCCTGCATGTGGCCTAGCCTCATTACAGCCTTTCTGTGCCATATAACCAGTTATTCTTCTGCGACTCTCGTGATAACATTTTGAATCCTGAAAGCCAGTAATACTGGGTATAAAGTCTTTGACTCACACTATGTTCAGTATTTTTAATATGTAGCCTCATTTTTATTCTCTCCTTCCAATTTACAAGAAAATCACTTCCTTTCCATTGTTGTCCAGTGGTTTTACCAGATTTGTTTCGCTAATTTGTATCCTCTTTGATGTTTTTAAAGTATCATACCTTGTTCTGGCATTGCTTGTGGTTTTCATCTGTTTTTTGAGCCCTTCATTTCTGGCAGGGATATCACCCTGCTGCTTGTTCCTTTTTTCCTCACAATTTTTGGGATTTGACCCAGATAATTATCTCTTGATATTTTTTATGGAGAATTATTCCCCTGCTTACTGTTGAATCCTACTCTTCTGCTTAGTCTGATCACCCACCGTGTTGCTTCTCCGTGCTGGGCTTTGGTGGGGCAGGAGCACCAGTAAGTGGGCCAGTGTGGGTATTTATATAGTAGCTTGCTGCAGTATCCTGAGGATCTCTCTGATCCCCTCAACCCTGGTGAGCACAACACCTTCCCAGAACCTCCTGACCTCTGGGTGGCTCTTTGTGTCCTCCAGTAAGTGCCTCTTGGCTATCCTGGGGTCTCCTGTCCTTAGGTCTGTCATATGCCACACTCTTCTTTCCTTTTCCACCACACAGATGCTGATACTATATAGCAGTAGCTCTCAGCCTTCCTAGTTCTGGGGCTCTTTAATATTGTTCCTCATGTTGTGGTGACCCCCTAACCATACAATTATTTCCATTGCTACTTCATAACTGTAATTTTGATACTGTTATGAATCATAATGTAAATAACTATTTTTGATGGTCTTAGGCTACCCCTGTGAAAGGGTAATTTGACACCCCCCCCCATAGGTTGAGAAATGTTGCTTTATAGTTCCTATTGGCAGACTGCCTCCACTTGATTGCAATTTAGGGTTCATGGGGTGTCTTGTCGTCTAATTTTATTTTCACATGGTCTGTAGGTGTCTACTCTTGTTCTCTGATCACTATTTGATTTCACCTGACAATCCCGAGTGAATGGACCAACTTTGCTCAGACTCTGCTTAGTGATTAAGTTAGCATTGCTTTACAAGTCTCTTACTTGCTCCCCATAAGTCACATCAAGACAGATGAAGTAGGGTGCTATAGTACCTTAGTTGTTAAATTTTATTTACTTACACATTAGGATTTCTTTTATGGTTAAAACTCATTTAAAATTTTCCCATGATATACATGTATATTTTGGTACCAGTATTAGCTCAATACAGGATTATCAATTGGTTTGTTTACTAGAGTAAAATTAGAGGCCTAAGGAATGGTTACAATGCTTTTAAAAATAATAATTTTTTTTAACTGCAGGTGTTCGCAGTTGGTTTAGTGGTATTTTATGTAGCATGTAGATGTTTTCCTGCTACTTTTAATTAATGATGTAGCAATCCTGTGTTTTGTGCTTGGTGATTACTGGGGAGCTCAGGGTGTTGAGGTCACACTTGAGGTTCATTGCCAGGGCTATTTGAGGGAAATTTTACAGGCCTCAATACTAGCCTCCTCTTTTATGACCACAATTTCGAAATAAACTGTTAAGTCTAGAAGCAAAGTAGTAAAAAAGAAATACAGCTGCTTTAAAAACATATTTCAGATAAAAGCTATGAGTTAATTTTTTTTTCATTTCCTAAAAAGCTCTCATTTTGACATTCTTTCGGCATGTGTACAAAAAAAGACAAAATACAAACAATAAAACAGCACTGCCAACCAAACACAACTCTCTAGTCATAAACCCCTGCTCCCTTCCATCAATACTATCAAGTTCTTTCTTAAAGGTTCAGATAAGCCTAGGGCACCTACTTAAATGTGCAAACAACATTTTTAAATTAACAGAGAAAAAAAATCTATAGAGGACCATTAACCATGATTCTCACAGACAGAATCTCTCCGGCAGATTTAAATTTAAAAATAGTTACCTAATCTTAGCAGCTCTCATATTGATGAAAATAGAAACTCATTTCCAAGTTAGCCTAGACCAACACATTTGAACTTCTTTCCAGTTTACTTTTGAAAACAGTGTGATAGTAACAAAGATTAAAAATAAAGCAAGCATAGCCAGATGTGGTGGTGCACACCTTTAATCCCAGCACTGAGGAGTCAAGAGCAGGTGGATCTCTGTAAGTTTGAGGCCAGCCCAGCCAGGGCTACAAAATAAGGCACTGTCTCAGGGGTGGTGGGAGCAAACAAAGGCAGACAGCCAGGCAGGCAGGCAAACACAGATAGGTGGGCCAAGGCGGAAGAATCACAGGTTTGAAACTAGCCTGGGCTGCATAGCAAGACTGTATCAAAAAATTAGGAAATAACAAAGTAAGTATATTCTATTCTTAATGTGCTGTTGATAATTAGGACTGTATTGCTTCATGGTGATGAGTCACGTGATAAACATTGTTGCCTCCTAGATGGTGTTCAGGAAGTGGCGTATATCCATTCAAATCAGAATGTGATTGGATCAAGCAGAGCTGAAAACCACATGAGCCGATGGGCAACACGTGATGTATTTGAGTTGAAGCAGTTTTCTCAGCTCCCTGCTAATTTAGCTGTTTGCAGTTCTAAGGTAAGAAAATTTAGTTTTCAATCTCACTTCTCAAAAAAGTTTCTCAATAGGGCCCTCTCTAAGCCCTCAAAAGTGGCTGTTAAATCTGTTAAAAGACACACACTAAGTGTCGAAAAGCCATATAGCGTTATAATAGTTGAAATCACAGAAGATGTTTAGGATTTGGATGAAAATGGCCCCCATAGACTCATATGTTTAAATGCCTGGTCCCCAGTTGGTGGAACTATTGAGGAAGGATTAGGAGGTGTGATGAGAAGCCCTGTTGGAGAAAGTGTGTCACTGTGGGCAGGCTTTGAGGTTTCAAAAACGCTAACCATCCCCAGAGTGCTCTCCTTGCTCCTGTTTTTGGATCAGGATGTGCATTCTCAGCTCTAGCACACGCTTGTCTTCTAGGGTCCCTGCCATGAGGCTCATGGACACAGACCCTCTGAAACTCTGAGCCACATATAAACTCTTTGTCTTTTATAAGTTGCCTTCATCATGGTATTTTAGTCACAGCAACAGGAAGTAACTAAGTCAAATTAAATGACAAATGTAAATGCACAACAAAACTGAGTTGATTAATAGTTTTACTTCTTAAAAAATATACCTATGTCTCCAAATTCAAAACAGTCTGAAAGAATTGTACAGATTAAATCATAACTCCAAACCACTGCTGCTGCTGCTTTTTTTTTTTTTTTTTTTTTTTTTTTTGGTTTTGTTTTGGATTTAAATTTTTAATTGGGCTGAGCATTGGTTCAGTGGGCAAAAACTTGCAGTGCAAAAATGAGAACCCGATTTCAAATCCCCAGGGCCCACATCAAATTACTGCTTCTATGGAAGAAGAAAAGTATATGATTAGGTTTCTTCAGTTTTTCTTTTTTGGTTTGCTTGTTTTGTTTTATCTAGAAGACACAAGCACAAAAATCTAGCCTCATGTAGGTTTTTAGGAAGGATTTTTCATTATAATGTTGAAGTAATAAATCCTATGGATCTTTCCTGCTTAAGATTGTTGTTGCACAGAAATAAAGCCTTACATAAATATAATTTTCTTGTATATACATGGTTATTTTCATCAAAGATTTTTAAAAATGTATTCATTGGTGTATTCATTTAAAAGCTTAATGTTCGTTGTTTTATGGGTGGGAACTAAAAGTACGTGATGCACATACCAGTGATAAAATGTAGTGTTGCTTTTAAGAATGGAGCAGGGGGAAGTACCTCTGAACTTTATTTCTTCTATGACCCATGTGTCATTAAGTAGAAAGTTGTTTAGTTTCCACGTGTGAGTAGGCTTTTTGTTATTTCTGTTGTTGTTGAAGTCCAGCCTTAGACCATGGTGATCTGATAAGATACAAGGTATTATTTGAATCTTCTTGTATCTGTTGAGGCTTGCTTCATGACCTACTATGTGATTAATTTTAGAGAACGTTCCATGGGGTGCTGAGAAGAAGGTATAATCCTTTGTGTTTGGGTGAAAAATTCTGTAGATATCTTTTAGATCCATTTGATTCATGACATTGGTTAATGAAGTTATTTCCCGGCTTAGTTTTTGATTCAAAGACCTATCCTTCAGTGAAAGTGGGGTGTTGAAGTCTCCCACTATTAATGTGTGGGGATCGATGAGTGGTTTAAGCTTTGTTAATAGCTCTTTTACAGATGTGGGTGCCCTTGTATTAGGAGCATAAATGTTCAAAATCGTGATGTCTTCTTGGTTGACTTTACCTTTGATGAGTACGAAGTGTCCTTCCTCATCCCTTTGATTGGTTGAAAGTCTATTTTATTAGATATTAGAATGGCTGCCCCAACTTGCTTCTTGTGACCATTTGCTTGAAATATTTTTCCCCAACCTTTTACTTGGAGGCAATGTCTGTCCTTGTGGTTGAGATGTGTTTCTTGAATGCAGAAGAATGTTGGGTCATGTTTATACATCCACTCAGTTAGTCTGTATCTTTTTATTGGAGAATTGAGACCATTAATGTTGAGAGATATTAATGACCAGTGACAGTAAGTCCCTTCATTTTTGCTGTTTGTTATAGTCGAGGTTTTGTGAGGTTGTGATTTTTGCAGTGGTGTAGTTATCTATTTCCTATGTAGTAACTTCTGTAAAGCCGGATTTGTGCCTAGGTAGTTTGAATTTGTTTTTGTCATGGAATATCTTGTTTTCTCCATCAGTGGTTATTGATAGTTTCGCTGGATATAGTAATCTTGCCTGACATCTGTGTTCTCTTAGGGTTTGCAAGACCTCTGTCTAGGCCCTTCTGGCTTTCATGGTTTCTGCTGAGAAGTCGGAAGTAATTCTGATAGGTTTGCCATCGTGTGTTACTCGGCCTTTTTCTCTTAGCACTTTTAAGATTTTTTTCCTTCTTCTGTATATTTTGTGTTTTTATTATTATGTAGTGGGAAGATTTTCTTTTCTGGTCCATCCTATTTGGTGTTCTGTAGGCCTCTTGTATGCTCATATGCATCGCATTCTTCAAATTGGGGAAATCTTCTTCTATGATTCTGTTAAAGATATTTTCTGGGCTGTGGAGTCAGTTGTCCTCTCTTTCCTCAATACCTATTATTCTCAAGTTTCGTCTTTTCATGGTATCCTTGATTTCTTGCATGTTCTGTGTCAGGAACTTTTCAGATTTAGCATTTTCTTTGATGGTTGTCTCAAGTTCTATGATTGTATCTTCAAGTCTAGATATTCATTCTTCCATTTCTTGCAGTCTGTTAGATAAAGTCACCTCTGAGATGCTTGCTTTCTTCTCTGATGCCTCTTGATCTCGTTTTGTTTGTTTGTTTGTTTGTTTGTTTGTTTTTCTGTGTGTTCCTTTATCATAGCTTCCATTTTTATCTTCAGGTCTTGAACTGTTTTAATGATTTCCTTCATCTGGTTATTTGTATTTTTCTGAAATTCTTCAAGTGCTTCTTTATATGACTCTTTTAAATCTTCAGCTCTCTTGTTTGCCTCCTCCTGCAGTTGTTTACAGATTTTATTCGTTTCTTCCATTATCATCTTCCTTATTAAAGACTTGAGGTCATTTTCTTGTATCTCGATTGGTTTTGGATTCTCCGGGTTGTTTTCATTGGGATTGCTGGGATCTGGAGATGCTAGATTGTTTTGGTTTTTGTTAGCATTCTTTCGCTGTCCTCTTGTCATTTTGGTGTCTCTGATGTTGGGAGGTAGCATCTAGTGACCTTCACTGGATAAGTGATGACTGATTATAGGTCAGGTCCCCTCGCCTAGGGGGTTCAGGGAGTATTTCCCTGGAACAAGCAGGTGATCTGGTTTCCACTCCCGGAGATTTTTCTCTACACCTTAGGCTCCAGACTGAGTCAGCCAAAGTAATTTTCTGTTCGGACCCTTTCACCTTACTGCTGTAATTCAGATCAGCAGTTTTGAGACCTAGAACAAGGGCAGCACACAAGCACTCTGGTTGGGTAGGATGGTGCCAGCTGCCTGCCCTTCCTGTTGCTTTGTAGCCCAGACCCCAGCTGGATCAGATCTTCTGGGCTGTAGCTGTCTTTTAGCTCTGCCTCTATACCCTGTAGAAGTGTCCAGCCTCTCCCAGGAACATGGGAGATCTTGTCAGGCCTGCGGGAGCTGAACCAGCTAGGTTCTGTCTGTGGTAGAGTGCAGGGCCAGAGGCAGTATGGATTCAGGCCACTGGTGGGATCCAAAGTGGCAGCACTTTCTGCACCCTTGTAAGCCGGGATGCTCAGAGATCCCTCTAGATCAGCAATTAGACACTGCAGGCACAACCTACATCTCCTGATAGCGTGGGAGAACCTGCTGGGCTTGTGGGAGCAGTCCAAGCTAGTTTCTAACTGCCCCTGTTTGCAGGCTCAGACCGTTGTGTCTGGCTTGAAATTGGGCCCAGAACAGCCAACGAGCTGCACGCCCTCTTCAGCTGTTTTTCGTGGGCCCTGCCGCCTGTGTTTCTATTCGGCCTGGGCGGGCGACCTCTGCAGTTTGGCATGGGGTGGGTGGAGGGATCCAAGGGCAGTTTCACCCTATTCCCTGAGACTCCCTGAGACAGTGAGTTTGTGCTTTATATGCCGGCTGCAGCTCGCATGTGGATTCCTTTCCAGAGTCTGGCCTAGCACTCGGGAGGCAGAGGCAGGCGGATCGCTGTGAGTTCGAGGCCAGCCTGGTCTACAAAGCGAGTCCAGGACAGACAAGGATACACAGAGAGACCCTGTCTCGGAAAAAAAAAAACCAAAAAACAAAAGCACCTCCGGGCTGTTGCTTGTCCCGGGGTTAGGCCCACTGGTGGTCTGCGGAGTTTGGGACCCCACTCACCTACAGTTCTCAAGATCCAGCAGTCTTTGGCTCCCTTCAAGTCCCAGGTCTCCTCGCAGTAGATCAGATACGGTGCATACTGGTAGACACCATCTTGGAACCCCTGATTTTTTTAGCTTTGTAAAAGCTTTGAGGCACAATAAGTGGGTAGATGTCAACCTTCTAAGCTATTTTGTCATTTCCTAGCTACACACCTCAAGTTTCTTGCCATAATTGTTCCTGCCTGGGCTGCTTCTGTTCCATCAGGCCAGCCCTCATGGCCACATGCTCATGGTCCATTCTGCCTCATGTCAGCTTCCTTCTCTCCGGCTTCCTGCCCTGCTTCTCCCTCCTCCTCCTCCTCCTCCTCCTCCTCCTCCTCCTCCTCCTCCTCCTCTTCCTCCTCCTCCTCTTCCTCCTCCTCCTCCTCCTCCTCCTCTTCCTCCTCATGGTCCCCATCTGACCCCAAGCCCAGGAACTGAAGCTCCACCACCCTCTTTTCTGTCCAACTATAGGCTGTCAGCAACAGTCAGAAAAATGTTGGCAAGCAAGGTTTATACAGCTTCACTTGTGTGTGTGAGAATGTGCTCGTCTGGACAGCAACCAGATCTTGGGTCCCTTGTTTAGAATTTCAATACACAGCACCAGACCAACCGTCAACACTACTGTATTTTATTTTTAGAAAAATCTACCCAAAAAAGTTCCTAAATGATATTTTCATACATTTACCTCATGGTGTTTTGCTCATGTTTCTCCCCCATGACTTCCTCTTGTCTTTGTCTCTCTCCTTACATAGTCACTCTTCTGATATCATGTACAAATTTAGGGTTTTGTTTGTTTGTTTGTTTGTTTTTAATGAAAGGAAGCATGAGATACTCTTCCCTTGTCCTCCCATTATCCTCTTGTATTTTCTTCTCCTCCTCTCTCCTTATTTAGATGTCTTCCTCTACCTATATAATCCCTTTCTTCCATATTATTTGTTTATATATTTATTTAAATCTAGAATCACCATATAAGAGAAGACATGCAGTATTTGTCTCTCAGTCAGGCTTATTTTGCTTCACAAGATAATAACCTCTTCCATCTATTTTCCTGTAGCAAACATAATTTTATTCTTTGTGGTACAATAAAAATTTGTTATATATGTATACTTTTTTTTTTTTTTAGCCATTCATCCATTAGTGCATCCATGCTGGTCTATTACTTGGCTCTTGTAGACAGTACTGTAGTAAACATGGATAGTCAAATATCTCTGTGGTATGCTAGTAGGAGGAGTAGTTAATGGGGTCATTTACTACATACTGGTCACAAGGAGAAAGTCACAGTTACACAGTTTACCCAGACATGATCTTAGGAAGCATCTCCTACTTATATAGACAATAAGCAGCTTCTTCAGAGCCATTTTAAGGAGATGTGAAAACAGAAAATACATTTCCTCTCTAACCTGTTTGGCCCCAACATTTTATAATTAACAGCACAGTCTCATCTGAAACCTTGTCTCTTTATACAGTTTTCATAATGAGGTACATCTCTTATCATGAAAGAGCAGGATATTACCTAGGGTTTCTTATTATTATTTTTAAAACTTTTCATGCAGTATGTTTTGGTCATATCCTTTCCCTTCTCCTAACTTGTCCTTGGTTCCCCCTTCTTTATTCATCCCATTTCATATTATTTTTCTGTCTTTAAAAAAGAAAAAAGAAAAAAGCCAAGCTGGGCATGGTGGCGTGTGCCTTTAATTCTAGCATTTGGGAGGCAGAGATAGGAGGATCTCTGTGAGTTCATGGACAGTCTGGTCTGCAAAGTGAGTCCAGGACAGCCAGGACTACCCAGAGAAATCCTGTCTCAAAAAAAAAAAAAAAAAAAAAAAAAAAAAAAAAAAAAAAAAAAAAAAGAAGGTGAAGAAGGAGGAGGAGGAGGAGGAAAGAAAAGAAAGAAAGAAAACACACACACACACAAACACCACTCATGACATGCCACCAATGCTAGCAGGCCAAGAACAGTCATTTCTATAGCTGACTTTATGTCACTTCTAAATACAATAAAATTTTATCCAACTTTGCAAAAGCCATCTACAGAATTTCTGTGAAAGGAGTAATTCAGTCACTGGTTTCATGTTGGGTATTATCACTTCAGGGTCTTTAGTGAAAACATTTTTATAAAGCTCACTTTTATCTTTAGTGAGGCATTTCTATCGCTTGTGTAGAAGTGGGTGGCAACAGTAAATTTGAAATTTAGAAAAAAGTTGAATAGTTATTGGGGGAGAGAGTGAACAAGAAGAAAGAAAATAAAGGAAGAACAAGAGAGATTCAGTCACAGTCTCAGGAAATACCTGGAACCAGGCATATTGGCGCAGTGCTTTAATCCTACTTGGGAGGCCAAGGCAGGTAAAAACTGTAAGTTTCAGGCCAGCCTGGTCTATGTAGTGAGTTCCAGGGCAGACAGGGCTATGTAAAAAGACCCTGTTTAAAAAAAAAAAAGAAAGAAAGAAAAGAGAAAAGAAAGACAGACAGACAGACCAGGAAACTTCTTGCTTCTGTCATTAACGTTCTATTAAATAACTTTACATATTTCACATGATTGTGTGTGATTGTATCTGCAGCCAGATGCAGAAACAAACAAACATATTTTTAAGAAATTAATAGGTGAACAACGATGCTTACAATAGTCCAGTGTTTTGTTGTGTGGGGAATATTGTAATTGATGCTCACTTATAGCCTTTATCTAACTTACAAAGAAATATATATATCAAATGGATTGTATGAGAAATAATGGACACACCATAGTGGTAGATAACTGCTGTGGTCTCTGAGTTCCTTAGTATTTTTAAATTAATAATTTGTAACCAAAGTAACAAAAACTAAATCTACTTTAAAAATCTACCTATGTAATTAGGAAAGACCTAAAATACACTAACCTTTTCATGTTTCTTTTTATAATTACTCATTTTTATTTATAGAACATTTTATAGATGTCCTAAACTAAATAAATTTGTAATTATAACTTTGATATTTCATAATACAAATTATATTAAATAATATCTTTTACTCATCACCCCTCCACACACACCCCACATCCCAGACAGAGTTTCTCTGTATAGCCCTGGCAGTCCTGGAATGCCATCTGTACAGCAGGCTGGCCTCAGATTCACAGAGATTAGCCTGCCTGAGTGTTGAGATTAAAGATGTGTGCCACCACCACCCAGCAAACATGTTTTATCTTTAATTATACTTATTTTTAAAAAATATTTTTAAATTAAAATATAATTGTATAACTTTTCTCCATCGGCCATGCTCACCACACTCCATGTCAAATTGATGACCTCATTTTCTTTGATTATTGATACATACACATTTATATAAGTGTGTGTGTATGCATAAAAATTACAAATACAACCTGCTGAATTTGTTTTTGCTATTTGTGTATATATGATTCCAGAGCTGACCACTTTGTATTTGCTAACCAATTTAGGGACCCGATCCCTGGGAGAGAACTCTCTCTCTCAGCAGTCATTGGTTGCCTGTAGTTCTTTGTCTAGGAGGTCCCATGAAATTTCCTTTCAGTAGAAGGAAATATTCATATTGATGTTGTCATTATTTGGGGGCTTGTTTAGGCAGCCATATTGTTGAAGTATCGTGGACGTAGCTTTCCTGACATGGAACTCGGTATGGAGAATCATCAAAAACTAAAAACAGTAGCCGCGCATGGTGGCGTATGCCTTTAATCCAGCACTCGGGAAGCAGAGGCAGGTGGGTCTCTGTGAGTTCAAGGCCAGCCTGGTCTACAAATTGAGTCTAGGACAGCCAAGGGTACGCAGAGAAACCCTGTCTCAAAAAAACAAAACAAAAAAATCTGTCACATGACCCATCTATACCACTCCTAGGCATATGCCCAAAGGACTTGGCATCCTACCCCATGATACTTCTCAGCGGTATTTATTGCTGTTCTAAAATGGAAACGACCTAAGTGGATACTGACAATGTGATACATATTCACTATGGAATACTATTAAATCATAACAAAAACTGAAATTTACACTTTGATATTTTAAAACCATATTTGTAAAGAGCTCCTCTTAAACGATTGGATATCTGAAAAGAAAACCCATGTATCTTGTATTTCAATTCAGACCAGAAAGAAAGGTTTTAAATGTCTAAAGGAGTGATAATGCTTTATTATAGCCAATGTGTTCTTTTATTATGTAGAATGTGTCACCAAACTTCACTATACCTATGGTGCTGTGTGGTACACTCTGCCGCACCTATGGTGAGTGTGCCACAGACTTCACTGCACCTGTGGTGATGTGCGCCACAGACTCCACTGCACCTGTGATGAATGTGTCACAGACTTCACTGCACCTGTGGTGAGTGTGTCACAGACTTGACTTCACCTGAGGTGTGTCCAGACTTTACTGCACCTGTGATGAGTATGTCACGGATTTCATTGCACCTATGGTGAGTGTGTCACAGACTTCACTGCACCTATGGTGAGTGTGTCACAGACTTCATTGTACCTGTGGTGATATGTGTTACAGACTTAACTGCATCTGTGGTGATGTATGTCACAGACTCATTGTACCTGTAATGAAGTGTATCACAGACTTACTGCAGCTGTGATGAAGTATGTCACAGACTCTGCTGCACCTGTGATGAAGTTTGTTACAGATTTCACTGTACCTGTGGTGATGTGTGTCACAGACTTCTTTGTGCTGGTGGTGAGTGTGTCACACAATTTAACTGCACCTGTGGTGATGCAGGGCCTCCTTTCTCAATCAACTGCATGTCTTCAACTTAAGTTTACTTAAAGTTTTCTGAAAAGATTGTACAAAGACAGCATTCAATTAAGGATTAATCACTATGGCAACTGAGATATGGCGACTGAAGGGGGAGGATGTATTCTCCCCCTCAGTTTCCTGCCAGCTGTCCTAGTCAACCTCTGCTGCCTGAATCTAAGCCAAAATATAGACTGTGAAACTATATCTGTATTTTTATAAATTGGTACAAGTATCAGACTATAAAAGAAGACTTAATCCCCTGAATTAGATGACAGACACTTGGCACTCATGCCAGTGTTTGACAGAAAAATAATGGGTCGCTTTGTAGTAAAACCTGGATTAATAGTAAACCCTTCTTTATATTATTGCAGTGTGCTGTAAATGAGAGAACTAAGCTAGCTGTCAGACTGGGGTGGGAGTGTCTTTTTTATAACCAATGCAGATTTAAGCATTGTTGAGAATACTGTAAACTGAAAATGTTGTGTTAGCAAGAACATCTCTTGTGTATGTGTTAGATTGACATTTTGTAGATTACTTAAAGCAGGGATTTCTATGAGCTTTGGTGGATTTGGTTGCAGTGTGTTTATGCAGTCAGCAAGGAAGGATTGACTGTTTAGAATTAGTTAGGGAAAGAGAGCATCCTATTATTCTGTTTTTCAGGATAGTGAATTGTCAATGGTATAAAATAATTGACTGATTTATGAGGTAGCCCGGTAGGTGAAGTTTATGGTTTAGCATGTTAGCAGAATTAACTGTTAGTAGGATTTTTCTTAGGTCTATTAATTTTTCTTCTCTATATCATTATTGACTTTATGTAGTTTTACCAGACAGTTTGAGTTTTTCTTCAAGTAACAAGTGGGATTAAGATTTCTAAGATATATGCATGAGGTTATGGTACTGCTGGCATGAAAGGGGCTTTTGTATTTTATCCCTAGGAAGATTGATTTTAGGTAACATTCTGTTGCACAAAAGCAGTGGATCAACTGAGTGAAGAACACATGTATTAAACTTGCACACATGGGCCAGTTCCCTCTGATTTGCCAGGGTCCAGGAAAAGCTGAGGGTGGCATCTTTCCTCAGAGTATCCAAAGCACATGCACCTCCTTGAAAAAAAAAAAGGTATTGAAATTACTCAAAACAGAACATTTTATTATTGTAACTGTGATAATTGCTTAAAAGTTGAGTGAGGAGTAAACTGTTCTGTGGACCTATGTAATTGTCTCATTGTACCAATAAGGCTTTTAGAATATTTATAAACTATTTGATGAGTCCTCTAATTTTATTAAGAACCTGCTCTGAAATATGGCTGGTTTCCAATGAAAA
Organism: Acomys percivali; assembly: GCA_907169655.1. NCBI lineage: Eukaryota > Metazoa > Chordata > Mammalia > Rodentia > Muridae > Acomys > Acomys percivali. The sequence continues at coordinate 29,699,889 of OU015749.1, read as the reverse complement.
GGAATAGAGAAAACAGATATGTGTACATACATACATGCATGCATGCATCCAGTTGTTTTTTAAGAGGCTAGAAACTCAGGCAGATCACTGTGAGCTCGAGGCCAGCGTGGTTTACAAAGCAAGTCTAGGACAGCCAAGGCTACACAGAGAGACCCTGTCTCGAAAAACCAAGAAGAAGAAGAACAAGAAGAAGAAGCTAGAAACTTAACTAACAGTGGATTAACAAAAGTAAATTTTCTTCTTAGGAAGTGATATAATTGTAGCTGTCTTGCTAGCTGGTATTCCTTCTGATTGTACAGAGAAATTGGCTTTGAATAACTTCTTGATTTAGACAGTTGTAAGATTTTAATAATTTACAAAATGCCATTTCTTCAGAGAGTGCCTCTGGTAACAGGATAGAAGTTCAGAAGTAAAAGCCTCATTGAACTCTTATTGACTCAAAACAGTGAGCAAAGGAATGGTAAGCAATCACAGTGCTTGTCAAATTTTATTTTATCCCTCTAAGAAAGCCATGTTATCAGTCGGACACCGCCACTTAATAGAAACACCTATTGTCTTGTCATCTGAGAACACTACCTCTGCACATGGAATTCTAAGTTATCATATAAACATAAAATTTGTAAATAATCATTGTATTTCAGTTTTAAGAACTTTGGGGAAGTATATCCATACATTTCATTTTACTGACTTTTAAAATGAGAAACTATAGGCCTCCTTTCTGGCCTCAGGAATGACTCTCAGCTACCATCCTTGTGGCCTTTCTCAGGTTTGTCTTATGTTTTCCTTTCACTTCCTTTAATCTCTTGAAGATTTCAGATTTGATTTTCTAATATGTGACATATTAATCTTTTAATTTTCTAATATACCTAATTTTTGAAAATTTTATTCCAATTAGACCTACAAAAAAAGCCAACAACAGATTGACTTCATGCTTCCTTTGTAAAATATGTATTTCAAGGAGTTAAACTCTGTCTGGACTCAAGAAGTGCAGCAGTGGTTGGAGAATCAGTTCAGTGAAGAAAGTACTGATTGGTGTGTAAGCATGAGACCTGAGTTTAATTCCCCAGAACTCATATAAAGCCCACTGAAGTAGCAAATGACTGTGTTCCCAATGCTCCCATAGAGAGAGGGGAGGTGGAGAAAAGAGAGCCTCTGGATGCTCATGGACAGTTACCCTGGCCATAGACATAGCCATGAGCACACGCATTAGCTGACAACAAAGAAACTATTCTTAAAGGTGAACAGCAATAATCCGCATGCAAAGTGATCCTGACTTCTAAACACACACATGCAAGGCTATGAGGAATGACAGATTTACCAGAGATATGCTGGCAAAGGCATGCTTTTTATGCTTTCTAACAGAATTGGATTGAGAGGTGCCAATAAAATTGGTAGTCTGCCTCTGGGTGTGTATGTATCTTTGATAGCATTTCCAGATAGTTAATAGAAGGATTGGTTAATCTGAGGGGGAAGATCGGCTCTCAGTGTGATCCAAACTGGCCAGTTTCCGCCTGTCCTGACTTGATCGCTCCTGGGGTGCATTGCTGTTACTGTTGTCAGTGACCAGCAGACATAGGCAATTCCTTAACCTTTGAATGCCAGCTCTTATTAGCAACTCTCCAACAGGTTTACAGACCTTCAACCCCTAATTGGGGCTGCTTCATTGGTCCCTCTTGTTCTAAGGTTTCTAGTTTATTAGACTGAGCAGCTACTGGGTTCTCACCTTGGATTCTCACCTAGTGTCCTCACCTACCGAAGGCCGTTGTAGGGATTATTCAACCTCTGTTCAAATAAGCCAGTGTAACAAATCCCTGCGTGGGCGGAGGGGGTTAGTGTGGGGGGGAGAGGGCTTCTTTTCCTTTGGAGAACCTGATTTAAACTTGTACTTTTCCTTACCTAGATTAACATTCAATTTTGTGTTTATATCTCCCAAATCTCCCTGCCTTCCAATATGTACTATCAAAATGTGTTATCTCTTCCCTAGTCTCCTAGTTTCTCAGTTGGAAATAAATCACACTTCCTCATAGACTTTTTATTCTTTACCAGAAGAATGTTGTGTGGTCAGTTCTTGCTAAATAATAATTTGAGAATGATAATATAGTTTTGTTAAGACTTCTCTTTTCTTTTTAAAAATTAAACTATGATTATATTATTTCCCCTTCTTTTTCCTCCCTCCAGTCTCTTCCATATACTCTTCCTTCCTTGCTCCCTCCCAAAATCATGGCCTCCTTTTCTTTAGTTGTTACTGTTTTACACACACACACACACATACACCCATACACACACACACACACACACA
>OU015749.1:29673806-29690409 GCA_907169655.1 Acomys percivali | reverse complement strand
TTTCTTTCTTTCTTTCTTTCTTTCTTTCTTTCTTTCTTTCTTTCTTTTTCCCAAGACTGGGTTTCTGTGTGTAGCCTTGGCTGTCCTTGACTTGCTTTGTAGACCAGGCTGGCCTTGAACTTACAGTGATCTGGCTGCCTCTGCCTCCAGTGTTGAATGCTGAGATTAAAGGTGTGCAGTACCACGCCTGGCTTAAATCTGATGTTTTCTAAAGTAAGAGTTTAGCAGATATACTCTTACTCAATGAACAATACACAAGGTTCTTTCATAAATCTTTTCTTATTTTTACTATAGCCATACTTAGAACTTGGAATTTATGTGTAATGGTAGCTTCTGAACCATTAGTATGTCAGTACTTCAAACAGTACTTCAATAATGAAAATACTTTTATTAGTTTTTCCTTTGGGATGATTTAATTTTCGTTTTCTTTTGAGACAAGGTTTTATTATAGCTCAGGCCAGCCTCAAATTCACAATCCTCTTGCCTCTACTCCTGAGTGCTGGGGCTACAGATGTCCACCACCATGCCTAGCTTCAAGACTAATCTTTATCATCATCATCATCATCATCATTATTATTTACTTATTTTATGTATATGAATGTTTTACCTGCATGCCTAGAGTACACAGAGCTCAGAAGATGGTATTAGATCTCCTAGAACTGAAGTAATGGATGGTTGTGGGCCACTTTGTAGGTACTGAAAACCAAACCCAGGTCCTCCACAAGAGCAACAAGTGCTCCTAACTACTGAGCCATCTCTCTAGTCACCTAATCTTGATATTTTTAACAAAATACATGATTGAAGCAACTTAATAAAAGACTTATTTTGGCTCAGAGCCTCAGTTTGTCATGCTAGGGAAGGTATGTTAGAGTTCATGGCAGCAGGAGCACGTGGCAAAGGCTCCAAATGTCTTGGCAAGTCAGGAAGGTGAGGGGGGGGGGTGTGTCAAAAAACAGAGCCGGGCAGTAACCCCTAAAGCTAACCCTAATGGTCTGTGTCTGTCAGCAAAGCCTGCATTCCAAAGGTTCCACAGCCTCTTCAGACAGTGCCACCAGCTGGGGACCAAATGTTCAGACACATGTGCCTGAAGGATCATTTCATATATAAACTGTAACAAATTTTTAGAGAAAATATTAACGATGCCATATCTGTAATTCTGCACATAGGAGATAGAGGCTAGAGAGTTGTGAGCTTATGACCAGTGTGGGGCTTACATAGTGAGTTCAAGGCCAGCCTGGGCCCAACCCTGAAACAGTGTCTCAGCCAATTCACTGACAGAAGAAAGAGGGATAACAGGGTTTGCTTTCTTCCCTCACCTTATAATTGCCAAGTTTCCCACCTAGCTCTCTAACACAGTGGTCCGGCTATTTGCCGATTCATTTCTCCCAGAGGAAGAAAGTGTTTTTAGCTTGTTTTCTTGAGCTGCACAAGCAGCTTTCTCCCTCTGTCCTGATGTGAAAGTTACTTTTTAATTCCTGATCTACTTTCCTGGGGACGTAGTCTTATCTTATTGTCAGGACTCCATAGTTCCCAGCTCACATGACCCGGAGTTGCTCTGTCCTAGCTGTACATTATCAACTGTCCATCTCGGCTGCTTTGAAGATTTGAAGAGTTGCCTATACTAGTTAGGATGAAACAGTGAAACCGCCTGTGTAGCAAGAGCACCAAGATGCTTATATATTAATATGGACATGTTTCAAACAATATGGATTTCTGAACACTACATAAATGGAGCTGCCATGTAAACCAGCAGTTTGTAATTCTTTCTGCCCAGATACACTTTAAGACAATGATTAAAAAAAAAAAGTCCTAGGCTCTTGTGTCTGAGAGGTATGTGGATGCTCACACGCACACCACGCAAATGCAGCTTCAGAAAGTTCACAAGTACCTTTCTCTGGTGCCAGAACCTTATTAGGGTCAGTGGATTCTGGCAAAGGACCCTGAGTAAGAAAAAGTCCCCTGGTCCCTAAGGCTCCTGCCATGGCTAATTTCTGGAGCTTGTTATTGTTGCCTTACCCAGCAACACAGAGAATTAAGATTATAGGTGCACTTGAGGTTGAATGGATTAACTGGACGGCTACCACTAAGACTCCTTTGCTGTGAGCATCTGGCTGGCCTCAGTATAATCATGTTCATTCTCACAAGCAAAACCTCCCTCGTCTGTACTCACAGGGTGGTGTGACCCTGAGAAGTGTTAGAGGAAGACAAGCACTGTGTCTGCATTTGGAAGCTAGGAAAATATGGAAATCAATTGCCCCCCAGAGCCTCAGGAAAGTAACGTAACTCTACCAGCACTTTGATTTTAGCCCAGTGAGACCCATGTCAGACACACCTACAGAAATGTAAGGTCAAAAGTTTATGTTGTTTCAAGCCAGTGATACCACAATAACATGTTAGACAGCAATCAGAACCTAATCCACTGCCTCCATTCCATACTTACAATTCAGTATAAATGTGACGGCACATGGATTCCCGAAATCTTAATACAGTTGAGCTAAGTGCACATTTATATCTTACAACTTAATTTCAATAGAATAGTAAAATTATCTATTAATGTCTAAAACCGTGTCTTTTTAAAAAAAATAATAATAAAAGATAGGATATAGAGTTCATGTGAGGAGAAAAATGATTTTTCTCCTTTTTAGAATCTTGTTTTAAATAGTGGAATAAAATGTCAGAAAAACCTAATGACCCATACGTCCAGCATCTGTGACTGCAAAGGCTGACTCCTGAAGGATTTATAAAACCGATTCTTTAGATGTGTATAAAATGTGAGCCTTGTGATGTTAGAAAGAGCAATTGCATAAATAATTGAAAAGAGCCATTGCCCAGCACTATCTCTCCACGGCTTCAGAGAGTTCTTGGTTGGCAAAGTTATTCTTTCTGCTTATTCTTTTTACAGTGTTAGCATTCCTATCTATTAAAATAATCACTAATCATCTCAGAAGCTGTCGGTAATGTGCAGCCCTCATCTTGTCTTTGATGGAGATAAGTACATAATATCTTTTGGGTTTATTTTAAAGATCAGTATTTTCCCTATGTAATCTTTTTGCCCTATGGTTTCATTATCTCCCATTTTCTTTATTCTTTCCTTGTATTTCATAGTATATTTTCCATCTCTTCTCCCTTCAGTACCTACACTATATTCAGTGCTACTTTATTCTCCTAGTTTATAACTATCATTGCAGATCAGTTTGTCTGCTGCCTAACCCACATATTGTTTCTATTTTCTTTTAAAATTATTTCTTAAGGTTTGTAGTTGGCCCTTTCATAAGTGTGCTTATACAACCCATGCCGTGCTGGTTTTTTTGTTTCTGTTGGTTGTGTTGGTACAGATAAGATCATTGAACGTGCCCCTTAGATAGTCTAGTCCCTTGTCATCCTGCAGTGGAGTTCTCATATTGCCTGTACCTGTAGCTCAACAGTGTCCAGTTTTGAGTGTGATGACTTTCTAAATTATTTCTCCCTGAATCACAAGCCTTCTTTGAGTTATAGAAGCCTTCCTATTCTGTTTTAGTCTTTGTACCTCATTGGACTCTGGCTTTCAATGGTTCTTGACCAGATTTTTTTTAATGTGATTTTTCAGTATAGCTTTTCTTACCACTCAGGATGTACAAAATCAAATTTTCCAATTGTCACCAGCTGGCCATTCTGTTTTGCCTATAGTGGTTCCTTCTGTCTTGAGTAAGATGGTTGTCCCTGCTTCTGTTCTGTATCCCAGTTTAGGCTTGTCTAGTTTTAATTTTTAAATCACCTATCCTTGTGGGAAGAGAATTGCTGTGTATGGAACTTAAGTCTTTGCATCTTTGGGGCAAGCATTTTACTACTGTGCTACAGCTCCAGCATTGCTGCTGCTGCTGCTGTTTCATATATTATTTCTCATATGAAGGTATGTGTATGTACACTATGTGTCTTGTTGTTATTGGGACAGTAAGCCCTAGGATCTTGCTGCCTCCTTCCCAGCATCAGGATCACAAGTTGGTACCATTTTATCAAGCTTTGATGAGTTCTGAGGATCAAATTTGGATCTTTTATTAGTAGTATAAGTATTAATACTTTTTGTTTAGTTAGTGTGTATGTACATATGTACTAGTACCACAGTAATACGAGGATTGTTTTTAGAAATTAGTTCTCTTATCCACATGTAGTTTCTGGGTAGCAAATTTAGGTCAAGCACCTCTTCTCACCAAGCTATCTAGCCAGCCCCAAATACAGGCCTCCATTCTTGTCAGTAAGCACTTTACCAATGAAGCTGTGTGTGTGTGTGTGTGTGTGTTTATTTCAGGGAATTAAGTCATTCCCATCCCCCAGCTCCATACAGGTCCATAGGCTCTGTTCTAGAATGCTGACCTGTAGCCTGCTGGGCTCGCACACATTGCTATGTCATTTCTTTGGTTTTTGGACCAAGAAAGTTTGACTTTCTTACTTTTAAACCTAAATATGTTTTCTTGTTGTTGTAAAGTTTTATTATTTTTCTTTTTGGAATAGAATAGAATTTTCCACCTGGCCACACTTCTCACTGAGATTAGAAGCATAGAGCATTTTCTCCTGACCCGCAATTCACAAACAGCACATAAAATTATTGTGAAGGAAGTTTGGTTTTATTTTAACTTAAAAACTGTAGACAATATTTTTTAAAAACTGAATATTCTTTAGCTTAATAGTGGTTAAGAGCACTGCCTGCTCTTCCAGGGGTCCTGAGTTCAATTACCAGCAAACACATGGTGGCTCACAACCATCTACAATGTGATCTGATGCCCTCTTCTGCCGATAAAGCACTCATATACAATAAATAAATTAATTTAAAAAAACCAGTAGTTGACAAGTAGGATTTAGAAAAATGGTTTTTGAGCTGGAGAGATGGCTCAGAGGTTAAGAGCACCATCTGTCTGCTCTTCCAAAGATCCTGCGTTTAAGTCCCAGCAACCACATAGTGGCTCATGACCATCTGTAATAAGGTCCAGTGCCTTCTTGTGGCGGGCAGGCGCATATGCATGCAGAATACTGTATAAATAATAAATAAATCTTTAAAAAAAAAAAAGAAGTAACTGGTTTTCCTTTTTGTTACATAACAGCTCATTTTTGTAGTTTATATACTTGTGTAAAATTAAACATAAATTGCTTCATAATTTTTTAGAAAAACACAACTTTTAAAAATTAGGAGAACTTTTTGGTTGTATTTTTAAATATGGGGTACATGTATGTGCTATAACATGCATGGGTAGGTCAGTGGAAAGCCCTCAGGTGTAGATTCTTTCCTGCCTCCTTGTAGGATCTAGTTACCAGGCCTGAGCAAGCATGTCTTCCTACTGAGCTCTCTCTTTAGTCATGTTTTATTTGTTGTGATTGGGTCTTGTGTAGCTCAGGTTAGCCTGGTAGCCCCTACATTCTTCAGAATAACCTTAAATACCTGATTCACCTACCTCTACCTCCTAATTGCTGAGATTACCAGTGTGGGCAACCACACCTGGTCTAGACAGACCAGTTCTGAGCCTCATTCATTTAATCATCAGTTATTATCCTTAGGATAGTAGCTATCAGCCTTTGTGTTGGTACATCCCCAGCCTTGACAGTAGACAATCAACATGTTTTATATCCTGCCCTCTTTAAGGTCTAGACTAACATCTTCCCATCGGTTGCTCCAATTGGATAATGTGATCTGCTTTACGATAAAGAGTATCCGGAAATAAATGTGACATTCTTTGTCATATCACTCCAACACTGTTTTTAGGCTTGGTTTTTACTTCCTTCTTTTCAGACATACAAAAATAAGGTGAATAGAGACACAGTGACACCTATAGAGAAAGATGAGCCACCAAGTGATGGATGCATTTCCTCTCCTCTGTATGTATCTCACCCTATAAGCCAGAAAAAGAAAGGTGTCTTCCGTATTAATCATACTACCTTCATCATTGGAGAAACACCAAAAGAAATCCGCAGGTATGTTGTCTGTGGCAGCACTAGACTTGAGGCCAATTCTCAGAAATAAAGCTTCATAACAAAATATGAATATGTGTAACTATACCTCACACCCAAATTTCAGAAAATCTGGATTTTTATATTTAAAAAGTAAAAACAAATGCTTTTGAGACAGGCTTTCACTAAGTGGCTCAGACTGGCCTGGAATGTGCTGTATATAATCCAGGCTGGCATTATAAGTCTCCTGCCTTAACTCCTGAGTTCTGAAATTGCAGAGATGTGGGTACATGGGACAAACATGGGGATGAGGGGTTTCCAGGGTCAGGTGAAGAAATGAGTAGGCCAGGAGTTCAATGGGATTGCCACACACTGCTATTAATGTTACCAGGAATGACACCAAGAGATGGTAAGGTGGCATGGCTTCTGTAGACAGTGGAAATGAGACGTGTTCTCACTCAGAGTTGGTTCCTGATCTCCCTAAGAAAGGAGCAGCACCAAAGTAACCCATAGACGTGGCATAGGGCAGCACCCCATCCTGCCTGGCAGGCTTGCCACAGTAATTTCTACAGGGTATGCTTTTCTATTGTGGGCAGTTATTCTTCTCAAAGACTGAGTGTATTTCCCAGGTCTTAAAAGAAACTTGGTCTTGATCCCTGTAGCAGTGTGTGTTCAAAAGAAAGAAGTATAGCCGTGATTTCTTCTTGCTTCCTTTCATTGTTTTCTCTACCCAGCCCAGGGAGGAAATTTCTCATGCTGGGTAAAAAGGCAAAGACTAATATTAGAATTCCAGATCTGCCTGGCCACCCACCTCTTCATGCCACCATCATAGTCAGTCAGAGCCAAGGCTGTACCTTGTAGCAGCCAAGTGATAAACTTCCTGGGGGCTTTCACCATCTCTAGCCCTGAGAAAGCAAAAGCAGTGACATGATGGTGTCAGATGTGGTCCAGCTCCTTCCCAAGAGAAAAAGTGCTTTGGAATTTTAGTCATCATAGCTTCTGATAAATGTGCTAATGGATTCCTAACTTGGTTTTTATTTTCCCTTTTTCTAAAGCTACTCTACTAATTTTCCCCCACAAAAGTGGATAGCTTATATTTCTAATAGTACCTTGCATTTTCTTGAATTGTTAGAGAAAATTCTTTTGAAGTCCCAAAATTAGGAAAATGACTTGGAAGGCAAAAAATAATCATCCTGTAAGGGGCAGCCATGGGTGTAGTTCATTCAAAGGCTCCTTGATTAAATAGTGTTGAAGCATCTTTCCTCCCAGGTGGGGCAACAAGTGAGGTCATCCATTGTTTTAGCACATCAGAGATAAAGTTACTTTGGCATCTGCTGAGACATCACTAAGGCATCACCTAAAATCCTATTGGTCAATAAATCTTTATAGGTAAGTACAAACACTAATAATAACACTATTTAAGAAACTGGGCAGTTTTCCAGTCAGAAATTGGCAAGTGTTTCCATGTAAAATGGAATACACTGCTGTTGGTAGATGTGACTGTTAGTGGGGTGTGAACATGTGACAAGACATTAGTGAGCTCCAGGAGCCATGGCACCCGCCTCAGCCACAAAAGAGCTCATCTTAGTGGGCACTCTCTTAGGCTACAGCCACAAAAGACTGTTACCTGGCCTGGAAGGCAGAAACAAAGAACAGAAAAGCATAAAAAGCAGGGTGTTAGTGCTCCTACAAACATACAGTTAAAAGCATTGTTTTCCCTAAGAATGTTGTATGTAGGAAAAAATTCATCTTTAAAGCCTGTCAGTGCAGACCCATGATTGCTCGCTATTGTGCACTTCCACGTGTTCTGCTGTGTTCTTGGTCCCCTGAGAACTGGCCTCGAGCTGTCCTTAGCCCATCCTTACCTGCCAGTTAGATCACAGCACAGAACATCTTGCTGCCCTCCTTGCCTACCAGCAAGTGCATAAGTGCCCACTGTGGAGCCCTGGGGCTGAGGCTACTCCTCCATCATGGAACTCCACCTGGAGAGCTCTGCTCTGCTTCCCTTACTAGAATGAACTTGGTGGGGGACTGGTTCTTTTTTGCTATTGTGTAGTTTGTACCGTGGCCCTAGGACATAACAGGACTCTGTTGTGTCAAGGGAAATGTAGTTGTAAAGCTGTGGGGCCTTTAATGTGTACTGCAGAACTAGCTCTGGTTTTATCTGAAGACAAATAATGTACTAGCATTGAGCTTAAAGCCCAAACACAGCTTCAGCAAAGAAATATCACTGTATCTTGTTTTGTTTTGTTTTGAAGTAGGGAGAGGGATAAGACAGAGTCTGGTGATGCCCAGACTGGCCTCAGACATCCCATATAGCTGAGGGTGAGCAAGAGCTCAATCCTCCAGCCTTCATATCCAGAGGATTGGGATCACAAGTATGTTCTCCTAAGCTGGGCCCAAAACTGGGACCTTTTAAAAATACCATTGTGCTAGTTCCCTATTCTGCCCTTATGAAGCATTAACCCTGTGGGACTCATGCCTTACCCATGGCCACATGTTAGTTCTGCTGGTCCTTTTGATGATACTGGTACATCAGTGTGGTTTAAAGAGACTTCACATCCTGTAGCTCAAGGAACCTAAATAACTTTCCTACCTCCACTTTACCAGAGTTCCATTTTGTGTGTGTGTATATAGAAGTGTTTGTTAGACTCTTATTTTAAGATGACGACTCACTTCTTTCAATGACATCTTAATTTCTTTGCTTGTTTGTTTTCTTTGGTTTTGGAACAGGGTCACCCTCCATAGCCCTACCTCAAACTTTCCATCCTCTTGCCTCTTGAGGACTAGGTTTGCAGGTATGCACTACCATGCTCAGAAGACAGCATCTGGCTTCCAAGATTAGTTGTCTGCACTACAGTTTAATCATTGGGAAAGAACTACACTTAAAGAGCTTTCTTTTTAAGCTCAACAAAAAGTCATGTGAAAGTCTCTACTGTGAAATAAGGGGAAATTGTTCTTTAATTTAAAAATTTTTTTTTTTTTTATTTATCAGAGCCATTCTTGCCAGGTTTGGTGGCGCACACCTTTAATCCCAGCACTGGGGAGGCAGAGGCAATCAAATCAAGACAGCCAAGATAACACAGAGAAACCCTGTCTCAAAAAACTTAAAAAAAAAAAAAAAGGAAGAGGGAGCGCCATTCTTTAACAATATTATTCTATGGGACTTGAGTTTAATATAGGTCATAGAAATGACGATTCTCGTGTCAGTCATAAGTCGGCTCCTGCAGTTCCCAGGAAATACGCAATAGTACAAGTCAGAGTTACCTAAAAAGCTGATGAGTTAATGAACTAAAAGGCCATTTCTAGGTCTTTTAGGGAAGGGGCACATTCTCCTAGGATGGCGTTAAGCCAGCTCTACCAAACAGACGGGGCACATTGCTTTGCCTGTCTTTACACTTCCTGTCACTGCTGATGAGCACGTTACAAGTTCTTTACTCCATCGCAGTCTGTGAGTGTGGAGAGGACAGAAAACAGCTTTCTGGAGTTGGCCATCTTTTCCCCCTTAAACAGGTTACAGGGATTGACGTCACTGGCACTTGCTGAGCCATCTCAACAGCTTCCTGGTGAGCTCTTTAAAATACGATGTAAGCGTAATAAAGAGAGAGTAACCACTGGCTTTATCTGTCCAATCTTTAGAAAGCAGTTTGAAGAAATGGCCTCTTACTACAAGCTGTCTATAAAGGAGTTTGCTAAACAAGTAGCTGGCACCACGTCTGAAGAGCGACAGAGAATGCTCAGGGATTTCTACTGTCTTCAACACCCAGAGGTAAAGGACTTCTTTGAGGATTCTGCTTCAGAGTTGATCAGATCTGTCTGTAAGGAAGAAGAGAGGGTCATGAACAAGCCTAAACAAAAAGAATCTCTTTTAAAAGAATGTCTCTCAAATGATAATACTTTATCCTCTGACAATGATCCCACCAACAAAATGTCTCAAGTTTACAACCCAAAAATATGTGAAGAAAAATCAAGCAGATTTCACAATCATGGGTCCCTTAAAGAAGAGACATTTTCCAGTGATGTAAAAATTAAGAAGTCCTCTGTCAGTTTTACTCAGGAGGTTGATAGTGAGAGCCACACTCCCAAGAACACCGTGACACTCTTCTGTGCAAACAGCAGGTCTGAAGCCCTGGAGGCAGAGCTAGGAAACTCCCCAGAACACGGGCAGGACCGCACAGGGGCATGCAGTTCAAGAAGCAGGGTAGAAAACCCTGTGTCAGGAGACACTGCTGTGGAAGGCTTACTTGGTGACACTTCTATTCTTAATGACCTCTTTAAAAGCCATGGGGAAGGTCCCACACAGCTGCCAAAGAATGTTCTTTCAGGACCTGTGGCAAAAGCAAAGCAGAGACCAAAAGATTTCTGGGACATCTTGAATGAGCAGAATGATGACAGTCTCAGTAAACTTACTGACTTGGCAGTGATTGAGACGCTGTGTACAAAAGCACCCCGCACCGCAGCCTCCAGGAGCAAAGATGAGCTGCAAGCTTCCCTTTGGAAAGCAAACGAGAAATTTCTATGGAAGACATTTAGCTCAAATATTGGTGATGAAAGCATAACCAATACAGAAACAGAGTAGGACATGGGCATGCGGTTGCATTAGTGTGTTGGTGAGCTGCTGCTGGTCCTGGTTATGGTGCTATATGGTGTTATACATAAGCATGGTAAGCTGCTGTTGGCCGACACTTCAGTGTTACAACCTAAAGTGTTAGTGTGGGTTGTCTCCCTTACTCTCTGTGTTAATCATTGATACCTAGTCTACAAAGTGCTGGGGTCAGACCCAGGGCTCCATGTGACCAGCAGTCACTCTGGCCTACTGATTTGATCTTCCTGCCCCTGATTTGATCTTTGGAACAAATAGAACTGTATCATGAACCCTATTGTTAAATGAAGCCCTGACCATCATCCCTCCTGTGTGATTCTGTGGCCTGTGTGTCCATATGAGAGATCACAGAAGTGAGCCAGATCAGCCCATAGCCTTCTACTTTTAAACTCCAGAACACCCCAAATCAAGTGACAGCCACTGCACTGGTCTCACTGGCATTGTGAAGTTAACTGTTTTCTTTCTTCCTTGGAATAATGTTCTAATACTATTAAATTATTTTAGATAAAAATTGTAATTAGGACCAAGCTTTCTTGACCATCCTGCTCCTGTCTTCTAACACTTTCACATTTGTCTGAAATGATGGCCCCCATCTGTGATTCCTTCACTATTATGAGCCTTGTGCTATTTTTAGATGTTTGTCATGTCATCCAAGAAACAGTTTCTCCATGTAGCCATTTTGGATATGTCTGCCTTCTAATTTTCATTTCTGAAAATTAAATTGATTTATGCAAAAATGAGATATGGAATAATAAAGATAAGTCCAAAATTTTTTTAGGTTGTAATTAGGATTCAATATATGGTATTATGTTAAAATGGTAATTTTATAACCACTCATAATCGTGCCTAAGTTTGTGAGCTGTGGTGCTAAAGCAGTGGGATTTTATGTTTGGCCATGATACCTACGAATGCCTTAACTTTTCATATTGCTATGATTTAATAAAGATTTGTATTTTAACTTTGTATTTTTTAAGTAGATGGAAATGGTTAGATGCTTAGTTTTAATTGAAAGCTCTTACTGAATTTAATATATGTGCTTTACATACTATGAAATTGCCCAGTTGGATTTATTTACTTAGTAGCATTTTTGCAGCTGCTGTGATCTGTATAGGTGCTTGAGTGTATAGGTGACAGCTATAGGTAAAGGCAAATAGGTCCTGTCTATATCCCCTGGCGTTGAGACAGTCACTGCCCACATTCAGCTAAGCTGGCAGTGCTAATGCAGGAGCTATCCATCCAGAACACAGCAGGCTCCCTACATTCCTCACGCACTGGAATAGTTTAAAGTTATCTATTATTTTCTTTGTTCTGTTGCTGTAAGAACCCTATGAACCTGTTACCCTGTTGTAATGGTAACTGAATCTGTTTCCAGGGCCCTTCTCACCCATACTTAGCTGTGGAGGCTTGGGGGTCGAGGGGGGCTTTGTTTACATGAGCACAAACCAACCCCCAGTGGTGGCTGCATTCCCACTGACAGAAAGAAGAAAGCCCCAAAGGCTTTTCAGGTCTCCACTCCACTCCTCTCCTCAGGGATCAGGAAGGAAGCCTTTTACTACCGTGGAGGGCTTTGGATTAGTCAAACTAAGAGCTGTTGACAATTTAACCTCGTGGGTATTTGGGGCCACACCTACATTGCTGGGTAAGTCAGAAGCTTCCAGGAGAAGCTTGCAGCTCAGACGTGGCTGACCATCTGAGGTTAGGCAGCAACACCTGGGCTTTTCTCATTCTGCCTGCAGCAGGATGGACCACAGCCAACTCAGTTTGGCCCCACCCTGCGGGCAAACTGCAGACCCTGTGAGCCCCAAATGAGAACTGTGTACTTCCAGTGCCTGGCAACTTCCACGAAGGGGCCACAAAGCCTGAGCTGGGGCCCAGCGCCGCTCTACTTTCCCCTAGAAGGGCAGAAGAGAATCTACTCTAAACGGGAAGAAAGGCTAATGGAATTACGCTCTGGCGGCAGCGATGGAAAACTCCAGAGCTCACGCCAGTTGGGTGCGCGTTATCTGCCACCAGCAGCAAGCTGGGCAGCATCCCGCATCCCTCACAGCGTGAAGCCGTGGGTGGTCCATCTTTGGGGGGTGCAGGGAGCCTTAAGAACCCGAGCCCTAAAGCGGAGGATGCCGCACGCCTGCGTCCTATGGCATCCCTATAGTATCCTAGCAGGAGGGTGGTCGGTCGTCAGTCAGTCCTGGTTGAGGGTCCAAGTGGGGATATAGACAGTCACTAGGCTGGAGCACGTGCGGACCCCTGTGAGGCACAGCTTGGTCCAGTGGGCTGGACAAGTAGACCTCAGGCCGAGAGATCCTGTCCCCTGGAGGCCCGAGGCTGGTTTCTGCTGTCTAAATCATTCTCAACTGTTCCCCAACCGGCTGTCTTGGGAAGCTGCCAGGCGGAGGCAACCCCCTTCCAGCAAGCCCCTAGACAGAGCTGCAGAGCGAGGAAGGAAGTGGGAAGCTGGCAGAGTGGAACTCCTAGCCGGTTCCTGGCGCATTGTTAGGGAGCACCCTGGGGACTCGTCCAGGCCCGCCCCTCAGACACAGGGCAGGTTGGCCCGGGAGGAAATCGGACTTAGCACCTTGGCGAACTCCACTAAGATCCCCAGGCCAGCTGCCCCGGGAAGCGGCCTCCCCAGGTCCAGAAGCACTCCCCAAGCCAGTGCACGCCCTACCCCTGCTGGCTGGGCTTCCAGTCCCAGGCCACACACCCCCTAGGACAAGCCCTGCGGCTGCCTTCCCTGCCCTCCCACCTTCACGCTTCCCTCAAAGCCAGCGCCTTCTGCCAAGCTTCCATTCCCAACCTGTTATCACGTCCTGGAGAGACTGTCTCTGAAATATTTCCTGAATCCCACTGCCAAGAGCCTCTAGTTTCCGCCCTTCCACCTCCCATCTGGATCCCTGCAGACTTCTCCCTGGGTTCCCAGGCCACAGCCTCCTCCCTCTCTAATCCATTTTCCACACAGCATCCCCAAAGCATGTTGAAACATAGGGACCTTGGCTGTAAACCTCTCGTTTCCTCTGTTAGGGAGGATGAGAGGGCTGGGAATAACTACATCAGTTCACATTTATTGAGCATTTACTGTGTCGTTTGTTTAACATTTCAAGTGGTTTCCACGTTTAACCTGGCCAGGAGCGCTCCTGGGCAGGTGTTATCTGTTTTATTGGAGAAGAAACTAGGCACAGAAGCCACACAGTCCGCATTGGCAACAGCTGCTCCCGACGCTGTTGCTCCTCTATCTGAGGTTCTCCCAGAAGCACCACCATTCTGAGTGGAAGGGCCCACAGCAGTAAGCTGTTCCCTGGGAGCAGATGGTTGCCGGACTTCTAGTCACCAAGTGAGCCAGGCAGGTGAACTCAGGCTGGATTGTTTACACCTGCCTTTAATGGGTTAGAAGTCTGAGTGACAGGCTAGCACAGCCCCCAACATTTGCCTTCTGAATCCCGGAGTGTCCCGACCTCCCAGGCCATTACCTTGGTCTTGATTAGCTGTGTCCAGGAGATCTCCCAAGACAGACTGAGGCACTCTTCTGCCCCTCCTTCCAGCAAAGGCTCTTCAGAGGTCCTGTGCTCCTGCATCCCTGCCTGCCCATCTTTGGCCATGTGCTTTGCTTATGAAAAGAGCCCTGAGTCCCATTGTTCCTGGGGGAGGGTGGGATTCCTGTCTTTCCCCCTCTCCAGCCCCGCCTCCGGAGACAGGGTTTCTCTGTGTAGCCTTGGATGTCATAGACACACTTTGTAGAGCAGGCTAGCCTCAAACTCATGAAGATCCATCTGCCTCTGCCTCTCCTGAGTCCTGGGATTAAAGGCCTACACCACCGTGCCCAGTGGGATTCCTGTCTTTAATTTGTGACTAGGAAATCTTAAATCAATAGTGAGCCCTTTTCAGGTCACCTCTCACCTCCCAAAATGAGGGTCCCTGCCCCTATTTTTCTGCCTAGGAGTGAACAAAGACTCTATGCCTTGCCTGACTGCCCTTCTCCTGTGGCCTGAAGCAGGAGATCTTGATTTGCTAGCTGGATGCACTTCTACCTCTGAGCACCTACCTATTACATGTAATACTTAGTGCCTGGCCTTGTATCTTCTGGCGTATGTGCCTACTAGCATATAGGGCTTTTTATTCTTTTCCTTGTATTGGTCCACCAAGTACTATCATCCTGTCATTCCTCACCACTGAGAGGATGTCTTGTATCCCCGGCTGTCCACAAACAATGTGAGTGAGAATGACCTTGAACTCTTAGTCCTCCTGCTATTAGAGGTCATATAGGACCGTGCCACCACGTCCAGCTAATCAGCAGAGCTCTCTCGGGGATGGGCCACATGATTATAAGCCTGCTTCCTATCACTGTATTTTCAGTCCTTTTCTGTGTTAAACCTCAGATACATACCCCATAAATATGGTGCTGTTTCAGAGGGGAGCACTGAGCCTCACCCTACCCCTGGCCCTGTTACCCTTTTGTACTTACCTAACAGCTAGTTCCCCATGGGGACTAGAAAGGCACTGGTAAGAACTGGCTTAACTCAAGGCTGCCTTGAATCTGAGCAATAGTGGGAGGAGTGGGGTGGGGGTGGGGCACCTGTTGTGTTGATGGGAAAAGAGAGAGCTCAGCTTTGAAAGCTACAGGGCTGCAGGGTGCCTCCTTATACAACTCTGTCCAGGGAGAGAGCCTGCAGGACTGTGTGCCTGGAAAAGAGAGTTGCTACAAGGTCTGTGGCCTAACAGGTGTGTGCATCTTCCTGTTCTTTGATGTTTTACAGCAACATGTCCCTGTGTCAAATGGTTTGAATCTCAGACCCACTCAGTAGTTTGACCTCAGCCCTTGGCTGATCTCAGGATCCCTCAGACTCAGTGTCTGGAGCGGATGCCTTCGTCATTAAGTCAACACTCCTTCCTCTTCTTAATCCTTAGTGACAGCAGAATCTACTGTTGGCTAGATTACCAAATCTGACCCCAGCCTGTCCAAGTCGGACACTGTCACTGTCCATTGCACATCTTCTTTTTGTTTGGCTTCCTAAAGAAAAAAGTTTTTTTCTTTAAAATTTTAAATCTATTCTTTGGTAATTTCACACACGAATACAATGCATTTAGATCACAACCTCCACCCCACCCCCCAACCCTTCCTGGAGCTTCTTATTCCCCCTTCCAACAGAGATCTATTATTTCTAAAAGAGCTAGTTTGTTGTAGGATCACAAGGTAGTCGCTGATGTAACTTGGCTGGAGGTGGGGCTTGGTAGAGTAGAGACCACCAGGCCTGAGGTCCGCAGCACTCTCAGGCAGTGTTGCCCCCCCTCCCAAAGGCTGCCTTCATTTCTCTATGCTGAAACATTTGGTCGTCTTTTGTAGGTATATGGTTTAGATCGAGTCTGGTAAAGCACACACTGGCATCTAACTCTGTGAAGCTGAGGATGGCCTTGAACTGATACCACACCCAATTCAGACAGTGCTGGCCATGGAACCCAGGGCTTCATGCAAATACTGCACCAACTGACCCACATCCCCAGCCCTTGTCACCCTAGTGTCCAGTTGATCACAAGAACTAACTTAGGTATCAGCAGGGAGCAGAGCTCATTGGGCATCAGTGAGTTCCATGTTCTTGTTCCTGGAGCAGAGATGGACAGAGGCAGACACTGCCAGGCAAAGCGAGAGACTTGAGGAAAAGATGCATTCCAAGGCCAGAGCAGGAGTTTAGCAGCTGGGGGGGGGGGGGGGGCACTGTGCACAGCTGGGGCTTTTATATCACACAGATCAGCCTTTCTGGCTCATTTGCACAGCACAGGCTTTTTCTGTGCACACTCTATTTGTAGCATGTAGTTCTACATACAGACTTTATGCAGGGCATATCGGACTAGCATCTTAAATGTCCAGTTTGTGTGAATGCCTCAGTCTTGGTGGCAGAGGCTGAGGGAATGAAGGGACTTCCAGCCTTCATCTCTGACAACTTTTCTTTTTCTGCCTTGCAGTTACTGTGTATTAAGCCTTCTGACCTCACTCTCCAACCTACTCTCTTGCCTTAACTCCTTCTGTCTAACCTTCCCTAAAGGGGTGTGTGTGTGTGTGTGTGTGTGTGTGTGTGTGTGTGTGTGTGTGTG
>OU015749.1:29649384-29673796 GCA_907169655.1 Acomys percivali | reverse complement strand
TGTGTGTGTGTGTGTGTGTGTGTGTGTGTGTGTGTGTGTGTGTGTGTCTGTGTGTGTGTGTCTGTGTGTGTGTGTGTGTGTCTCTAACCTTCCCTAAAGGGATGTGTGTGTGTGTGTCTGCATGTGTACCACATATGTGCCTAGTCCCTGCAGAGATGAGGGGAAGGCATCAGATCCCCTTGAACTGGAGTTACAGATGATTGTGAACTGGAGTTACAGATGATTGTGAACTGGAGTTACAGATGATTGTGAACTGCCATATGGGTGCTGGGAATTAGAGCAGCCAGTTCTTTAGAGTGTTGAGCCATCTCTCCAGCCCTACTCCTGCCTAACTTTACTACGTACCTGTTGCCTCTGTGCTCCCCTTATAACCACCATTCTCACGACTTGAGATCAACTTTTCAGGTTGCACCTCAGAGAGGGAGCTCATCTCACTTAGCATAGCATCCTCTGGGCTAACCCACATTGTCGCAGTGAGAGATACACACTGATTACCCATGTTCCATGGTTACAGAATGTCACCTTTGCCCATTCATTTGTACAATTACAAGTCAGCTTTTTAAGCCAAGTGCAGCCCTGTCCCACCTGATCCTTGCTGCCACTGCAGAAAACGCCTCAGGACAAACTTTGCCAGTTGAGATTTTATTGGGATGATTTGATTCTTCAGTAAATGTACAATTTTTCTGTGTTGTGGTTTTGTTTACATTGATATTTCTATCAGGAAAATTCAGTAAGAATAGGGTTTTTTTTTTTTTTAACTCTTAATACAGTTGAAAGTCAAAGGACAGCTTTCAGGAGTACCTCTGAGAAGTGGCAATCCTATGGTTAAGAGCCTATTGGGGAGGTCTGATGTGGTAAAACGCCTTTAATCCTAGCACTTGGGAGACAGGAATAGGCAGATTGCTGTGAGTTTGAGGCCAGCAGGATCTATATAAACCAGTTCCAGACTAGCCAGAGTTACATAGTGTAACTTTTTCTCAAAAGAAAAAAAAAAAAAAGCCTAATGGAGAAAATAGGCTTCAACAGAGGGACCACATGGGAACCTAGCACAGAAAAGAGGTTCAGATACAGATACAGACTCAGATAACAACAGCCACCATGGCCAAGGAGCAGCCACTCAAAGCAGTGGGTCCTGGAACCTGGCACAGAACACAGCCCTCCAGGCGGTCTGTGCTGGTTTGT
Source organism: Acomys percivali (assembly GCA_907169655.1). NCBI lineage: Eukaryota > Metazoa > Chordata > Mammalia > Rodentia > Muridae > Acomys > Acomys percivali. The sequence continues at coordinate 29,672,614 of OU015749.1, read as the reverse complement.
TGGAGCAGCTTTGGGAGTTTAGAAGTCACCTGTAGTGAGGGGTTGCTCCAGGGGACACCACAACAAGTATGTGGAGCAAGTTCCTTCCTGCCACCTGCTAAGCCAACAGTGCCCAAGGCCCAGTTGGCAGAGCCCTTGCCCAGGAGCAAGTCTGGGTTGGGGGTGCCTGCTGCACAGTGAAGAGCACGAGTGAAGCCTCCTTAACTAGCATAAGAGACATGGAGGAGAAGAGAGAGTGCAGCTGGGAAATGAGTTGTTGAAGGGCCAGCTGTTCCGGACGTCCTCTGCACAGAGGGACAGCCACCATCGGCCGCAATCCATCCGGTAGCTGCTGTTCAGCCTCAGCTAATTCCTCGACACCCTGAAGCCATGCTTTCATTTGCTGTTAGTACACAGCGTACACCAGGTGCACACATACTACTTACCTTCACCATATCTGCTGTACACACCACACAACAGATGCATGTACTTTATACCAAGTGTATACGCCATACACCAGGTACACACACCACAACATATACCAAGCACCACATCATGTAACAGGTATAAACACTGGATGAGCATACCACAATCAGGTACACATACCATATACCAAGTATATATATCATTACACCAGGTATACACACCATATACCAAGTGTACAAACCTCATGCCAGGTACACATACCATACACCAGATACATACACCACACACCAAGGACATACACCATACACTTAGTACACATTCTGTACACTAGGTGCACATATACTCTGTGCTCTTAACCATGCCGTATGCACACCACAGCCACCACCCACACCCTATACCAATGTAGGGACCCCAGGGAGCCTTGAGTGAGTGTGTAAAGAGCAGGTGAAGTCCTGGGAGAATGTGTATTGTTGAAATGGCACAGCTATCTCGAGGACCCAATGTGCCGGGCCTTCCCCATACAGGTCAGGCTGGAATAGGCAAAGACTTCCCCTGGTCTGACTGTGGGTGTTGGCAAGGAACCGGGTGATTGTGGTAGTTGGTGCAGGTCCATCAGAGCACAAAGACCCACCCGACCCCAGCTTTTCTGTACCTGTGTCATCTGTGTCTGTTCTTTTTCCATCAGCCTGCCTCTGCCTTCCTGAGTGCTGGGATTATAGGCCTGCACCACCACGCCTGACTGTGATGGCTGTTCTTGGACAGGAGTTAACTTGACTCCTTCTGGAATTAACTAAAACTCAAATAGTGACTGGGCACACTCGTGAGGGAATCTTTTATTAATTAAATCATCGGAAGTGGGAAGACTCACTTTTAATCTGAATCTTTGAGGTGAGAAGACTCACTTTTAATCTGGACTGCAACTTCTGCTGGCAAACAGCAAACCGCTAAAACTGAAAAATTAAAGGATATGCCTCTTATTTGGTAAAACCAGGAAGAATGTGTCCCCTGCGTACAACAGAACATGAACAGAGCTGTTGCCTGATGAGTTTTAGACAGCAGTTGCCAGCTTGTTTGAGTTTTTGGTGGTTTGCTTATTTGCCTGTTTGTGTTGTGGGTATATACAATGTGTTTGCAGTGATAATTTTATTGAGCAGGCAGACACTTACTTGTATGGATGGTGGATGAGGCGGCTATAGTCCTAACATTATTAGAACCATGGACACTCTAGCCAGTGCTTTAAAGAGAACATAGACATACAGCAACATCTTGATGGCATCGATGGAGACCAAGTCCGCTCTGCTGCCTTCAGCTCTGTTCTGCTCCCAGACCTCAGCTGTCTGACACTGAGGTAAGAAAAACCAACCTCTGCCCTTGAAAGTGGGGAGACTCTCAGAGGCCATCAGCCACTTGTTCCAGGGGTGTATTTCCTGTGAGCATTCAGTTTGGGAGCATTTAGGAACCTTCTGCTCTAAGATATGTGGTTTTCTATATATATGTTTTTCCAGTAAAGAGTCTGGAAAGCTTCTCTGAAGCAATTAAGCCCTGCAGAGCCTATTTGAAAAGCTACCCAAAGCAACAGTCTGATTGCAGGATCAAGAGGAATGGGCCCCCCCCCCCCCTGACCCCCCCCCAGCCCCAGCCCACCCCACCCTGACCCCACCCCACCCTGACCCCACCCCAACACCCCCTCCAGTTGTCTTAGCTCACTTCAACTCTACTTTGGAAACACTTGCACCACCATTTCTGCCCCTGAGAGAGAATTCACCATCAATCATGTTTGTTTGCTTTACCAATTTTACAATGCTGTGAGTTGGAGGCCTTGTAGGATCTGCCCTCTTCTGGGTTGGCTAGTTCTTACTGACAGCCAACCAGTTGCCTAAGGGCACCGTATGCAGACTCTCCCACTCTAGAGCACTCGCTTCATCACTGTGTGGTACTCACATATCCCCTGCGCTAACCATCAGGTTCTGAACAACTAGGGACCACAGTGTAGCCAAGGCTTCTCCACATCATCAAACTACTCAGCTGGAAGCCTGCTGAGCTGTAGGAGCCATTTCTTCCCATGAAATCATAGCCATGTTTTAAAAAATCTAATTTGTGTATGTGTTGCGTGCATGCATGTGCGGTATGTGTGAGTGGTGTGTGTTCACATGTGTATATGCACACTCAAACAGAGGCCAAAGGAGGTCACCCAGTGTTCCTTGTTCTATCATTCTGTTCCCTTGAGACAGAGTCTTTCACTGAACCTGGAACTGGGTTGATGGCTGACAAGTCACTGTGATCCTGCTGAGCCCTCTGTCTCTGCCCTCCAAGGCACTGAAGTTACAGGCACAAGGCTACACCTGGCTTTGTACGTGGGTGCTGAGGATTAGAACTCAGGTCCTCATGCTTGCCTAGGTAAGACAGCTCTTACTGCTGAGATATCTCCCCAACCCCAACACAGTGTGCCTCCTGGCTTGCTCTGGTCCTTTTCCATATGATTCTGCATAGTGTATGTTCACATATGTGCATGCACACTCAAGCAAGGTCCCCAGAGGCCATCAGCAAGCAAAAGGACAGAGACAGCATGTCCAGATAGAGTTAAGTGGTCTGCATGTACTAGACAGAGGCAGACAGGATTGCTGTCCACGCAGCAAGGCACCCTGAGGTCTGTACCGAGGGCCTGTCAGCTTTGAGACGAAGCAAAATGTTTTATTGGTTGTTGATGCTCAGCCAGGATAAATGTCTCTTTCCCAATAAGCAAAAGAGGGCTTGAATCTAGAAGAAAATAATCTCCCAGCATCAACATCAGCCTGCCCCAATCAAGAGGCTTTCCAAGTGCTATAAAGCTGAGGAGCCCAAGCTCAAGGATCCAAGAATGGGCAGGCCTCAAGCCAGACGCCAAGGCCTGGCCCAGCTTGCTAGTGTGTTCACAGTTTGTTTGTAAATAAAAAGTCACTGTGAAGCTCTCTCTGGGCCCTTGTGTTTCCATGCTCTCTGGAGACCTACTGCATACTGCCGTTTCACAGGGGCACCAGGATGGCTTGATGTAGGAGCCCGGGAAAGGAAAGCTGATGACCTTGAGTCAAGTCTTGCTTTCCCTCCCTCCCTCCCTCCCTCCCTCCCTCCCTCCCTCCCTCTCTCCCTCCCTCCCTCTCTCCCTCCCTCCCTCCCTCACTCACTCCCTCACTCACTCACTCATTCACTCACTCACCCCTTCTTTGCTTCTCTCTCTCTCCCCTCTCCCCCTTTTCTCCTCTCCCCCTTTCTTCCCTCTTTCTCTAAGGGGTCTCATGTATCCCAGGCTGGCCTGAAACTAACTATGACCTTTGATATGACTTTGAACTTCTAATCCTCCTGCCTCCACTTCCTGAGTTCTGAGCTGGGATTGTAGGCCTGTGCCACCATGCCAGGTTTGTGTATGGATAAAACCAGGAATGGGTCCATATTAGTCAAGCACACTACCAACTGCACACGACCACCTGAGCCCACATCCCTAGCATGCCCCCCCCTTGCTGTTATAAAATTAGATCGTACTATTTTGGGGAATTATCAGAATACATATAATATGAGTAGAAAAGTTGAAAAAAAGTTAAAATCACAGGCTCCCAACCTGTTGGTGACTGGGAACTTGCACACCTGCGCACGCATGCGCATACACACACACACACACACACACACACACACACACACACACACACACTCACGCCCTGGTGGCCAGCACTTCACATAGCTAGCTCTCTTTGCCAGGGAAAGGCCAGGGCCCCCAGATCTGTAGATCACTTGGGGCCCTGAGGGCTGAGGGCATACGGGGCCTGAGAACTGAGGGGCTCTCACAGAAGCTGCTGCTTAGGCCTTGGCCCTGGCCCCTGCCTGCAGCCTCCTCTCTCCTTACAGCTTCTGTGCCAGTGACATCCCCTCTTCAGACATCTCCTGTGAACTCTGGGAAGACCTGGCTGTAGCAGAGCTTGTTTATCTTTGCCTGGGATCCTAAGAGTTTATCTCCCGCCACTGATCTCCCTGGTAGGTTTGTTTGTGTATTTATACGAACACAGCCCATCTGCTTTGATAGTTGTCCTCTGGGAGTCTTTTTGTCTGTCACTAATGTCATAAGCCAGAGCTAGCCAAATACAGGACTGGCCCTGGCAGAGCCAGAGGGAGCCTCTGTGTGGCCAGAACACAAGTATCTCATCTCACATGCTATTGTCTTCCTCCAACCCTGCCATTCAGTTCACAGCTTGGAAACAGTCCCGTTCCTTTATGTAGGTCAGCACTTCAGTCCTCAAGGGAGTCCTATGGTGGTGCAGGCGTGTGTGTGTGTGTGTGTGTGTGTGTGTGTGTGTGTGTGTGTACATGTACAGTCAGGTGACTGTGTGCATGTGTGCGTATGTGTGTGGAAGCCAGAGATCATATCAAGCATCTTCCTTTAAGTTCCCTACCATAGTTTTGAGGCAGCTCTCTGACTGAACCTACAGTTCACTGTCTGGCCTGGGAGCTCCAGGATGTCTTAAATTAACAAATTCTTTTCGAGGTTAGATGCAGACAGATGCCGGCATATTTCAGGTAAAAAGGTCTTTTAATAGTGTTGGAGTAGATATAGATGCAAAAACCCACTTGTATACACACTCCTTTAAGAAACTAAACTGGAAGCCGTAAAATATACAGAAAGGATCTGTAGGGTTAAAAGAGAAAAAGATGGATAGGTGGAAGATAGATAGATTGATTGATAGATAGTAGATAGACGGATAGACAGTTAGATAGATGATAGATATAAAAATGAAAAAAATCGCATAACATTCAAAGAAAGAAGGAACGAGGGTGGGGGAGGAAAAGCCCTGTCATGACATTATGAGACGAACTTCCAAAGATGCTGTTGAGTTTGGACAGTAATTTATCTCTGTGCCTTTAGCCAATCTGCAGAGACAAAACAACAGCAGAGGCTCTAGGCTTCCATGCTGCTTCTGCCCACACCGTTAGGAGTAGGACTTGGCATTTTTTTTGCAAAAGCAGCTGCTAGGGGCTTCTCACTCTTTCTCTCCGGCCCATGGGCAGCCACTCTTCTGCTTTCTGTCTGTGAGGATTGCATGATTCTAGGTGTCTGGTAGGACTGGAACTAGAGTGTGTTTTTTACTTTATCAGTTGGCTTGTTTCACCTACACAACACCCCCAAGTTTCTTCGGTGTTGTTGCATGTGTTGAAAATGTCTTCTTTTGAAGTCTGAATACTATTCCTGACTTTGTCTATTCATCATGCTGTTGACTGACACTTGGGTTGCCTCTGCCTTGGGTATAGTTTTTTTTCTTTTAAATGCTGCTGTGAATGTGGGTTTGAAGATACTGAAACAGGTGCTTAGAGGCTGTATCATAGCATGCTGTGTCAGAAACATAGATGGACACATTTGTGCTTCTTCCAAATGCCATGCTGTATTGAGTAACAGTGAGTTCGCAAGCTGTATCAGTCTTGCTGGTTGCAGTTTGCCAGACAGTTCCAAGCAAGTCCCCCTGAGGGCCTGCAAGAAAAGCAAGTTCTTCAATTCTGATCTTCATCAGTGATGTTGACTCTGAGCCACACATTACACAACGCATGTTATATCTCTAGATGAACCGCCAGGTTGCAGAAGGCCACAGAGGGCTAAGGAGGCCACAGCAGAGCTCAAGCAGTTAGAGCAGCTGTGTGAAGGCATATGTGGAAGGCTAGTTAAAATGCGGGCTCATTGCAGTGGTAATAGATGAATGAACCAGGTGCTGGTTGCAGAGTCAAGCCAGGCGAGAAGGTCAGAGTTCAGCTGAGTCTTGTCCTGAAAACTCTGATAAAAACTCCAGTTGTAGTAGTTCTTTGTTGTGCACCAGTTTCCTCTGAACTGAAGCATTCCTGGAGGAAAGCTAGTTAAGGAAAGGAAGCAACCAGTGTGTCAGGATGGCCCTGAACAGCAACCCTTCCCCAAGCTTACGTAAGCAGCAAGGAGTGCCGGAGAGACTTTCTTACCACTCTCTCTGCCTGTACAGCCACGCTGAGAGCTCCAAAAGCTCACCTCAGCTTTCATAAACTGTCACTCAGGCTGAGGTGGGCTTTTCGGTGATGCAGCCACTTTTAGTCACTAATACTCCTCTGAGTAGCCCTAATTAAGTAGCAGTACCCTGGAGGGCTGGATCAGGGTACTGCAGAAGGTGGTGTGCACCTTGAATCCGAATCCAATATATGGTCCTGTCCTGTGTACACAGGTCCAAGAGTTAAGGGGTGGGAATGGAATGTTGCTGCCCCCATGACCTTAAATTCTGCTTGCCCAGAAGTCTGCGTCTCAGAGGTGGGAGCACCTCTACCTGGAGACAGCAAACATTCGCTTGAATTGGAGGCTCAGACTGAGACTACCAGGGGGATGTTGGGTTGCTTCTCCAGGGGCTGAGGTAAGGAAGGTTGTGTCTGGGTTGCAGGAGGTCCGTTAGGGCTTCCCTTGGTGCTACTGTGTCCTGTGAGTAAAATCAATGGGAAACCACAAGAACCCAACCCAGAGAAGGTAACAAAGAGCACAGACCCCCCAAGATTGAAGGTGTGGGTCACTCCTCCAGGAAAAGAGCCGAGACTTGCTGAGGTGCTTGCTGAGGGTGGAGGACAGACAGAACACATAGCAGAGGAAGGTGGTTATCAGTACTAAGGCCAAGTGACCAGTTGCAGAAATGAGGATTACAATTGAAGTGACTGCTTCTGTCATATTTTGTTAAGAATGTGTCTGTGCCTATAGGAACATATCTATTCAGCACAATGTTTCTTCTTCGCTCTTCATCATATAATGTAACACTGATTGAAACAATGTCAGCAGTTAGTATCAAATTTTAGTTATGAGGCACCAAGCCAGGCATGGTGGTGTCTTTAATCCCAGCACTGGGAAGGCAGAGGCAGGCAGATCGATGTGAGTTCGAGGCCAGCCTGGTCTACAAAGTGAGTCCAGGACAGCCAAGGCTACACAGAGAAACCCTGTGTCAAAAAAAAAACAAAAACAAAAACGAACAAACAAAAAAAAACTATGAGGCACTGAAAGACCTCCTTAAGAGGCATTGCCACCTATCCAAAAATATATAATGCATTTTCAGTTGTAGATTTATATCATATTAGACAAAATTATGACCTGGTTATTGTTGTCATTTGAAAATTAAGAATGACATAAGAAGATATGATTGTGAGTCAAATTGACAGGGGAGGACTCTTGATGACTACTGTTGGTTGTCAAATTACATCTGGATTCAACTAAAATCTAAGCTGCTAGCACTCCTGTGAGGGATTTCCTTAATCAGATTATTTTGAAGCAGGAAGACCCAGCCTACATCCGAGCAAGCTTTCTGGTGGCTGCCCATCTGAACGGACGTGGGAGAGGGAGTCGTTGGCTTTTGCCTGCTTGCTCTCATTCTCGCTGGCAAGCCCTCCATCATGCCGCTGAAGCATTCCTTTGCTCGTATTGGAACCTACTTCTTTGAGATTTCAAGGTAGACTAAAGACCAGAAGCTCTCCAGGAATCCTCTAAGCCTCCCATACAAGACTGTGAGTGCTGAGACATCCAGGCTCATAGACTGGACAACTGCTGGGTTCTCAGTCTCCCCGAGTGTGAGACAGCCATCGTGAGACTACCCATGCTACATGTGGCAAGGCAGTCTAAAACATCATAAATATCCATCCCAGCACTTCTGTTCCTTTAGAGATAGAACCTCACAGATGCAAGCACCCTTGCCAGCTTCTACTATTCTTGTTACAACCTGTGCTGTGCTGAAGGAAGCACGGGGACCTTTCAGTAGCATTTGCTCTCTCTCTTCTGAGGCAGGGTCCTGACATTTTCCTGTCCTGCTTCCCCAACCCCACACTATTTCTTTATTTCTCAGGTACCTCCTGGCTCTGACTTCAGCCAGACAAATTATTCTTATCACACTCCCCCTTCTGTATATTGCTCTGTTTCCCAGGCATGCCATTTCTGCTGAAGGCTCAACCACTGTGTGTCTTCTGGAGTCACTACTCTCTGGGCCTGGCTGCTCAGATAAACTTAGTCTTCCTTTAGATCAGTCTAGCCCAGGAGGCTATGCTGTTTCTGGATGGACTCAGTTCTCATAGGGGCCTGAACTCCAACTCCAGACGTGCCTGAAGCAGGATGGGACAGAGTTCAGGACCTTTGTCAAGCCTGCTGGAGCACTGGAACTCACCCTGAAGCCATTGGATCATCTCTACTTCAGAAAACTCACTAAGGGGTTCCATTGGGTCACATGATTTTTGAAAGGACAATAGCGCCTCTCTGGTCACCCTTGTCCCTTTCCATCTCTCATATATATACATGTTTGCAAGGTTGTAGCCACATCTCCTGAGAAATGACCTAAGTGACATCATTTGCAGAGAGACGTGGACACTGTGACACCAAGCCAGAAGCAAGCACCTCTGCAAAGCACGTGAGGTACTTGAGTTCGTCCAGCCCTCGGCCCTCAGCTCCGGCCCTCTGCCCCTCAGTTGTTCAATGTTGAGACAAGCCAACTTGAAGCTGGATAATAAATGAAATCCAGCTTGAGTCTTGGCAGGATTTGTTTTGCTTGAGGGAAATTGTTTATGCTAACGGGTCCCCCCTCTGCATAGCTCGATTTATACTAAACAGAGTCTTGTCCATCATCTGGGTACTGCTGTAAACAAGATAATCTTTGTCTACCAGGAATAAGCCTGATGCCAATAACTTTAAATAAACACAAGCACCAGTTTTGTATTTACATTGTCTGAGGTAACCGCTGGCAAGAGCTGTTAATGGCGCCATCAGCCTTTCCCAGCTAAGGTAGTGTCAGCTTTCAGGCTGACCTTGTTCATAGAGGACTAGCTCTGGAGGGCTTGGGGGGAGATCTCACACTTCCCATATGGGTGCTACACCCAGGGCCGCATTCTTTTGTGTGGTTTTGGCATTTTAAAATTCCACTTAAATATCATGACCTCTTTTTGTGCTGGGTGAAATGGGGCAAGGGTTGTTGGGGTACTTATTAGACACAGGAAATCAAATCTTGAACTTGAACTATGAATGCCTTTAAGGGTCAGGCTCTAGGTAAAAGTGGGCTCCAAGGATTATATTGTTAATGAGGCGGTGACTCAGCTCTGTGGAAAGAATCAGTATACTGCCTTGCATTCCAGTTGGGGAACAAATGAAAATTTGCAGAAGTCTGGGTGCCTTTGCAACGCTGTATCAACAGAGGAGCTACAAGACACTAACTACTCTTCACACAGTGCTAACTGACCTCTGAGAAGAATGAAGAGAAAAGCCTTATTTCTTTCTTTCCTGACCTGCTTTCCTTGCAAAGAAAGTAAGAAGTAACTAGGCTGCCAGAGAAAGTTCACGCCCACACCTCTACTCCAAACAGACTGGAATGTCGGTGGTATGACAGCATGTGGCCAGGTAACCAGGCTAGCTTTGAGAGCCTGCCTTTGTCTCCTGAGTGATGAGACTGCATCATCTTACCTGGTTTGAAATGTCTTCTGTAGTAGTAAATGTGCTGTTAACAATCCAAGCTTCTAATGAATGATGCTCAGAAACTGATGTCTTTTTGTTTGCTTGCTTGTTTCCTTGATTTTGAAGTTTTGGCACAGGCTCTCACATAGCCTAGGCTGGCCTCAAACTCTGTGTAGCCAAGGATGACCTTGAACTCCTTGATCCTACCACTCCACTCTCCCCAGTGCTGGGATTACAGGTGAACCCTTTAACTCCTAGCTTAAAAAGACCTAAACAGGCTGGAATGTTACCCAGGTGAGGGGTGGTGGAGGAGGGTACAGTGGGAGAGGATGGCTGAGAGTTCCAGGAGGAAAATAGTTCTGGTCCCTGTTTGAAACTGGTAGCAGGATGAACTTTTTTCAAGTCTGAAAGGTGTACAAAAAGTTGTTTCTCAACCAAACAGACAAAGCCCAAAGCAAACAAACAAAAAAGCCCAACCTAAGCCATAACTACATAGTTTAGGATAGTTTGAGTTAATTTTGTGTAAAATAATCAAGCCTTTAAATGCCTTATTGGACCGGGCATGGACTATATGCTGCATCCACCTGATGAATGCACACACTCTAGGACCAGGATGTGTGGGGACAGGCTTGTACGTCTCTAAGTGGCTTCAGGCAAGAATTTAATCCACAAGTGATCCCATTTTCTATTCTGTAGCAGGAATAATTCTTGAACATTTGTGATTCATTTAACAATGGGACGCCTTCTGAGAGTCACACCACTGGGTGATTTTTATTAACAAGTAAACTTTCTAGAGTATACTTACACAAAACTGAATGGTGCAATAAAATCACTAAACTTGGCTTCTTGACACACACACCAACAAGGGGGGGGCGGTGGCGAAGTTTGTGGTGGCTCACACCTATAATTCAACACTCAAGAACCTGATGCCTGCAGGAAGTCTCAAATTCAGGGCCAATCTGGACTACATGAAAGACCCTATCATAAAACTGAGAGGAAGAGGAGGGGAATGTATCTTGATGATAGAGCACTTGCCCAGCATGTACAAGGTGCAGGGTAGGTAAGTAGGAAAAGCATACTCTAAGTAATGCTAAATAGACAGCAGTAAATGCATAAGTAGTCACTCAGCACTGTTATCAAGTGTGTGCCAGGCTTTCGTGTGGTTCATGCCATGCAGGACCACAAGCATGAGCATAATATATTGCACATGACCTTGTTAAAACTGAGGAGATGGCGTAGTTGGTGAGGAAGAATAAAAATCCCTGGCACTCCTGTAAGAATCCAGTCAGCGTGGTGCATGCTGGTAATTCCAGCAGCAGGGAGGCAAAGACAGGAGGATCCTTGGGGGCCTCACTAGCAAGTTAGCCTAGCTGAGGCAGAAAAATGCCAGGTTCAATGAGACCTCATCTCAAAAAAGGTGGAGAGTGACTGGGGAAGACACCTGACATTGACCTACAGCTTCCTGCATGTATCCCCACCCCCACACCCCCACCCCCGCCTCCGACAGTCCGCCCCTGACAAGATGTTTTTGTGTGGCACATGTCTAAGGGTTACCTTGTTAGTCTGCTGAGGATTCCATTGACTTGCATGTGGCAGCATGCAAGACATACTGTACTTCTTTAATGGCTCTGTCTTGCTTAGTACAATGTATGATGATAGATGTTCAAAATACAGCATCATCTGATAGAGAGGCTATGACCAGCAGACTAAGCTGCAGAAAGGGAACCCCCTGGTTTCAGTAAGATGGGCTTAAACAAATACCTTCTAGAACTTATGAGCAGGCAGAGAAAACCAGTCCTAGGTGGAGCTTTCACACATGGTTTCCAAAGCTGCCATGTCAAACAAGCCACCAAAGGAGCTGCCGCTGGTACCAGAGGGACAAGTACATGTGCTGCAGATTCCAGAAACCACAAGTCCACACTGCTTGCCGGGGGGCATCACAGACTTTCAGAGACCTTCACACAGTCCTGTAAGATCCAACCTCCTATCTGATTTACTGATGACGAAACCACCTGTCAAAGGCACAAGGCTGTGATAGGCCTAGCTCTAAGCTCATCTGGTACCTTGACGTGTCTGCAGCAGGAGCAGCTGGGGTTGAGATGGAGTGGTACCTACTGAGTAGGGAAGCAGGAGGGCAAACTCCTATTTTGCAAGGGAAAGAGGAATCATAAGGATAGAAGCAAAGCGATCCAGAACAGGTGTCGGGTTAGGGGATGGGCTGTTTACTGTGCGAGGTGACTCCATCATTAGGGGTTGCAGGAGTGGAAGGAGAAGCTTCCTGGTAAGCAGTGGTCGTACAGCAGGGACCTCTGAGCTGGCCTTTGCTCCTCCTGGGCTTCATGCTGAGCGGCGTTGAGGTTCTAGTTTCAGCAGCGTGGCCATAATAAGCAAAAAATGGCTCCCAGAGAACCCAAAGGAGCTCAGGATAGAGAGCGCAGACTCTCAGCGCTGCCTGGCTCGACGTCTAGATTGTTTTATGTTGAGACATCTTGGGATCATGTGGGCATTGGCCATCTGAGTTCCGAACTTCCTGTTTGCTCTCAGTAAAATTATCTCCTCATTTCAAGCCATATGAATGGAAAAAGCAAGCGCACAGTATGTCTTCTCTCTAGGTAGATCTCCTAGCAGTAGCATGAGTTAAGGCAATTAGAAGCCTTAGAAAGTGACTTCAGGGGCTGGAGAGATGGCTCAGTGGTTAAGAGCGCCGCCTGCTCTTCCAAAGGTCCTGAGTTCAATTCCCAGCAACCGCATGGTGGTTACAACCATCTGTAATGTGATCTGATGCCCTCTTCTGATGCCTACAGGTTTACATGCAGGCAGAACACTGTATACATATAAATAAATAAATAAATCTTAAAAGAAAGAAAGAAAATGAAAGTAACTTCAATCCCGGCTCCACAGGAAGGGATAGGTGATGGGCAAAAGAAAGAAGGGCGGTCTCAGCTTCCTGTTGCTGTGACAACCACTTGCTGAGAAAAGTCTAAGTGCTCAGTTAGATGAGCTTATTAGGGGCATTTCATCGGTCCTCACTGGGCCCTGAGGCTTTGCAGCAGTGCAGTGCATCATAGCGGGAGCATATGATGGAGGACGTCTGCTTACTTACTCCCTGGCAGTGGTGGTGGTGTTTAAGTGCCAAACCTCTTTTTCATCACTGGAAGTCTGTTGTGCTATATCCATTTTGCTAACCAGCCAGAAGGCGGCAGTGCACACCTTTAGTGCACACCTGCACTCTCAGGAGGCAGAGGCAGGCAGATCTCTGTGAGTTCGAGGACACCAAAGGCTTCACAGAGAAAGCCTGTCTGGAAAAGCAAAGTTCCAGACCACAACACTAAATATTGCTGCTGATAACCTGCCTGGGTTTCAGATTTTCAGAGTGTTGTCATTTGGCTCTTGCATGCCCCTTCCCCCACCACAGGGTCACAAGGCGGCAGTATTGGGCAATGAGACCTGGGGAAGGTCTTTAGGTCCCCGAGGGAATGCCTATTGAAGGCAGCGATGGATCCCTTGCCTCTTCTCCTTTCTCTCTTTTGCTTTCTGGGCTGTGACATGAGTGGAATCTGTCAGACACTGCCCACCGAGATGCACGCTCGTCCCCCCACCCCCGCCCACAGGCCCAAAGAACTGAGCGAAGCACATCATTGTCCAGTGCCTTCAAAACTGAGACTCAAAGGAAACCTTTGCCATTTATAAGCCGATCGTCCTGAGTATGAGCTACAGTGGCGAAAAGCTGATTATTCGCACAACAAAAATGTGCGAGTCGACTTCTTCTTTAATCAGAAGCTGCCCTGCCGCAGCTCAGAGGCGGGGGTGAGGGCTGCTCTGCTGTGGCTGTGCTCCAGGCGCTGCTGCCCAGAGCTGGCTTCTCATGCCAAGCCCTGCTTCGTTCCATCTCAGCAGCAGCTCCATAAATACTTCTTGAATTTAACTGCTTCATTCTTCCTGCACACACTGGATCTCACACTGAAATAAAAGACGCTCAGCATCTTTCCAAGTTCCCACAGGGCTCCAGTTGGATCCAGCTTACTCCTGTTTGAAGTCTGCAGTCAAGGATGGGTACTAGTGAGGAGAAAGTAAATAGTCTCACAGACCTTTCCTAAAAGAAGTTCACACCTAGTCACCCTCTGCCCACGGCCCCAGCCTCCTGTGCCCAGCAATTCCTTAGTTGATAAAGGCAAATACTGCACCTAGCCAGGCCAGGGAAAACTCCTCCAACATTGCCTGGGAGATAATTAATGTCCCAGGGCAGTATGGGAGGGGCTGCTGGTAGGTGGGGCCCAAGCCAACCCTATTCTAGTCCAGAGTGTATTTTTTTTTTCCTGTCACCCCACATAAAGGTGATTTCAATAATTCTGTTTGGCTCCCGTGTCTCATAAAAGCTGTTTTGGGGGTGGCCCCAGCTTTCTGTGTGTGTGCTCTCTTTAGTTATAGGGGCACACACATTGGTAATCCATTTTTTATTCATCTCCTGGTTACCAAAGGGCCCCCTAAGCCCTGGAAACCCCCCCCCCCCGACTTCTATTATGGATTTTTCTGGTTGCCAGTCATGGCCAGTTTGTCAGAGGGAGGGCAGAGAGGGAGGGGGTGGAGAGAAAGAGGAAGGGGAGAGACAGGGAAGAGTGAAGGAGAGAGAGAGAGAGAGAGAGAGAGAGAGAGAGAGAGAGAGAGAGAGAGAGAGAGAGAGAGAGAGAGAGAGAGAGAGAGAGAGAGCGAGCCTGCACACAGGGAGGAGGAAGCAGAGCTGCTTTGTGTGTGGTCCCAGGCTGGTCCTCCCTTCATGAAATCCTGGGCTTCATTCCTGGCTCTGGTAAACTTGAGCGTCACTGAATGAGTCCCTTATCCATTTTCTAAACACTGAAGAGGTTTGAAAGGGCTCTGTGGGCAGACTGTTACTATCGGCAAAAGAAAACAAGCCAACGTATTTAGCTAAGCATTTTTTAATATTTAAACATCATAACCTTCAGCTATGCAGGAACAGTGGCAGGCAGCCAGGAAGCTGGCCGAGGGGACTGGAGCTGCAAGTGTTCCTTCAGGTGGGTCTGCTGCCCCTTCGAGGGGCCAGGCGGGACCTCCAGGATTCCTGTTCCAGACCTATGTGCCTCCCGGCGGGCGGTGGCAGCTTGCACGGGGAGTCACTCAGTCTTTACATGATGCGATTTGGCTTGAGCCTAACTCAGTGCTTCCCTCTTCTAAACTTACAAGTCTAAGCGGACCCCAATGAAAAAAAGGAAACTGGGGTGGCAGTGCGGGGACATGAGCGAGGCTGTGGGCTCGATGATCCCTGTGGATGCCTGCCTGCGGCCCCGTGCTTCCTTCTCCCGGACTGAGGCCATAAAACCTGCCTGGCCAGGGGCTGTGACAGACCACAGCTCCTCCACTGCGCTGGGGACCCCTCCCAGCCGGGACAGGATGGCACCAGGCACCCGCCCACCAGACTCCATCCCACCAGCTGGAAGCGGCTTTCTGTTTTATGGAGCAAGACGGACCTGTAAAGTCAGTAATTCTCAGCGGCCAGAAGAAAGTCAGCGCCCCGCCCCCCATTGGAGTCTAAGGAAGCTTCTGGAACCCCGCGGGCCACTGAGCCTGCTGGAGCTTAGCCAGGCCTCCCAGGCCAGACACCCCCCACCCCCACCCCCGGTGCCACCCGAGGGGCTGAATGGGCTCCCTGTCTGCCAGAGCAAACAAGACCCCTGGGCGGGGCGCTGGGGCACAGCCTGGCGCAGAGCAGGCCGGAGGCTACACAGGCCACAGGGGAGGACAGGGGACGTTTTTTTCTCTCTGGACATTCCACTGGGGAAGGCCTGCCAAGGGCTTTGCCAACGAGCTCAGTCGGCCCCACCATTACGGATACACCAGTAAATGGCTCCATTCACAGAGGACAAGGCCCAAAGGGCCCTTCTAGTGCGATGCCTGCCCATTCCCCAGCCAGAGTGAGCCACCTCTTGCCAACCCCAGGCCGCCACCCAAAGTTCCTCCTCTGGCTCAAGCTCACCCAGCTGTTCTGGGTTCTGAGATACATTTCCTGGCACAAAGTTCCGGTTTCCTGTTTGTACAGGGTATAAGTGTGGAACTAACCTGAAGGGGTGCTCTGGGGATTAGTGATGGACCAAGTGAGTCCCTAGTGCGCAGGCTGCCTGCATATGGCTGTCACTGTTCTGATGTAAACTTGGGAGCAGTTTGCAGGGTCTCTAGTTTTGCTGACAGCCCTAGGGCTGGTTGGGAGCAGAAGAAGAGGGAGCTCCCACCGGCGCGATGCTGGGGTGTGTGGGAAGGGGCAAAAGAAGGCACTTGACAGTTTCCTATCGTTCAGCGCCCCCAACTTGCCCTGGAATTGAAACCGCTTCCTGTGTCCCGGGAAATCGGGGAATCGATTGCCTAGTGAGCATAGAGATGTTCTCTGTGACTCACCCCTATGAGGAGACCAAATCTGCAGCAGGGTAGGGAGTGTTCAAGCTCCGCATGTAAAATAGTGCAGTGCTCAGACGTGACAACCTCCTATTTGCTTACCATCTCTAGACTAACTGTAATCCAAATACAATGTATGTGCTAGGTACATTACCTGCTGTGCCGAATAGACGGAAAGCATGTCACGCCCCCACCCCCGCCCCCATTGCTCTCAGGCCCCACCCACCGGCAGCTCTAAGGTCTCATTCTTTATAGCACCTTTGGCTGTGACCCTCAGCTGAAGTGTGCAGGAGCCCTGCTGGGCTCAGCGTAATTCCAGCGCTCCCCAACTTGCAGGACGTAGGAAGACCCTCTTGTCAGTTGGTATGTCCTGAGAGTGGGTCTCATGACTGCATGGCTATATGTAGACACTGTGGGCTCCCAGGGAAGCTATGAGACGGTGGGCTTCTCCAGTATGTGACCTTAGAATGATCCGTTAGATAACTTGTTTCTTTTTGAACAAGGTGAGTGCTCAGAAAAAAAAAAAATTTTTTTTTTTAACCTCATTTTATTTATTCTGAAGGTAAGGAAAAGTTAGAAAAGTGCAGATGAGGAGAAGGCAAAAGATACTTGAAGGAGCAGTTTCCAGCTCAGATTTAATGTGAGAAGTGACTGTAGGGAGTGCCCAGGTCAGGTTTGCTCTGATGGTGCAGGAATAGGCCACTGTGGTGTGGAGAACAGACTAGGGCTGTGTGGAGTACCAGCTGCCGCAGCAAAGCCCTGTCCTTTGCAGAGGCAGGGTCTGGAGCCCATATCTTCAGGCTCCAGAAGCCCATTATTCCCACTTTCTTGGGTGGTACCCTTGTCATCCTCACTTGAAGATAACATCGTTTGTCTTTGTCTTTTGGATCCTGTTGCCTCAAAGGCTTCAAAGCTAGCTGGGCCATTTGTCAGGGGCCATGAACTCAGCCACCGGCTGATGGACCAACACACAAAGACAATTTCTCCTTCCAACCACTGGTGGACCCCAAATTCCAGTTTAGAGAATCTCCTAGAGTTGGGTGTGGTGGCGTACACCTGTAATCCCAGCACTCAGGAGGCAGAGGCAGGTGGATCGTTGTGAGTTTGAGGTTAGCCTGGTCGACAAAGTGAGTCTAGGACAGCCAGGGCTACACAGAGAAACCTGTCTCAAAAAACAAAGAGAGAGAGAGAGAGACAGAGACAGAGACAGAGACAGAGACAGAGAGACAGAGACAGACAGAGAGACAGAGACAGACAGACAGAGACAGAGAGAATCCCCTGGTCCTAAACTCGCCAACCAAATTTGTCCCAGCAAAGAACTACAAACCACAAAAAGTCCATGCATTATATGACTTTTCCTGAGGAGACTATGTCTATCCACCTCAAATGGAGGGAGCAATAACAGCCCAAAGAAATGACTTTGCCCATACTCAGCCTGATGAGTCAATGGCTTTAATTAGGTTGCTGTAGACACACGACTGAAAGGTTATTCATAGGAGTATGGACAACTTATCGGCAGCTACGCCCCCATGGGGTCTTCTTTCCCTCATACAGCTGTGAACTGCTTTTATATCGAGGGATGGTTGTGGACCTTGTGAGCTGTTCCCTTCCACAAGAGAACAGCGACCAGCTCAGTCTTGTCTGAGTGCCTCATGCAAGTAATCAAAACTGTTCAGATTTCAAAATGGTAAGCGCCATGTCATGCTTGGTGGACAGTGCCACAACGCTCTACCCCTTCTCCAACTTTTGTATTGTTTCCCCTCCTTTTTCTATGATGTTTCCTGACCATTAGAATGGAGGGATGATATGGGTGTCTTGTTATTTTCCTTCATCTGTGGCTGGAAGCCTTGGAACACCACGCCTCAGCAACAGTCAGTTGTTTTTAACAGAGGCTCTCTGCAGCAGAGAGAAGAGCTTCCCTGACCATCACCAAGTGTTTAGAAGACATTTTGACAAGCACACCGTAGCTTCTTCACTAGGGCCTATGACTTCTCCAGCCATGGGTTTTTCTCTTGTTTGGAGTACAAACATGGATTCCTTTCTGTGGAGCGATCCTTAAACACAATGGAAAAAAGTTGGTTGCACTCCGTATCAGTTGTGCCGTTGTTGTACCAGTAGACATATATGGTCTATCATGAGGAGAGTATTAACATTCAGAGTCCATTGATGAGCAGGACCATTGGCAGCAATCCTCTACCAGCAGTCTACACATCCCCTTCCCACACAGTGAACTCGTGATCCTCCTGCCTCCGCTTCCTTCAGCAAATCCTACCGGTGTGCACCACCACAACAACCCAACGCTATGAAACCTAGCCAGAAGGAAGAGACTTTTCCGCTCAGACCCAGCCCAACTTCTTTGTGCTGTGAAAACAAAGTATGTAGCCTCTCGTCAATCATCCTGACAGGTAGCAATCACGATAGTCTACATTGTGAACATCTCATCCACCCTTCGGCTCCCAGCCCAGCAACCCACAGAAAGGTAACCTACTCCTGGCACTGGGCTCATTATTCAATAACATTAAGGCATCTATATGTGCCTTTCCTGCCCATGTAGGATACCTTCTGAACTTAAACCCTTTAATGGACAGTCTTACATGTAGAGGCACAGGATGTTGTAGGATTTTTCTCAGTCACCTTGTTGGGGACCATCTACCCTTGATCCAACAAAAAACACCCAAGAGCTTCCCAGACGTGCCTGGCCTATGCAGCCTGAGTGGACTGACTTCCCCTCCTTGCATGTATACATCTTTCAGATGCCTTTCTGAATCTGTATAAGAACCTCGGAGGTAGCATACCACCTACATAGTAAGATCTTTGTATAAAGGATGGGCAGGATGTCTGAAGGTCACTGCTGTGCCATATGGTCTTGATATTCTGCAGCTAAGGGTATAAACACAAGCACACGAGCATTATCAAGGTTGAATACAGCATGAAAAGATTCTACTACGAATATAGACTATTTCCTCAAAGATGCACTATTGGGCATATTAGTGTGGGCAAGAGGTAGTGTCTTACTTAGGAGTCTGTAACTACACAGTCACCCCAAATGCCGTGCTAAAGCCTTCTGTGAGTCTCCCCAGCCCCTGGTATTTGGGGGACCTCAGCCTGTATGAGCCAGCCCTTTGGGGGATGATTTCCCTCACAGTGCTTTGGGACCGGCCACCCTTGTCTCGAGGATGGGCGAGGAGTTAGATGACTGGGTTTCTCTGCTTTCGTGGCTTTTTGGCTGATTTTATCTGCACCTCCCAGGCCAGGTCCTAAGAGCCTCTTTCAAGTCTTGTTTAAAAGCTGTTTCCAATTCAAGCAGTTCAGTGGTAAAGTATTCTCTAATTATCGGTTTCCTGGACTATGACCGAGGTCCTGTCTGAGTGCTGAATCATGAGTTCTCCCTTTCTCTGTGTTGACTTTAGTGGTAATCTTCTGTACGTGTACCCCATTATCTCCTTGCTGTCCCGTGCCCTCTACATCTTTCTTGCCAAATCAGAGAGTAATTCAAAGGATGCCATCCATCCACATACCTTTTTATCACTGGAAATCCTCCCCTTCCCTGGGCAGGTTCCCTTTGGACAGGCAGCGGCATGTCATACTGCGCATAGCAGAGGCCACAAACTGCTGCTGTAGCCTGCTTCCTATCCCAGCCAATATGTTCTACTCCCAGAGATTGCAATGTCTTCTCTAACTCTTGATAGATTTCTGATCTACATGTAGTACCATTCATTCGCTGTTCTTACACAGAGGACCCCATTTATCAGGGAGGAGTGTCACCTCACACCTTATGGGAGAAGACAACCATCTGGTATTCCCCCTAGGACACTCCACTTTCAGACAGTTCAGCCTTAGTCACATGTCTTACTACCCAATAGTAGGATGTACCTCATAACTGTGACCACATCACGATAACCAGATGAGGAAGGGGATCCATAGCGGCATCAGTCCACAGCTAGGCCACCCTCAGCTCTTCGGCCTCAGCTGCATGTCTCGCTACACATAGGAGGGACCACGCAATTGTTCTTCCTAGCCACCTTGGATTCTGTTATGTTCACGTCCAGGTACTGAGTGTTGTGTGACTTTACCTGGGGAGTCTATGTCTATTTACTCCATACAGAGAGGGCTAAAATATACCAAACAAGTAATTCATCCAAGTTCAGCTTGGTGAGCCAATGGGTTTAATTGGGGTAACATACAAAAGTGTAAGCGAGGGGTTTTCTATGGGACTATGGGTAACTTACAGGCAGCTATGCCACAAAGACGAGTCACTTCTCCCATCAACAGTTGTTAGCTACTTATACGTTGGGGGACAGAGGGGCATGAGGAACCTATGAGCCAGCCAGAGGGTAGTCAGTCTGAGTTCAAAATGGCAACCGTTACGTCATGTTGAGAGGACTGAGTGCTTCCTAATCCATGTTTCAATCCATTCTTCATTGTGATAGTTTTAGGAGAACAGATTTGGGGAAGATGATTGTGCCATGACAAGATTCGAGCCTTATAGGAGGACACATTCCAGGAATTAGGAAGACAGAGGAACCAGGAAGTGGGTCCTTGTTAGACAGTCAGCCAGGACCTTGGGTTTATACATCCCAGCCTACAGAACTGTCAAAACTGAACTTTGGTTTTTAAGTTACACAGTCTGTGGTATTTGTTACAGAGCTTGAACTACAGCCATCAGTAGAAAAGTGACAGTGTACGTGAACTTAACATACAACACAGAGCAGGAGAATGAACTAGAGTTTTAATATGTAATAAGTAAAATCAGAAAGGACTCAAGCTGTGGGTATAGAAAATTCTTTTTATGTAAATACAGTGTACATAATCCTCACTGTTGAAGAGTAGACTTTTGTTTTTGCAAGTATACACTATTAATATTTTGGGTGGGGGAGAACCACCAGAAATTTCATTGTACATTTATTTTTAAATTTAATTTACTTGTAATGGGTGTTTTGTCTGCATGTCTGTCTGTGCACCACACACAGCCTGATGTTAGTGGAAGCTGGGAGAGGGCGCTGGATCTCTTGGAACTGGAGTCACAGTTGTGAACCAGCGTGCAGGTGCTGAGAATCAAAGCCAAGTCCTCTGGAAGAGCAGACAACAGTCCTAACTTCTGAGCCATCTTCCAGCCCCACCGAAACATTTCTTTGCACTGCTTGGGTTTGTCTTTGTTTATATCTGTGTAATGATGCT
This sequence comes from Acomys percivali, assembly GCA_907169655.1. Lineage (NCBI taxonomy): Eukaryota > Metazoa > Chordata > Mammalia > Rodentia > Muridae > Acomys > Acomys percivali. The sequence continues at coordinate 29,651,193 of OU015749.1, read as the reverse complement.
TTTGGTCCAGATGAGAACCACATATGCTGCTTACTTAAGGTGACAGACACCTGAAGAGGGAGCTGACCTGTAGGAAAGGAACTTGAGACCTTTGCCTGAGTTCAGCATCCTTGTGACACTACAGGCAAGCGGAGCTCAAGCTGTTTCCGATTAACATCACAGCCTTCCAGATGGATGGAATGTAAACCACATACCAATTACAGGAATCCCAAGAAGGAAACTCCCTCTTCCGTCTGTCTATCCACCCACTTGTCCGACCACCCACTCACACAACTCCAAGATAGAAATGGAGATGGAGAATGGGAGGGGAGTGGTAAGGGGAAAGGGGAAGACAGTGAATAAAAGCAAACTCCCGTGCTCCTGGTGCTAACAACACTGGGTCTGTAGTAAATCTCTTCCTCCCTCCCTCCCTCCCTCCTTCCCTCCCTCTCTTCATTCCGTGGTGAGTCTCATTTTCTGGAGGAAGCTTTCGATCTGTGCAGACTTTTGCCCACAGTGACAAAGTCAGTGAAAATAATTTCCTTTCCTGTGCTGAAACAGAACTTGTCCACCATGAAGCCGTCCCCAGAGATGCAGCAGTAAGTGGGTAGAGCACCCTGGCAGGAGCACCTCCCACAAAGGCTGCACAGCTGGGACAGAAGTGTGGTGTTCTACTCCCCAAACTCTTGTGTCCTTAACCCTGCCTGCCTTTTGAAAGAAGCTATAGTTAGAACCCATTGCTCACTGTGTCCAAAGTGGTTGTAGATGTGAGGGAGGGTTTGCCTCTTCCTAGGAGGGGCTGGTCCTGTGAGCCACTGGAGAAGGAACACACTCTTGCGAAGCTGATTGGATGCGGACAAGATGGTGTCTACTCGGAGTTTTGAAATTGGGGGTCCCTGGCATCAGAACTTGATCTCGTCTGCTTTCCTCTTGAGGGTCACTATCCTTTTGGGTGTGTGTTGGTTGTGGAAGCCACAGCTCACTAACTAGGGAAGCATGCTCTCCCTGAGCTAGTTGCTCAGCTGGAATGCCACCCATCCTTGAGCAGAACGTAAATCACCCAGGCAGCAAAGCTTTCCTTGACACTTTTGCACAGGGAGACTACAAGTTCGTCAGAGAGCTGGCTTTGGGGGTGACAGGAAACATCCACCAGATCAAGGGAAGGTGGGAAGAGGAGATAAAAGTCGATGTGAAACTGTCAGAGCTATGAAAGGCACATGCTGGAATTTCCAGATTCTTATGTCCAGGAAGGAAGTGCTAGATGAAGGATGCATGGATAGTGGGAGAAACAGACAGTTTATTAAGGAAGGCAAAAACACTCCCTAGAATATAGGCCAGAAACCAGAGGTTTAGAAGCCCAGTGGCTTCTTTGTGGGTCATTCTTGCTCACTCACAGGTCTCAAACTTTTCTCCTGCTCTGTCCCTTATGCATGTCTCTTGGTGGGCTGTTATCTGTTTTTTCTCTACCCTTGCTTTCTTGTTAATCTCCATACCTTTCTCTTCCTGCCTTATTCTCCTGCCATAAAACCGAAGGGCTTGCTGGATGGGAAAGAGAAGTGGCCACACACATCAGGTACTGTGAAGAAAAAGGAGCCAGCATGGAGCCCCCTGCTGCACCCTGGCAAAAGATGGCTCTGAAGATGAGGTGCTTATCCAGAAGAAGGAATGCCTCAAGGAGACTGACAGGAAGGGTGGGAGTTGATCAAATGCAAGGAGGAGAGGTTGGGAGCTTGTTGCAGAACAGCAAAAGGTTTCCCTCCCTCCCTCCCTCCTTCCCTCCCTCCCCCCTCCCCCCCTCCCCCCCCCCCTCCCCCCCCCCCCCCCCCCCCC
>OU015749.1:29635522-29649284 GCA_907169655.1 Acomys percivali | reverse complement strand
CTCTCTCTCTCTCTCTCTCTCTCTCTCTCTCTCTCTCTCTCCCTGGTCTTCAGAGCTGGGAAGCATTCTCTCAGCTGCCTCATGGCACAGTTCTCTGATGCTCTGCTGGCCCCTACAGGAATGCATTATAAGAAATGTGAGTGGAACAGACACCCACAGCCATGTTCTGCTCCTGGCTTCCCACAGACCAGCCCTGTCTTTCTGTGGTGTTAAAGCCTTGTGTAGAAGAGTCACAGAGTGTGTGACAGGGGAAGGGGGGGCAAGGGGGGAGGGGGGAGGGGGGCCAACCTGGGCCACTCTCCCAAGCAAAATGCTTTCTGCTTTGAGAGAACCACTAACTGCAAGTAAGACTCACCACAGATCATTCAAATGAGAGAAAGCTTGGGGTCTTCAGCAGAGGAGATAGAGAAGGACCAGCCATAACTGCTGATCTGCGAAAGCTGTCCCTGAAAGGCACAGAATCTGCTGGTGCTCTGAAAGTACTGGGAAACATTTATGTGTGACAAGTTACTGCTGGCTGGGATGGCTTTCCGCATGTTCCAGTTAACTTGCCTTATGCCTACCCAGACCTGCAAAGTAGGCGTGTATGGTTGTTAGCTTAGTTTAGGGGTGAGGAAAGTTGGACATCAGTTGATTTAGTGACTTTCTTAAGGTCACACGGAGAGCAGTACATAGTTATTGATTATTGACTAGAGATTGCTACAGCTCTTATCAGCTTAAGTAGCCCTCCACCCTTATCTCCCGAGGTCTCAGGATTGGAGTCTGGATAACCTAGCTCGGGGTCTCTGGTGGGCTACAGTCCAGTGGTCAGCCAGAGCTGAAGTTCCATCTGGGACACCAGCCAGAAAGGATCCGTGGTTGTCAGCAGATGTCTGTCCCTGAAATGACAGCCTCAGTGGCCTCTCGCCTCGTGGGTCTCTCTGTGTGACCATTCACACACAAATGCCATCTTTGTCCTCAGAGCCAGTTGAAGAGGGCACCTGCTCTAAGGAAAGTCAGTCTTGGGCACTGTGCACATGGCAGCTCATGTTGATTTGTGAGAAGTTGTGAGAACTTGCTATGTTGATTTGTGAGAAGCAACAAAGCTCCATGCATGCTCAGGACCAGGACAGAGCATTGGGGCCAGTATCACTGCAGCGCATCTCTGGATCTGCCAGAGTAATGGCTTGTGTCCAACCCCAGGGAGCTTGACTCCAAAGCCCTGCACTGGTAATTTGTCTTACTGCTGTGACAAAATATTGACAGAGGCATCTTTTTGTTTTGTTTTGGGTTTTTTTTGGTTTTTCAAGACAGGTTTCTCTGTGTAGCCTTGGCTGTCCTGGACTCACTTTGTAGACCAGGCTGGCCTCGAACTCACAGCAATCCACCTGCCTCTGCCTCCCAAGTGCTGGGATTAAAGGTGTGTGCCACTATGCATGGCGCCCGACAGAGGCATCTTAAGGGAGGAAAGGTATATGGCTCATAGCTCTATCATGGTGGGGTAAGCACGGTCGCATTTCATGCCCAGACAGGAAAAAGAGAGAGACAGATACAGGTGTCAGGGTACTTTCTGCTTTGTCCAGGGCCCAAGCCGGTGGAATGGTATTGCCCACGTCACAGTAGACCTCCTGCCTCAATTAATCCAGTTTACAAACTACCTCACAAGCATGCCATTTTGTTTCCATGGTGATTGTAGAGCCTATCAAATCAACACTAATGTAGACCACCACAGCCTCCACAGTTAGCCATGGTGCTCCCTGTTAGCTTTAGCTTTCCATGGCTGTGAGAAAATACCTAAGGCAAACAATTCATGGAGAGGAGGTTTATTTTGTCTCAGTTTCAGGGGTTTCAGTCCACAGTGACTTGGCCATACTGCTTTGCAGCTGTGGAGAAGGAGTTCATTGTGAGGAGAGTGTGTGATGGAGAAGACTGCTCATATCATGGTGGCCAGGGAGCACAGGGTAAGAGGAAAGAGCTGGGGCCCCAATATCCCCTTTAAAGGTCCTCCAGTGACCTAGCTCCCTTCCACTAGACTCCACTTCCTGGTGCCTGAGGAGAGGCAGAAACACACTGCTCTACCTATGCTGATAAGCATAATAGGATGTGGTATTAGGAAGCTAGGGGTTGGTGCACTGCTGTGGTTTGGTTATCAGTTCATGCCACTATTCTGGGAAGTTGTAGAACCTTCAGGAGGTGTTGTCTCACTAGAAAGAGTGGGTCACTGGGCCTCAAGTTATACGGTTTTCTTTCTGTCTTCTGCCTGCTTCCTGACTGCGGACACAGTGTGACCAACTGCCTCGTGCCCCTGCAGTTGTGCCTTCCCTGCCATATTCCTTTTAGCTGTGAGCTCCCATAGATAAGAGGAAAGTAGTTAGTACAAGTGTCCTGAGATACCATGTTAGACAGTCATAAAATTAATGTGAAGGACTCAGTTAACCTGGATAGATGGTTATCTTATACAGCAGGCTGGGGTGAGCTCCTGTGTGATTATCACTGTAAAGCCCACATGTTCTTACCATGAAAAAAAAAAAGACAGAAAACATGAAGAGAAGCCCTTTTCAAAATGCACTGGACACACCAATACCCCAACGCACCTGTGGGGCACAGCTGAGGGGGCTTCAATCACACTGTGTTTTCTGACTTTCAGATTCTTATCAGAAATATGTATGATTAAGGGCAACAAAGGGTTAGGAGTATAGCACAATTGGTAGAGTGCTTATCTAAAATGCACAAGGCATTTTTGAGTCCCCAGTACTGAATAAGCTGGGTGACATAGCACACACTTGTAATCTCAGCACTTGGGAGACAGAGACAGGAGCTTCAGAAGTTCAAGGTCATCTTCAGAGAGCTTGAGGTCTGAGAATCTCACACACACACAAAATAAATAAATAAAAATAAATAAAAGGCAAGGCAAATGAGATTGGCTTTGTCTCAGCAGAGATGCCTAGGGAGCTCAGAGCCCTTGGGTGAGGTATTATGACCTTTCACAAAAGCTTGTCCATCACCCTTCCCAACCCTCTCCTCTCTAAAGGCGGGAGCTAAAGGTCAGAGCAACAGCGATCAGCAGAGTAGCCCCGGCACAAAGACAGCTGTATAAATCAGAAAAGAGTCCAGGCCTACTCCCCCAAAAAGGGTGGAAGGCAAAAGTAGACACCTGAGGTTGTCCTATGATCTCTGCATGTGGTATGCAGGTGTACACACACACACACACACACATACACACACACATGGGGGGGCAGGGTGAGGGGGGATGAGGCGGGGGAGAGAAAGTAAAAAAAATGGACAGTGCCTCCAACTTGATTGTCCAGAGTCTTACGGTGGGTGGCCACCTTCCGGAGAAGGCCGAGGGCATGGCTGCTTCCTAAGTCTTGAACTCCCACCTGTGAACCTTTAATAAGTTACAAAGATTGACTTTGACTCTATTGTCTGTGCAATTCAGTATTTCTTTGAATTATGAGACAAAGGATCCAGAAGCCACTGTCCTGGGGAGGCATTAGTGGCTCCTGGCTTTCCAGGACTCCTCACCCACCCAAGCTATTGCCCATCTGAGGCTCTCTGTCACTCTCAAAGACCTCGCCTCCTTCATCTTGAGATCTGTTGTCCCCCCTCTTTCCTGTTTCTTCTGTCTGGAAAGCGCAAGGTATCCTGTGCTGACAGCTCACAGAAGGAAGGGAATCTGCCTGGGATGAAGTTGTATCTTGAATATCTGATTCAGACGAGACTCTGGGTTTGGTACTTTTGAATTGATGTTGGAACAACCTAAGACGCTTGGGGACTGTTAGGAAGCAATGTGTGCAGTTTGTATACTAAAAAGACACGAGTTTGAGGGGTGCAAAGGCAGAATGCTATTCTTTGAATGTTTTGCCAACCCCTCGTCCCATTCGGTATTCAAAAAAAAAAAAAAAAAAAAATCCCCTTGCACTGTCTGTGTAGGGAGTTGGGACCTTTGTGAATGCTTAGGTTTCAGGAGCAGATAAATGCTGTTATAAAATAGCTTGGGGGCGGGGCATTCCTTCCTTCTGCTCCTCTATCATTTGCAGTCATGATGCCCATTCTTCTGGCAAGGGTGTAGCTACAACCCTGCTTCTGCCTTGACCTCCAAACATGTGAGGGACAGGGCACATGAGCCATTATGTGTGTGGAGGTCAGAGGACAACTTTGCAGAGGTTGGCTTCCTCCTTCCTCTTTGTTTGAGGCTGGGTGCCTCTTGTTTCTGCTAGTCACGATTGAGCTTCCAGCTGATTTTCCTGCCTCTCCACCTCTGCATGGGTCCTGGGCATCAAACTCTGTTAGACTTGAAAGTTCTTTTATCTGCTGAGCCATCTGTCTAGATGCTTCCGTCTTTAGAACTGTGGAAAATGAATTTCCATCTGACTTTTTATTCTTTGGTCATTTCACGCATAAATACAATGTGTTCAGATCATATCCACCCATCTTCCCTTCTTTCACCTTCTACATCCTTCCCCTTCCTCATTAAACATCTTGCAAACACCCCAGATTCACCCATTTTATTATGCTGTGGGTCAAAGAAAGAGAGAGAAAAGTCTCCCATGAGACTCCTGAGTCAAGGACCCTAGATTTACTGGGGTGTGTGTGTGTGTGTGTGTGTGTGTGTGTGTGTGTGTGTGTGTGCACGCATGCACACACATGGGCACAGTGCTAGGACTCAAACACAAGGCCTTGGGCTTGCTAAGCAGATGCTTTACCCCTGAGCTATGCCCTTAGCCTGATGCCATAGACTTAAAGCTGCATTCAGGCGCTAGTGCGCCAGCAAACGTCTCTAGCTCATTTATAGTTTGTCTCCATTTCCAAGAGTGCTAGTCCTTGAATCACCCCAGGCAGCAGTGTCTCTGAAGATGGACAATGACTACCATGTTTGATCATGTTTGCTGGTTCACTGAGACCTCAGTGGGACTGTTCTAGTGCATCCAAAAGTAAATAGGAGCTGCACAGAACTCCTTTGGCTCCTTGGAAGACAGCTAAATGGGACTGGGTATTCCTCACTTCAGGGAAATATCTGAACACAGCTGTTACCCTCCTTCCTGCCACCCATGCGGCTGTTTTTAAATACGGCTTGAACTCGACTCTCTTTCCACTTATAAAAATTCTTTCCCCAAATGCCCTTTCCAATAACAATATTCCCATGTGTGCCTTTTGCTTCTGATTTCTCTCTTATACATCAATCCGCTGAAACAGAGCCCTCCCATCCCTGGGTTTTGTACCCACAGATCATCCTAGCCCCCATTCTGTGGCAAGGGACCCCAGAAAGTTCATCTTCTCTCTTGTCACTCCTTAGAACTTTATTGGACATGCTTATGACTGGGCAGGGCTCAAGGCCAGATGTGCAATGACATCGCCCACACAGTCACAGAGCCTGTGGGCTCCAGGCAGGGTGTCTAAATGCAGTGAGTGCTCCTGCCCAGCTTTACTTGCGGAAAAGGGGGGACGGAACATAGGTTGTCTTCTTCCATTCCCAGATACTAAGAGCTGACTCAGAGGCCTTATCGCACCTGGGATGAGCACAGAGCTCGAGGGCCTCCCTCACCCCTCCCCCACCCCTCCCCCACCCCTCCCCTGCCCCTCCCCTGCCCCTCCCCCACTCTTCCCCCACCCCCACTCCTCCCCCACCCCTCCCCCACCCCTCATTCATGCCATCCAAGAGAGGCTCTCAGGTAGCACTCCATGGGAGGAGGTTCTAATGTGCCTTGCAGGACACCCTGGCAGTCTGATTCTGGGGTAGATGTCTCCTCTCTCCCACACGGAGATTTGGATCAGGCCCTGTGAGCCTGAGGCTAGAGGAATATAACTTTATTTCCAAAGAGTGGTCCTTCCTTGCCTTGGAGCTGTGACTGCTGTGGAGAGCCTCCCTCCCCCGCCCCACCACAGGCCTCACAGAACACTTTGCAGTCACTAAGAGCCTCAGCACTTTGTTTTAACTTCTTAGTCAAGATTGCATTTTCCTGGTATGTGAACATATGCATACATATATATGCATGCATGTACATAATATGTATGTTATATGAGTAAGTATGTAGATGTAGATCCAAATTTTGTATAGTTAAATTCATGCATATGAATTATGAACACACACACAGACACACACACACACACACACACACACACACACACACACACACACACCCCTCTATAAATGACTCCAGAATAACAAGATTGAGCAGAAACTAGCAATGGGAGGCTGGGGAAATTGACACTCCTATCCGGAAGCATCATATCTTTTCCTTTGTTGTTTGTTTGGTTTTTGTTTATCTAAATGGGGCTGACCTCAGACACACAGGGAGATCCACCTACCTCTTCCTCTGCCTCCTGGGTGTTGGTTAAAGGCATGTGCCACTATTTGCCCAGCCCTCCCCTTTAAAGATGAATTTTCTTTTATTTTTATGTGTGTGAGGAGTGTTTGCCTGTGTATATGTGCACCACATCCATGCAGTGCCCACAGAGGCTACAGGAGGATGTCAGATCTCCTGGAATTAGAGTTACAGGTGGTTATGAAGCACCATGTTAGGCCTAGTAACCCAATATAGATTCTCTGGAAGAACAGGAAGTGATCTTAATGGCTGAGCCTTCACCCCAGCCCCAGGGGAAGCAATAACTCTTTAGAGTGACTACATTGGGGTTTTCAGGTGAAGAAAAGCAGAAGAAAGGTAGATTAAACCGGGTAGCCAGGGCCAAACTTTAAAAAAAAAAAAAAAAATTTTTTTTTTCACTACTCACCTAGATCCCTTAGCTTCCCTAGCAATGGCCAAAGTGGGAGGGGATTTCAGTCTTCCTTCCCTTTCTGCACTGTAACTTTTGTGACAGTGGAAGTTTCCTTCTTGAAGATGATACAGCTGGGTGTGGTGGCATACGCCTTTAATTCCAGCAGAGGCAGGCAGATCGATGTGAGTTCGAGGTCAGCCTGGACTACAGAAGGAGGCCAGGACAACCAAGGCTAAACAGAAAAACTGTCTCTAGGGAAAAAAAAAATTAGAAGAAGAAGAAGAAGAAGAAGAAGAAGAAGAAGAAGAAGAAGAAAAGAAGAAAAGAAGAAGAAGAAATAATTGTGGGGTGGAAATTCCATATGAAATATGAGATGAAAGTTAAAGTGCTGGCTGCTGGGTGCTGATCACTCTGTGCAGCCATGGGAGTTCTCAGGAGGGACTCTGTGGAGGTCCTCTTCCTCCACCTGTTCTCTTGCCCCGGTGGGCCCAACATCAAACCAGATACCTGCTCAATATTAATTGGGGAAACAATGGATGAGCCCCAGGCTTTCGACTTATCCTAATAAAAGGTATGAATTAGGTTTTACATTTAGATGGCTAGTTCCAAACATGACTTGGTATCCCAAGTCGCTCCATCCTGCACACCACACATCCTTTCCTACGGTTTGCCTAACCAATTTAATTGTTATCTTCCCCCTGACTCTTTCTTCCTAGTAAGCAATTACAATAAAAACAGACATGCACCTTGATTGACAGAGGCAAGACGGACCTGGGAAGAGAAGCAGCACAGAGGGTTTTTTTTATCTGGGTCCTAGTATTAAGGGTGAGACATTTTTCTTTTTGAGGTAATGGGCCTCTCCATAGAATATTTGCCCCATGACTACTTCCTACCTATAAAGTGGGCATTGTAGGGAGACGAGGAAGTTATTCACACATATATTTATGGAGGAAAGATATTTTAAATATGTTTCAACCAATAATAGTGTAAAAATACCCAGGAGCCCTGTGATGTGGAGCCAGAAAGAGTCTATGAGGTGAGGTGATGTCTGCCCCAATCCCCTGTGTCACATGCAGCAATGTTTCAAATATAAAATAAACTAATAACCGAGAAGCTGGAAGGAAGGAAAGGCCTTGCCCTTAGCTACTTTAAAGGGACACAAACTGCATGTGAGTGAGAAATACTTTAGCATTTAAGGAAAGGGAGATTTGAAGTGCTAGAGAGATTGCTCTTACATGCTTTTGTTTTTTTTTTTTTTTTGTTTGTTTGTTTGTTTAAGACAGAGTCGCAAACTTTCCCGGTAGCCAAGGATGACCTGGAACTCCTGCGCCCTCCCCTCAAGTACTGGCATTATAGGCGTGCTACAACGTGTGCCTTAAACTGCTTTAAATCCTAACATTTTGTAGCTAATAGGAATATCAAGAGGGTTGCAATCTGCATTATGTTTGTTTCACATTCTCACGAAGTTTTTTTCTTTCAAAAGAAAACTCAAGACCTGTGTTGCTAAGGGGCGGGCACCTGTCTGCTTTCCACTCTCTTCTCTGGGTTGGGACCGAAACCTTACATCCATAATGGAAGAGACCCTACTTCCTACACAAAACTTGCGGGAGGGGCGAGGTTAATCATGAGAGCCACAAAAACAGACCAGCTCAGGCCACACACTTGCCAATGAACCATGCTTCTCCGCCGTTCATAATGGATACCTGCAACTTAGCATCTTTTTATCCTTAGACGGTAACGGTGAGGTTTCTGACCGCGTTTAGCCTTTCTCATTTCTTGGGGAGTGAGGCACAAGATGATCTGTGGCCACCCACAGGTGGTGGTTTTTGGGTTCGTTGCTTCAGAGGAATAAGGAAAGGAGCCAGCTAGTGGTGGCGCGCGCATGCCTTTGATCCCAACACTCGGGAGGCAGAGGATCGGGAGGATCTTTGAGTTCGATGCCAGCCTGGTCTACAGAGTGTGTTTCAGGGCAGCCAAAGCTACACAGGAAACCCCGTCTTGAAACAACAACAACAACAACAAAAGAAACAAAAAAGAATAAGGAAAGGAGGTCAAGGAAAGAGCATAGTGAACATAGAAAAAGTGGGGGGGAAAAACCCCGCGGAGAGTGGAAGGAGTTTTTTAGGGAGGAATACCTCTGTGTTCCTCTGCCTAGTGATCTTTTACAAATCTTGCGGCGGGAGCTGGTTAGAGGCCAAGACATCTTTATTGGGATTGGTTACTTTTGAGCTCATGCTGGCCCTGCAAGTGTTCCAATCAACGGAGTGGTTACCACCGGCCCTGCCTCATTCACCGTCTAAGGGGAGCTAATTCCAGTCACAGCAATCTGCCCATGTAGTTGAATGGTTGAGGAATTCCCCAGCCCAATAAACCTGTTTATACCGTCTGCCTGGAAGTCGCCACCACCACTCCTTCCCCGAGCAGTCTTATTTCGAGTTGGTGTTAGCATTCTAGGAAGACTTTTGTTTTGCTCTGATTTCACTGCTACTGTGAAACACTCCATGCTTCCAGGGCACAGTGAGAGCTCTACAGAATGGAAGCTCACTGAGGGCTGTAGAAATCTTTCTCCACTGCTGCCCCACCGCTCTGGGAAACACCCACAGGGAGGGCTTGTGTATTATTAATTTAGATCTCCTTGCTTGACGGTCCAGAAGTGATCAAGTAAGAAAATTTCAGTAAAATGAAATTCCAATAAGGAAAGGCGAAACACGGTGACCCTAGGAAACAACACTGCCAACTCACAAGGCCAAGGCGGAGGCTGAGAGCTGTGTAGCTGGCTCACACTAAAGACCCTAGAAGAAAGGCCTCAATGGAGAAGAGAGGAAGGGTGCCTGGTGCAAGGAAGGGTGGGGGCGAAAGGAGGCAGGAACTCTCCGCAGTAATTACAGCTAAGATAAGAACAAAGGCTGATCAGAACTGCAAGGAAACACAACTCTCTAAGAAGAGGGGGGAAAAAAATCTACCTGGAAAGAATCGCCTAAGGACAAAGGGTTTCTTTTGGCTTGTGGTTTCAGAGATTTAGGAGCGTGGCTGACTTGTTCTATTGTTTGGGGTCCGAGGCAAAGCAGAAACATCAGGAGGACCAGGGCACTAGAACCCGCATAGACAGCTCACAATCCTGTGTCTCCAGCTACAGGGGCTCCCAGGCGTCTGGCCTGCAAAGGTGTCTGTATTCATGTACGCACACATACACACATAATTAATAATAAGACAAACAAATCTTTAAAAAAAAATAGGCTGTGGACAACATACACCCTTCAAAGGCATTACCTCAGTGACCTGCTTCCTCCTACTAGACTCCAGTTCCTAATAGGACCAGTGTCAGCTACAAGCGCATCAGTGCCTTCAGCCAGGAGCACTCTCATCATGGAATCATTTCTTAACGGAGCCACCAACTGGGGACCAAGCTTTTAACACGTAAGCCTTTGGGGACATTTTCTATCTAAACCATAAAATTATTTAGTCATAAAAATACAAAAATTGGCCATTAACTTAACTACAAATCATGATGTGCCTATAGGAGCAGAGCAGAGAAGGGACACTTAACCAAGTTAGGGCCAGTGAAATCAGAGCCTCAGATGTTGCTAAGCTTTATGGGAAAGATCCTTAAAAGGTTAGAAATACTCTGGGCATTCCCCCCCCCACCCCCCTTTCCTTTCTCGTGCCTCCTCCTCGCCAGATGTGAAGACTCCAGGATTTTTATGGTGGATTTGTAATTGTTTGGATCCAAGCTTCTTCTATCTTTCTGTTCTTACATCTGGTTTCCCTTATTCAGGAGATAAACAAATCTTTATCTTGTTTGAGTAATTTTTACTGGGTCTCTGTGCTGGCAGCTGGATACAGTTTCTCTCTGATATAAGACATAGAGCAAATTGGAGCCACAGAGCTGACTGGGGACACACAGGCTTGTCCAGCTGTGCTGGATAACTCAGTGTGTACGTATGCACATGGCCCGGGATGGACTGTGGTGCATTCTGCTGCCTGTATGAGCACCCATGTGGTGAGGTGACGAGAGAGCATGTTTGGGTGGCCAGGAGAGTTCAAGGGGTGGTTTTCTTTTCTTTTCTTTTTTTCCAAAGATTTACTTATTTACTATTCAGTATTCTGCCTGCATGTGTGCCCGCCCACCAGAAGAGGGTACCAGATCTCATCATAGATGGTTGTGAGCCACCATGTGGTTGCTGGGAATTGAACTCAGGACCTTTGGAAGAGCAGCCAGTGCTCTTAACCTCTGAGCCAGCTCCCCAGCCAAAGGGTGTTTTTCACGCAAGTGGTTTTGCCTGATCCCTCATAGGGTTTGCACGCTGATTTTAAAAGCAGTTTGAATTACAGTCACCGTTGGGGGCAGAGGCTGCCTACTGCTGGTTACTGCTCTGCTCACTCCATTTTTCTGAGCAGTCAGCCTCCTCAGTCTATATTCCCAACAGAGGAGCTGTGTGTGGATTTTGGCTGTCCAAGTACACTAAGCTTTATATATAAAATCCTGATTAAGCAGTTCCTTTCTCTAAACCTCAGAAATCCCTATTTGGTCTCCTTATCAAAGGTACCTGACATGTGCAAGGCCTTGAGTTTGAGCCCTGGGACCACTCAATCAATCAAGCAATCAATCAGAGGCATTCATGTTCTGGCGGGGGGGGGGGGGGGGGGGAGCACCTGAAAATGGGATCTCTCTGTAATTGTTCCACATACACGAATACAGGCTGTCTTTGTGTCCCGTACCCACATGCAAGCAGAGGTGGGATCCTGTCTAGACGGGACATAATCTTGAAGGATATAGCAGTTCAGATAGTGCCCAAAGAGGAGGGAGATGAAAGGCTTCTGCCAGTAGTATCCCTGGCACTTTTTTTATCACGGGGCCCAAGTAGCACATCTCAGCATCTGCCTTGTCCAACACACTATTTCAAATGCCTGCAATATTGCCTGGTACCTAAAGGTGCTTGATGTGTGTGTGTCTGTGCCTGACTTAGTTACTGTTCTATTACTGTGATAAGACACCGTAACCAAGACAACTTACAGAAGAAAGCATCTGACTGGAGCCTAACTTTGTGGCAGAACGCAGCCAGGCACAGGGCAGGAGAAGTAGCTGAGAATTCACATCAAATCTATAAGTTGTAGGCTAAGAGAAAGACAGGCACTGGGACTCATATGGGCTTCGGAAATCTCAAAGCCTAACCCCAGCAGCACACCTCTTACAACAAGTTCACACCTCCTGATCCTTCCCAAATAATTCCACTAGCTGGGGACCAGGCATCCCAGTAAGGAGCTTATAGGGCCATTCTTATTCAAACTACCACAATTCATGCAGGTTGTATGCATGTGATGGGAGGGGCTGTGCATGAAGGCCAGAGGTCAACCTTGGCCATTGTCTTCAGAGCCATCCACCTTGTTTTTGTTTTTAAATCTTTATATGTATATGTAGGTATTCTTGTGTGTAAATGAAAGCACATACATGCCACCATATACATACCCTAGACGCCTTGAGTGTTTATCATTGCCTTCTACTTTGTTTTGAGCCACAGTCACTTGCTGTTTGTCACCACATTCCCAAGGCTAGCTGGCCTAAAGGGTGCCAGGAACTCCCCTAGCTCTACCTCCCACTTCTCCTTAGGAGCCCTGGAATTACAGATCTTCACTAGTGGGCTCAAGGGATTTGAACTCAGGCACTGTGCTTGTACAGCAAGCACCTTACGGACTGACTCATCTCCCCAGCCCCTGCTTAATATGTTCTTGACAGGAAGATGAGCAAGCTCTTACATTGCATATCATGGTTGCAATCTTATAGTTTAACCTACAAAGAACATGTTATCTCAATGATCTTGGAGCACATAATCAGAAAGAAAACATATATTCCATGCCCCAAATGACCTACCACCAAACACAGAGAGGTCAGGAGAGCCCTGCGCAGCCCACTCACCCAGGGGTGGGTGCTACTTGTCAACAAAGGAGCCTCCTGCACATGGAGTCATCCCCTCCCTGGTATCTCCCATGCCCTTGGCTATGGGCCTGCCCACGCAGAATGCAAAGCAAAAGTGCCTCTGTTCAGGGAATGCCCTTGGCAGGTCTTCACCAGCCAACCTTGGCAGCTTCTCAATTTGACATCTCTGTCTCCCAGAGATTAATCTGTTGCAACTAGACTCTTCATTCCACACAGGTGACGCCTCAGAGCACAACCCAGTTATTTGTTGCTTCTTTATTGCTCAGTTATTTGTGCTTCTTTACCCAGATGTTCACATTTATTCAGATGGCAATTCACCTTAAGGTGAACAAGATCTGCAGCTTCATTCCAGGTTCATTTTTTCTTGCACGATAAAACAAAGCCAGACAAAAAGCGAGTTAAGAGGAGAGAGGGATTTATTTAGATTTACAGTTCTATAGTACTGGGTACGTCAAGGCAGGGACCTCAAACAGCTAGTCACATCACATCCATAGTTCAAGAGTGGAGAGAAATGAACGCATTCATGCTCATTCACTTGTTTGCACTAAGTTCTGCTTCTTCACTCCTATACAGTTTAGTTTCCCCTGCCTAGGGAATGGCGCCACTCACAGTGGACAGAGCCTTCCCACACCAATCCACCTTATTAAGACAATCTCCCATAGATATACCCTCTGGCCAACACAGATAATCCCTCACCGAGACTCCCTTCCCAGAAAGTTCTAGGTTGTGCCACATTGACCATTAAACTGGGCATCACATGTTAAGCTCAAGAATTTTAAGTGTGTCTTTAAGAAACTGAAGTAAAAAGAGGTGGTCAGAAAGTGTCTCGGAAATATGATGTGTGTGAATACACACGAGCATCCTGTGGGGTCTACAGCCTGCAAATACCAGGGCCCTGCAGAAGACCCATGGGGCTGTGCATGCAGCATCCCTGGCTGTAATATGCCTTGATATGTTCACTAAGATTCTGGTCTCCTCTCCATTGGTGCATCTCAAGGTGAGCACAGCTATTTGATTTGCTCTGGCCAACAAACTGGGAGTGGGAATAGTTTAATTTTTGTTGTTATAATGGCATACCACAAGCGTGTGTGTGTGTGTGTGTGTGTGTGTGTGTGTGTGTGTGTGTGTGTG
>OU015749.1:29609832-29627627 GCA_907169655.1 Acomys percivali | reverse complement strand
CTCTCTCTCTCTCTCTCTCTCTCTCTCTCTCTCTCTCTCTCTCCCTTCCTCTCTCTCTCTCCTCCCTCTCTCCTCTCTCCCCCCTCCCCCATCCATAGTGCTTATAAATGATAAGGCAAGAGGTGTGAAAGACACATAGCAGCTTTGAAGTAGCGGTTTACCTCAGAATAACTGATCACCAAAGGAAGTCAGCTGCCGTAGAGAATGGCCTCTTTACCTAACCCAGGGTTCTTCCGTGTGGGTAGACATTTTTAAAAGAATCTGAAATCAACATTTGGAGTCACGCATGGGGAATGAAAGTGACCTGTTTGGATGTTTCCGTGGCTCTGATGTGGTGGCTTTGCAGAGGAGGCCAGACAGGATGGCCATGAGGCTCACTGTCTGCAGACTGGAAGGCTCTCCATGGCAATCAAAACCTTCATCTCCATCTTTTCCCCTCAGAGGAAGCATTCAACTAGAACTCTCAGTTGCTGGCCATTACATCCTTGAGGGTCATTGTGCTAAAATGGAATTGACAGGAAATTAAATTAACTTAAATTAAATTGTATTGGCATGGACTAATGGGATATGAGGAGGAGGAGCCTGGCCAGGATTTAGGAAAATGGCTGTACTGTGCTATCGATGCTAGCTGTATCCATGCGGCTGTGGGGTTCTCGGAATGAGCACTGTTCACTCCTGACGACAGTATCACTAAGAGACGTTCTGCTCAGTCTAAGTACCTAGGAACCCCCGACTTCTATATATTACCATTTTTACCCAAGATATTGGAAAGCCCTCAAGAAGTTGTCTCTTGTAGCCAGATGTGGTGGCACACACTTGGGAAGTAGAAGCAAGTGGATTTTCCAGGTTCAAAGCCAGCTGGGGCTACATAGAAAGACCATCTTAAAAACATTTATCAAGCTAGCTCTTCATATATAACGTCCTCATCTCATTTCTGTTGCTGTGAAAAAAACATTCTCACCTCCCCCCCACACCCCCCGAAAAGCAACTCAGGGGGAAAAGGGTTCATTTCAGTTTTCAGTTCTAAGTTACACTTCATCATTGTGGGGAAGTTAAGGCAGGAACTTCAAAACGCTGGTCAGCCAGATGTGGTGGCGCACGCCTTTAATCCCAGCACTCGGGAGGCAGAGACAGGCAGATCGTTGTGAGTTCAAGGCCAGCCTGGTCTACAATGTGAGTCTAGGACAACCAAGGCTAACTAGCACAGAGAGACCCTGTCTCGAAGGGAAAAAAAAAAAAAACTGGTCACATGCCATCCACAGTCAAGAGCGGACAGAAATGTGTACATAGTTGCTTGCTTCCCTGCTTCCATTCAGCTGACTTCTTACTGCCTAGGGAATGGAGCTGCCTACAGTGATCTGGGTCTTGTCACGTCAACTAAATTAATTAAAACAATTACCCACAAACACACCCAGAGGTCAACCCAAAGCGAACCCCTGTTGAGACTGTCTTCTCGGTGATCCCAGGTTGGGTTGTCAGGTCGGCATCTCTAACCTTCACAGGTAGATGTCCATCCCAAGTCACCCCGTGTATTTGTCAAGTACAAATGCTCCTTTTCTTTTTTGAAACGTAATGCCACACAAAGGAAATGGTAAACTTGGAATGGAACTGACAAGTCTCCGTTGCTGACGGACACGTTACCAAAGATTCACAGTTCACAGGTTGGGGCGGTTGTGCGCATGAGTACTCCGATGTGGAGGCCAGAGTCTCTCACTGAACCTACAGCCTGTCTATTTTAGGGTGTCCGGCAGTGAGCTCTGGGGATTCACCTACGTCCCCTTCCACAGTCAGCTTTTACGTGGGTACTAAGTACACAACTCAGCCGTTCGTGTTTGCACAGCAAGCACCTTACCTAGCGAACCATCTCCCTAGCCTTCCCTGTTTTCCCATCCATCTTTGCCCTTCCTGGTAGCTCCCAGACTCTGTGCTCATCTTTGGCGGACGATATTAATCTGTCTTGCAGATTGGGCTGGGAATTCTCTGTGAATTGGCTTCCAGTTGCTTCTTCACTTGCCAAAACCTCATAAGAACACAGCGCTGGCCTTGGTGTTCCAAGCCTTGGATCTCTGGCTTTGCTGCTGTAAGTATGCACACCCTCCCTGCCTCAGAATTTGTTTTATTTTGTTGTTGCTTGTTTTTTTATTTTTATTTTTGTTTTGTTTGGAGGGTTGTTTTGTTGTCTTGTTTTGGTGCTAGATAGTGAACTCAAGGCGTAACACTTAGGTACAGCCCTTGCCCTTTTTATATTTTCACTTTGAGAAAGGGTCTTGCTAAGTTATTCAGCCTGGCCTCATGATCCTCCTGCCTCAGTCTTTTTGAGAAGCTGGGATTACATGTTTGTGCCACCAAACCCAGCTCAGAATTAAAATTAGTATTCCCTTTCACTTCTGGGCTTCTAAGGCTCTTTGCACATATGTTTGCCCTCATATTGGAAGAAATTGACTCCTAATTTTAGATATCCTGACCAGCATTCCCCATGACCCATCAAAAATATTTATGAAGTGATAAAATTACCCTTTCCAAATACTTCTCCCAAACTACTTCTTTTACCTGAAGTTGGAGCTGAAGAAAAAAAAAAAAACCCACAAGATTTTTCAGTTTGACTGAGGTTTAAAGGTAGGAGTCCTTCCCTTCCCTACACAGCAGAGAGGGAGGAGCTGTGTCTCCCATCTCCAAACCTTGGTGCTGACACACCTCCTGCACAGCTTTAAGCCACGTGCTGTGGCAGTGTGGTAAGACACCGGCTGGTTCAGGCAGGACAGGTTTGTTGAATGAGTAAACAAATGCAACACCTGGCCATCACACATCCGTAAGGTGTGTGTGGAGGGGACATGGTGTTGTGGGTAGGCACAGATACAGCCCCAGGAATAGGTAGGACAGACCCTCATAGCCATTGTCCTGATGCAGCTCTGGCCTCCTGAACGGGTACATAGGAAACAGCAGTTATTTGCAGCCTCAAACAATAGAAATTGTTTTATCATGACAGAGGTGCCAAAAAATAAAAAATCACATTTTAAAATATTCTCTCCGCCAATGCTCCAGGCAGTGTCTGTAATAAGAATGATTTTTTTTCCATTTATACATAGTCCCCTTAGCCTCAGCTTTATTCTCTGTGGCTCCAGCTTCCCTCTGTCAACCATCATCTGAAAATATTAAATGGAAAATTCTAGAAATAAATCTCAGTAGTAAGGTGAAGACTCAAAATGTCCCACTTCATCCTACCTGGCATGAGAATCATCCATTTGAACAGTATATCCACACTGTGTATGCTATCTACATATTGATCACTTAGTAACCATGGCAATTAATAAATGAATTATCGATTCATAGTTTGTGTACTCAAGGAACTCCTTCCATTAATGATGATGATACTGGAAATTTGCCTGAAGTATATTCTCCTCCTCTTCCTCCTCATTCTCCTCCTCTTCCTCCTCATTCTCCTCCTCTTCCTCCTCATTCTCCTCTTCTTCTGATCTTCCTCTTCCTCTTCTCCTCCTCTTCTTCTTTTCCCTCCTCCTTTTCCTCCTCCTCTTCCTCTTCCTGTTTTGAGACAGGGTCTTTTATAGCCCAGGCTGCCTTCAAACTCACACACAACACAGCCAAAGATGACTTTAAACTTCTCATCTTCCAGCCTCTATCTCTCAAGTGCTGGATTTACAGGCTTTTAATACCACAGCTGTTTATGTGCTGCTAAGGATGGAAGCCAGGGTATTGTGCATTGCTGAGCTACATCTCACTGCTACAGTATACTGTTAAAATTATCTATCATAATATTGTTTCACCCATACTTTAATTGTGTTATCATAGGTGTGGGTGTATAAGAAAAACTATGGAGTTTACAGGATTTGGTGGTCTCAGGCACCTGCTGAGGGTCTTGAAATAGATTCCTCTCCAGTAAGAGATACTGTACTGTACAACAACTTTGGATTTTGTTTAGTGCATCGCTGAGCTGAATACTCTTTCCTATGGTGAGAAAAAGCCCTGGGTTTTGTCCTGGGCTGAGCAGGCGCAGGACAGCCTTTGCCCACACTGCAGGCGCAGTCCTCCTGCTGATGCGGCCCTGGGGCTTTTCCAGCTGGGCTTTCCTCACCCTTTGAGTTCCCTTCCGGTCCAGACACCAGGGACTGTCTCCAAGTATGCACTATACTTTCTTCTTTCTCTCTTCTGGTCCCTTCTCATGTTTTCCCTGGAATCTTGGAACCAGACTAGGGAAGCCACTGGCAAGCAGCCCTCCCCAGGTGCCTTTCACACGGGAGAGCATCTTGCCTGACACAGCTGTTGGCAGACAGCTGCTCCTGGCTAGCTCCAGCTTTGATGTATCTTCCTGAGAGTAAATACCAGTAAAGAAGTGACATCAGGCCTCTTCTCCCCCCCAGCTACTAGCCAGTTTTGAGGTAACTAACTGAGGAACTGTTCTTTTTTCTTCCCTCCCACTAACCACAAAGTAATGGCGTTCTCTGATAGACGAGTTGCCGGTGACAGGGACTGCCTTGCTGGCAGGTGTTTTGCATAAAAGACAAGCTGTACCACGAAAACTGGAAGGCAGATGTTGACAACGGGGAGCTCCTGGGTCAATTTATCCCCCCAAATGACTTTAAGGATTGAGCACACATTTTCTAAAAGAGCATATGTTCACATGGAAATGTATATCTTGGTGTCCTGACAGATATTGGAAGGTTATCTGGAAGTGGTGGGTTTGTAGCGTCCCAGGAAATAACCCTCTAGATCAGCAGTTCTCAATCTGTGGGTTCTCAACAAGCCCTTCGGAGGTCAACCAACCCTTTCATGGGGCTTAGATAGCAGATATCCTGCATATTAGATATTATATAATTCATAACAGAAGCAAAATTATAGTTATAGAATAGCAATAAAATAATTTTATAATTGGAGGGTCACCACAACATGAGGAACTGTATCAAAGGATCATCACATTGGGAAGATTGAGAACCACTGTTCTAGCTAGACATGAGTGTCTGGTCCTCATTTTTTCCAGCTCCCTGGGTCCAAAGCTGAACGTCATTTTCTTGTTCAGCTGGCTTTCTTAACACAGGCAGGTTGCTTGGTGTGCGTTGTGAATTGAAGGTGGCTGTACAATCCTTCGTCACTTCTCTCTCTGAGAGGAGAACTCAGTCACCTGCACCGTAGGTGTTTTGCAGTGTGAATGTCCCTTAACTTAAGATATTGCTGATAAATTCATAATGAAATGAAAACAAAACAGGACCACATGCATAGAGGGCCTGGCATGTGACATGTACTTCTTCACACTTCTGAGGCTGAGGCAGGAGGATTGTAACCATGGGCTGGTCCACCCATGCCCCAGCTCCCAAAATAACAGCTCTGACACTTTATTATGTATAAATAAATGCCTAGGCTATACGCTTTGGCTCATTCCCTGACTAGCTCATAACTTATTTTACCCGTTTGTTCTATTCTATGTGTGTCACATGCCTGGTTACTTCTCAGTTTCATGTGTCTGTCTTCCTCAGAGTCCAGGATGAGTCTCTCTCTGACTCAATCCCCAAGTTCATCTCTCTCTGCCAAAACTCCCACCCCCTATTTCCTGTGTCAGCTAATAGGCCATCAGCTTTTCTTGATGGGTGATGCTTCCATACAGTACACAAGAGATTCTTTCTAGAGAAAATCACCACAAGTCCGAGACCAGCCCTAACCCACATAGTGAGTTCCATATCATGACCCTGTATTAAGTCCTGCCCACCCACCCACCCCCAGAAACAACACAGCTTAGCTACTTCAAGTATGTATTCAGTTGGGCTTACAGTTGGGCCATACAAGAATACCACAGTTCATATTGCTATCCTTCCTAGGTTGAAAAATCAGAAGCCGAGCCATTCTAAGGCTACCTCTGTTGGACCATTTGAGCCGGTGGAATCTTTTGGATCAGTCCTAGCTCCTACCTTCTGTGAATTACTTCAAAGGTTCAATTTGAGTTTAGCATCCTGGAACTTAGAATGAATTTTTCCATATTAACAGTGCTATGAATGGTATTAGAGCCTTGGGCCCTCCCAAGAGTTCATAATAGTTGTTATACCCGTTGAAGAAAGTGAGGCTTGAATTACATCAACAGTTATTTAAAATGTTATTTTCTGGGCCTGGATAGTGGCTCTGTGGGTGAGAGCACTAGCCGTATAAGCATGAGATCCCACATAAGAAGCTGGCTTGGGTATGCATGCACCTATAACCCCAGCGCCAGGGGATGGAGGTAGGCTGATCACTGGGACTTGCTGGTTGCCAACCTAGATCCAGTAACAGAACCTGACTCAAGGCAATAAGATGGACACCTGACATCTTCCTCTTGCCTCTGTGGATGCACGGATGTGTATACACCACATTCACATATGACAATCCCAAACATAATACACAAATTCACTTAAAATGTTATTATCTGAAAGTTTAATTAAAAATGCCAGAAGATTCTGTATCCCCAGCAGCAGGACAAGGCAAAAGGAGGCTCCCTGGGGAGGCCTGAGCCAGGTTCCAAGGCAGTTATCTGTTTCTGGTGAGAGGTCCACTTGCAATTTTTCTTGCTGAAGTTCTGGAAGTCTGTGCATTTAAGCCAGAAGCTACTCAGCCCCAGCTACCCTCTCCACCAGGGCCACATAAAGCTCTAGCGTAGGCTGCCATTGTTTCCTATAAGTTTAAGTTCAGGCCTTCGGAAATGAAGCAACATGGCTCTTAACCCGGAACCCAGAGCCCAGATTTACTAGACCAATACAATTTTAATATGTGAAAAGCTTTAGGGCCTGTAGAAGGTGAGGAATGTCAGCCTCGTGGAAAAGGTGTCTACAGTAATCGGTGCCACCTGCACATTCTGTTGCCACTGTGGGAAGGCAGGACAGGACTAAGCCAGCTCTGATAAGCCTAAACACTTAATAAAGCCTTGGCATCCAAGCTATGATCAGTGGACCATCTCTGAACATCAGTTCTCCATTGCTCAAGGGAGTCCAGAAGATGCCCAAACCCAAAGATGTGCAAATGTCTTATATAAGATGTTGCAGTTTTTGTGTATCATAGTTGCGTGTTTTCTGTATATAGTGTTTGTATGTCCTCCCTCATCTCTAGATTACTTATAGTTCTGAATACCATAAATCCTATGTAAATCCTCATCATGCTATGTCCTTTAAAAAGTGATGACAGGAAAACGATCTCTACAAGTTCAGTGTACATGCAACTTTTTCCAAAATATTTTTGATCCACAGTTGGTTGCTTTTGTGGATGTGCGACTCATGGATATAGAGAGCTTGACTTACATGTGGGATTTGGTACTATTCATAGTTTTAAGCACCCATTACTGTGAAGCCCACACAGAGAGATGGACTGTTGTGTGCTAGGCTTGGGTGTGAGCTAGGCACCACACAAAAACATGATGAAACTAAGCAGCGACCTAAGGAAGATTGCAAAGTTAAATAATACTGCTTCATATTGCTTAGAAAATAGTCTCTAAGGCATGGCACAGGTAGAAGGTGCCTTAATATTGCCACACCTGACTAATATTCTACTTTCAGAGAAGAAAACTCTTATCTGATTTTAGAGGCCTATTTGTTACACAGCCCAAACTTGTTCCTTGCTGTCAAGTATATCTGTATATAAATAACAACTGTGCTCTAGCTGATGGAACTGGTCATTCCACCAATGTTGTGTCTCACACCTTGGGGCAGTGATTATGGAAGGTAACAGAGATTCACCACAAAATGGTGATAAAAACTAGACACTGGAGAAGAAGTAGGGAAGAAACTCCAGGGGTACCCAAGAGAAAGTACTGTGTGAAGACTTCGATAAAGACATCCCATGATACTGATGAGCCATCTTCATGGGCACTCCCAGAAATACATGGTGACCAGGTCCACATAAGACCACTTATTCATACAAATAGTTCAAAAAATTCAGTCTCCAGGGTAGAAAAATGGCTGGCACCTAAACAGGGCCTTTCACCATTTGGACCTATGAGCTGAAGTCCCTGGAAAAAAAGAGGGGCCACATGTGTTGAAGATTCTAGAAGGCCAGATAAACGGACATTGGGATTGTGAAGGTTGAAAGTGTTGCCATCCAAATTACCTTGGGCTAGTTTTTATCTCTTAGAAGGCCACCCACCACCCACCTCTGTGTCTGATCTAATCTTTGTGACCTTACAATGTATTCTTAGCAGGCTTCTAGCTCTCAGCGGTCCAAAAGCTGTCAGGTAGCGTCTGAAACCTGTAACAAAGCTTGCCCTGCTTTGCTGTAACCTGACTACCTGTGGGTCCACCATGTAGTTGCAAACAATTTGATTTATGACTTCCTGTGTTCTATAACTAACAAAAATCTCATATAATCATGTCCTTGGTGGAACATGGTATTTGGGGAAGCCTGAAGCTATGTTCCCAGGCCATGGTCTCTCATATTGGCCTCCAGAATTCACTATCTTGATCCTCTTGATGTCACCTGCATCAACAGAGCCTCCTTCCCAGGGATCTAGAGTTTGTCTGTCAGGTAAGCCCTGGCAAGGTGGACAGGAGTAATCGTGCTCATTAGAATCATCCAGCCCTGTAGGGGAATTCCTAGTAGCTCACTCAGGCAGACAGAGCTTCAGTGAACTTCAGGTAAGGAACTGTCTGAGAACGGAAGCCAGATAGCCCCAGTGGCGGAGGACGAGTCTCTGGAGCCTTGCAGGTCAGGTAGTTTTTCACAGGTAGATTAAAAAGAGCGAATCAACTATGCTGCCCATGAGCCATACAAACCGCCAGTATGGCAAGATAACCTTAAACATACAGCAGTGGCATGTACACCTCCATGGTAACCCACAGTTCCCTAATTGGGCTTAAGACCTGCTCAACAAGAAACAAGTCATGCCTGGTACTGGAAACCCAGCCAACTACCCAAGGTTAGTGAAGTCACGAATCTCAGAGAAAAACTTACAGGCACCGCTTTATTAAGCAAGCATAATCCCTAACTATGTTCTAAACATTTGTCCTCATACCCACAGGTAAGTGTAGTCCTTACCCCTCACTAGGAAAGTCCTTTTCACAGCATAGGGAGACTGTTACAGAAAACCACGGCTGATAAAAAACGTAGTTATGGCCAGGCATCGTGGCACATGCCTTTAACCCCAGCACTTGGAAGGCAGCGGCAGGCAGATCGCTGTGAGTTCAAGGCCAGCCTGGGCTTCAAAGTGAGTCCAGGACAGCCAAGGCTACACAGAGAAACCCTGTCTCTAAAAACAAACAAACAAACAAACAAACAAACAACGTAGTTATGGAGCCCAGTCCCAGCTCATATATCTACACTATGACTCCTGCACCAAAGACTCGAGGATAATTGTAGAAGTGGGGGAGGGAAGCTTGTGACCGACAGAGGCACAGGGAGTCTGCTGTGAAATTCTCTCCTAGGCTGCCTAAACATGAGCTGAATAAGGATGGCACCGACAAGCATGCCAACATGGAAGGGAGGAAGCTGATGAGGCCTCTGTCCTAAACAAACAGTCTCCCCAGGGAAAAACACCAATGGGCTATTCAGTACAAAATGGCCAGCCCTGAAAATAGACATACAAATTTTACATATATGTAAAATCTGAAATGCTCAGGTTGTGTTTATGTATCTAAGAATACATGCAGAGGGCTTGGAGAGTTGGCTCAGAGGTTAAGAGCACTGATTGCTCTTCCAGAGGTCCTGAGTTCAATTCCCAGCAACAGCCATATATGGTGTGATCTGAGGCCCTCTTCTGGCCTGCAGGTGTACATGCAGACAGAGCACTGTATTCATAGTAAATAAATAAATACTTCTTTAAAAAATACACGGGGCGGGGGGAGGGGGGAGAGACAGACAGACAGACAGAGAGACAGAGGCGGGGCTGTAAATTTGAAAGAGAACAAGGGGAGAAGTTCCATGGGGAGGTTTGGAGGGAGAAAGGGCAGAATGAATGATATAATTATATTAATCTTTAAAGGAAAAAGAAAGACAAGGGGACTAAAATGAGAGCTCTGTGCATGCTATGGGAGTGAGGGCAGAAGCAGCCTCAGGGAGGGGACTGAAGGTGGATGAGAGGAGCTTTGTGATGGGCTCTGTCCTCAGACACCCCAAGATCTGAGGGGAGACGAGCAGGGTAGAGAAGTTTGCCCAGCCCAGCACACACAAAGAGCTCTGAGCAGAAATCAGCCAGTGGCGTATCCAGACCAGAGCCCAACAGCCTGTGTTTTGTGGCCTCCCCAGGCCTCAGATGGACAGGCTGATTCTCCAATGGCAACTGTATTCTCTCAGAGCAGAGCCCTGCAGACTCCCGCCCAGGGCTTTGTTTCTGGACTTTTTAAGGAGGTTGGGAGGGGTCCCTGGAGGAAGGAAGCTTCAGTGGAAAGCTCGGGAAGTGCCTGGAGCCCAAGGGTTCTGAGGTTTGCAGACTGTTCAGTATAATGGCTTGGTATTTGTTTCACTGGGGTGTTTTTGTTTTTGTTTTTTTGTATATTTGACTCAAAAGCACACAAAAAGGCCTATTGTAGAAAATCAAGCTCCATTATCACATAAATATGCATTATATAAAACAAATGAAAAGAGTAGGGAGAAAAGAATAAAGAATCTTTAAAGTACAAATAAAATAGGGAGCTTATAAATTCTGAGAGAGGCCAAGGCTGGTGGGAAAGGGTCCAAGATGGTGCCCAGCCTAGCCAGTCACCCTGACCACTAGCAGCTCCACTCAGAAGCTTCTCCAGCTAACCCAAGCAGGGGGTCCAGTTCACCTCTCATCCCTCACCCCATGTTGACTCTAATTCAGTCTCCCCTGCTTCAGGGTGGTGGAGCTAAGTCAAAGGAAAACAACAGACTAGGAGGCAAACAGGAAGCAGAAAGCATCAGCCCCTCGGTACAGCGGCTTTGGAGATGGCCACCTGGTAGTCTCTGTTGGTGGAGGGTGCTTTACATTGCTGGAGTTACAGTGCTCTCCCTCAGGATGGCCTGTCATTGTTATTTTTTTAAACATCCGGGTTAAAATACACAGCCAGCCCTCTGCATCAACAGTTCCACATCCAGAGACAACCAGCCAAAGATATGTACATATATTTTAAATTTTTATTCTTTAATAATTTCACACATACACACAATGTATTTCTGTCATATTTACCTCACAGTCTCCCCCTCCAGCACCTCTCAGGTCCCCCTCAACTCCTGCTCCCTGAAACCATGAGCTCAAATAAAGCCTTCCTGTGAAATATTTTCTCAGACATCTGATCACAGCTGTGGAAAACTGACTAAGCCCCTTGCCAACCCTTGTGAATGTCAGACTTTATGATTGCAGCCATTCTTTTGTTTGTGGTTTCTTATTTGCATTTCCCTGATGAACACTGTTGTCAAGTACATTCTCTTGTGTTTGAGTCATTATGCATCTTCCTTGGAGAGATGTCTATTGCTCACAGGACATTTTTGAAGTGTTTGGAATCTTGCTGTTGTGTTGTGCGTGTTCCTTACTTATTCTCAATACTCGTTTCTTCCCTTATCAAGTACATGGCTTGAAAGTTTTCTCTCCCAGTCTGTGGGATGTTGGAGGTTGGGCTGATGTATTTTGATGCTAATTAATAAAAGGCCATCACACCTGGGTAGAGTAAAGGGGCTAGGTGTGGCTAAGGCTGCAGGATGAGGGGAGACAGAAAGAATCTTGAGAGAAGAGGGCCTGGAGGAGAGGTGAGGAGAAGGAGGTCTCTATGATGGGTTAAGCGGAGGAGAAGCACATGGCGGGCGTGGATGGAGATTTGGCCCAGATGACGAATATTAGCAAGTATATGGGATTATGGATGGGAGGTAGCTTGATAGAAATTATTAGAAGCAGATTAACATGGGACTGTTACCTGCCCCACTATGGGAAGTAGTTTAGAGGATTGATATCTGCCCTGCCCCGGGTTAACTAAGGCTATTTTAAGATATAACAGGTGTCTGTGTCTTGATAGATTGCTAGTGGGTTATACTGGCATAATAATTATAGACCTGATGGTAAACAGGATTAGGTCTTACTGCTGTTTTAACTACAACAATTGGCACTCAACGTGGGGCAACTATTAGGCCATGTTGGTAAGAACAACAACAGTGGGATGTTGTCATCTCTCCTCCTGTCTCTGTTCCTTTTCCTTTCCTTCCTCCATCCCCCCTTCCTCCATCCGCCCTTCCTCCATCCCCCCTTCCTCCATCCCCCCTTCCTCTTGCCTCCCTCCCTCCCTCCTTTCCCTTTTCTTCTTCATTTAAGTTTTATTGACACAGACTCTCACTTTTGTGGCCCAGATTAGACTTGGTTGTGGCCCTTCTGCCTCAGCTTCCTGTGTCTTTCTCGGCATATTTACATTTTCTATATGGAGTCTTTTGTAGCAGATACACTTTTTTTATGAGATAGTTTTAGCTTGTTGTTTTGGTACTTTAGCACGGGCTATCTCCATTTTTATCTTTAGCACTGTTTGCTGGAGATAGACAGGAGCACAGTCATGTGTATGTACCTATTAGTAGACATCTCAATTTCTCTACACCTCAATTTTAAAAAACAGGGCCTCGGCGATTTGGATGGGCTACCTGGCCAACGTGCTTCCAGGGATCCCCCTGCCTCTGCCTGCCCTCTGAACTGGGGTTCCAGACAAGAGTTGCAGTGCCCCACTTTTGTGTGGGTGCTGGAATAAACAGATACCTCCTGCTTGTGTGGCAAGCCCATTTCTGACTGAACCATATCCCCAGCCCCAACCTCCCACACATCATTTGCAAATCGAGCGTTGTGTGTAGTTCTTCCTGTCTTAGGGAAACACTTTTCATCTCGGCGTTAGCCAGTCTGCACAGACCATCTGTTGAAATGCCGTGTAGAACTGCTGGGGGCTGCCATTCTCTTCTTGTTGCTGGCCTCAGGGGGAAGAATCTGGCCTTTTGCTGTCGAATGTGGTGTCAGTGGTGGGCTCTTCACGGATGTCTCCTGCTGCTGCAGGACATTCCTTTTACTCCCTACTCATGGGGCCTTTCCAGCACAGTGGGGAGAGTCAGAGTCTGTTAATGCTTACTTTTCATCTGCTCAGTGATAATTTTAATTAATTAATTATCTGATGTTAGATCGACTTCACATCCTGGCCATGCATCCTGCTTAACAGACTATAACTTCATATGTGACTGGGTTTGGTGTGCTAACTTTGTAAAGGATGTTTGTGTCTGTGTTCATAAAGACATTGATCTATAATTTTCCTTTCTTTGCATGTCTTTATTTGGTCTTAGCATCTAGGTAATACTGGCTTTACGAAATGGTTGGGAAACCTTTCCTCTATTTTATGGAGAACTGTTATTCATTATTCTTTAAATGGTTGTTGGGAGTCAGTGGTGAAGCCTCTGGGCCTGAGATTTTTCATTGTGAGCAACTTTGTTATTGCTAATTCAATTTCTTCATTTGTTAGAGGTTTAGTCATATTGTCTATTTTTAATCAGTTACATTATTTCTTTTAAAAGAGTTACTCGTTTCATCTATTGTTTTGTTCTTTATAATACATTTTATTAACTTAAATTGCATGGTTGTGTGCCCTCTTTCATTTATTATTTTAATATTTAGAGGTTTTCTCTTTTTATCTTGGTTAATCTAGCAACAGCTTTTCTTTATTTTCTTAAAGAATTGGCTTTTAGTTTCAGTGATTTTCTTTATTATCTTCCAATATTTTCTGCTCTACTCAGTATTATTTCCTTTTTGTTGTTCTTTTTCTGGTGTCTTGAGGTTAAAAAAAAACAACAGGGTATTGATTTAAAATTAGGTTATTGGTTCAAGAATTAGATTATTTCAGATCTGTGAAGAGCCACCATGACCAAAGCAGTGCTTAATTTTAAAATAGCACTTAATTGAGGGCTGGCTTACAGTTTCAGAGGTTTAGTCCATTGTCATCATGGCAGGAAGCAGGAGAACAATCATGGCAGACATGGTGCTGGAGGAGGAGCTGAGAGCAGCACCCTGATGTGCAGGCAGAAAGAGACTCCCCTAAGGACTTGTTTCCTCCAACAAGGCCACACCTCCTAATCCTATCAATCAGTGTTAGCCCTGGTGAATAAGGATTCGAATATGTGGACCTATGGGGAGCATTTTTATTTCAACCACCACAACCCTGATTGTCTCACCAGGCATCTTTATAGTCTAATAAAGCTTTGTCCTCTCCGCCATCTTTGTGCTGTTCTTGCCAAATACATCACATGAATCTGACATCTCCGTATGTTGTAGATTCCAAAATACATTATATCCACATTAGTTTGGAAAGTTGTTTAAATCAGACAAGACAAAAAGCAGAAAATGGGCATTTAATCTACCTTTCACAACTGCCTAAGTGTCTCTGTTGTTTGTTGTTTGTGAATTTAACTTATCATTGGGGTCACTTGTTCTGAGCCACAAGAATTCCTTTTAGTATTTCTTGTAAAGATAGTTTGCCACCACCAAATTCTCAAACTTCCCTCACCTGGGGGGAAAAAAACCTATTCTTGGTTTAGCCTATTTTGTTTGTGAGCATTTTTAACATTACCCGCTACTTTACAGCCTCCATTGTTTCTTCTAAGACATTAGCTGTCAATCTTCGTACAGTTTCCGTTTCCTCTTGGTGCTTTCAAGATTTTCTTTTATCTTTAACCTTCAGTGTTTTTGCTGTGACATGTCTGCTTGGGTTTTTTGTTTTTGTTTTTTTTCAATCCTACTAAGGAGGGCTGGAGAGATGGCTCAGTGGTTAAGAGCACTGTCTGCTCTTTGAGAGGTCATGAGTTCAATTCCTGGCAACCACATGGTGGCTCACAACCTTCTATAATGAGATCTGATGCCCTGTTCTGGCATGCAGGTGTACATGCAGGTAGAGCACTCATATACATAAAATAAATAAATAAATCTTTTTTAAAAAACAGTTCTGCTAAGGAATAAATTATACCAATTCCTTATTGGCTCTTTCTGAAATGCGTGTGAAGGAGTCACTCCAGTCACTCTGTGAGCATTATCCTAGTACCAGGAACAGACAATGCCTTTGCAAGTAAAAAGAAAGCTACACCATTCTCTTTCAATAAGCTTGGGGAGTTTTCAGCCATCATTTCTCCCAATATTCTCCATGCTCCTTTCTCTTCTTTCATTTTGGTCAGCCCCTTGCATGTGTGGTGGTGCACTTAACAACAACCCTGCTTCCCAAACATGTTCTTCATTTTTATTTCTCGCTCTTTTTTAAGTGTATACATCTTCTACCGATTTAGCTTCAACTTTATTTATTCTCTTTTCTGCTAATTCAAATACTCTGTTGGGCCCTGTATATTCTGTCATCATATTTTTCAATTTTATACCATTTTGATTCTTTTTTAAAAAATAGCTTTTATATCTTTTGAAATTAAAAAAAAAATTTATAGGTAGGTGTGTGCCCTTATGTGTAACATATGTGCACAGGAGTCCAGCAAGGCCATAAGAGGGCATCAGATTCTCTGGAACTAGAGTTACAGAGACTCCTCTGCCATTTTATGCTAGAAACTGAACTCAGTTACACTAACTACAAAGAAGCACATGCTTTTAAAGCGCTGAGCCATTTCTCCAACTCCTAGAGAGTAGACTTGTAAACTGCTTGGTGCAGGCAGCACTACAATGTGGCAACCTTATGATGTATGCCATTGGTAGCATTGTCCTGTGGCTAGGTGGCCTGGGGGGTTTCTATCTGATTCCCTTGCTCATTTAGCAGTCTTCACCCCTCCCCCCCCCCCCCCCCCCCCCCCACCCCCACCCCCTTCTCCTCTTCCTTCTTCTCGTTTTGCTTTGTAGCTGAGCTCCACAGAGATTCTGCATTTCTCTAAGTTACTCTCTTGGCTATTTCTTGAATTCAAGAAATGATTAGTTTCTAAAAGCTTGTTTGCATGGTACAGTTTAACTGCCATGCTCCCACAATCTGCAACAACCCCATCTTACTGTTTAACAAGGCAATAATTAGTTCCCAAGCTGGCCAAGTCTTCAGGCCTCTACTGGATTCTCTCTCTGTGGAGACCTGGCTGCTACCTCATAAAACAGCACAGCAGCTACTAGGGCTTCAAGGAGGAGGCCAGAAATCTGCTTAGCCAGTGCCTTTTCCCCTCCATGTTTGGCATATTTTTATTCTTGGGAGGAGTATATAAAACACACTGTTTGCAGCATTTATACTTTCCTAACACCTAATAATTTACTGTTTTATGTGTAAAATCTGTCGCCTCAAATCTTTTTTCAATTTCTTTCTCACATCTTTGTGTCTTTCTACAATAAGGCTAATCCCCAAACAGTGCAATTTAAGAGTGCCCATACTGACTGCATGGCCATGAAGAAAAGCTCCTCATCCTACATAGCTACGGGCTATCTTAAATAGCAGTGGTGCTGCAGCGCCTTCTCCGTGGCACATGTTTCCAAACCCCTGTGGAGGCCTCAAACCACGGATCTTACTGATCCCAGGACATTCTGCTGTTTCCCGGTGTACCCACAGCATTGAAACAGCACCAGAGCCAGCCTGTCCTCTGGCGTGTTTTATGTCTGGTCTCTCTTTGTGTGTTTGGAAGCTGTTATTCAGTAAAATGAAGGTTAGTTGGGTAGGTGTCCATTAAGCAAGATGGTTACTAAGGAAATGACAGGCAGACAGCATATATTGATACATTGAACAAAGAGTGATTCACACCCTGGGCAGGACAAAGTTGGATGGTGCAAGGTTTCATCATGCTGCTCAAAATAGCATGCAATGTAAAGCTTATGGCTTGTGGGGTTTCTGGAATTTTCCATTTAATATTTTGGGCCCGCAGTTGACCACAGTTAACTGAAACCCAGTAAGAGAGAGATTATGGTTTGAATGGGAAATGCTCCCCATCAACTCTCATGTTTGAGTGTTTGGTTCCCAATTTGACAGCACTATTTTGGGAAGTTGTGGCAATTTTAGTCAGTAGGACCTAGCTGGAGGTGGGCCCCTGAAGGTTGTTACATTCAGACCCACATTCCTGCCTCTCTTTCTGTTGCTTGTTCACCACATGTTCCCACTACCAGGATGAGAAGCCTAAGCAACAATGGTGGAACCTTCTGAAAGCATAAGACATACTTTCCTACCCTATCCTCCTGTGAATCCTGTATGTCAGGCATTATGTCATAGCTACTCCCCCCCTTGTCTTCTTGAGTACCTTGCATTCACGTGCACACACCCATGCATGCACGTAATTTTAAAATAAATAAATATTAATTGAAAATAAACACATTCAGAGATGTCTGACTAAACTAGTAAAATCCAAAGAAGTTATACCCTCCTGAGACAGCCTCGCCACTGCCTGGGCCAGCTGAAGAGATAGCATGCATGGAGGTGCTCCTCCCGATGAGTACAACTTGGCCATGACCCTGAGCAGCTGCAGGACTGTGGAAGTCTGGAGGCTTCTTCCATCCGTGTGCTCAGCCTCACCAGTCGCCTTTCCCTTTTCAAAATGCAAGTACGTCTGGGGGAAGTTGCCGCTGATGCAAATCTCTCTAATGTGAAATAATTTGTTAGATATAACTTTCTGATCTGGTTGCCAGCTGAGAATAGGCCCTGAGGGGGAAAAGCAGGGTACAAGCAAGGTGACTAAACAAGGACCCAATAACCCATCCGAGCACTCAGTGGCAAACAAAGCTAACCTAAGTTATAAGAGGAATTTGCTGGAAAGATATAAGATATAATATTGGAAGACATCAGATTGAGTGAGTGGAAATCCTGGTGGATCAGGTTCTGGGAATGAAGAAAAACCAAGAAGAGATTCCAGCCAAAAGGCAGTGAAGCCCCCTCCCCAACACACACACACACACACACACACACACACACACACACACACAC
>OU015749.1:29578011-29609822 GCA_907169655.1 Acomys percivali | reverse complement strand
ACACACACACACACACACACACACACACACACACACACACACACTATTTGACACATAGCTAGGGGCACTCTCTAGTGGGCTCACACCAGTAGGGCACGCCACGGCCACATCTCGTGCCTCTTTAGTCATCGCAGCAGGTTCTCTGTGTTACTCCTTTAAGAACCGACTGAGAGTCCAGCTGAGCTGGGTACACTGTGAACTCCCACTTCTAGAAGAAAAGTACTTAAAGATTAGCCTGTGCACAGTAAGGATGCCCAATTCCATAGATGTTAGTGTTCCCTCTATCTTTTTTTTTTTTTTTCTTTTTTGATTTTTCAAGACAGGGTTTCTCTGTGTAGCCTTGGCTGTCCTGGACTCACTTTGTAGACCAGGCTGGCCTCGAACTCACAGTGATCCTCCTGCCTCTGCCTCCTGAGTGCTGGGATTATAAGTGTGCGCCACCACGCCCGGCTTAGTGTTCCCTCTAAAGAGTCCCTTGCCACAGGTGAGATTGGAAGGGTAGGGACACTAGCTTGGCCTCCGCTATAAGAAATTGTTTTTGTTGTTGGTTGGTTGGTTTTTTATATGTACCTCAGGCTGGTTGGCCTCCAGTTTGGCATCTGCCTGCCTCAGCCTCCTCTGTTAGGATTGTACATATTCAGTTTGCATGACTTCTGATCCAGTTTATTCCTGCCAGTTTTACAGTTGATGGAGAGGGGAGGAAGTTGAAGGCCTTGCTCAAGACCCCACAGTGGGAAGAGAAATGAAGGGGGTTCAAGTGTACCTGGGTCTTGGTGACAGGCCTCCCCTAGAGTCTGATGGGTTGGGGGTGCTGGAGTATGAGTGGCTGAGCACGAGGTGTAAGACTGTAAGTGTGGGCTCTGTTTGAAGTTGGTCCTGGAGAAGGTGTATTTGTTTACTAATAGGAGAGAATAGGTGACTCAGACAACAGATTGGCCCATCTCTCCCATCTCTCACTGTCTGGGGTTAAAAGTCAGAGATGACAGGTTCACTTCTCTCCGTTTGTAATGTCCATGTTTCCCATGAGCCCTTGCCTGGCTTCATACCCACATCCTAGCTCTTTTCTTATAAGGGTATCAGTCACTTTAGATTAGCTGCCCATTTTAATGATCTCTCTCTCTCTCTCTCTCTCTCTCTCTCTCTCTCTCTCTCTCTCTCTGTGTGTGTGTGTGTGTGTGCGTGTGTGTGTGTGTGTATGTGTGTGTGTGTGTGTGTGTGTTAGGGGAATCCCATTTAGTGGGCTGTTATCTCTCCAGTTTCCGTCCCCAACTCCACATGGCTTTCTGTGTGTGTGTGTCTGCCTGAGGCTCAAACCCCCCTCTCTTCTCTTACTGGGATGCCCTCTTGTCATTGCGTTGGCCTTAGGTGGATGCTAAGTCCAAGATGATCTTCTTTCAACACTTTCACTTTGGTCACAAAACTCTTACTTCCAAATAAGAACACATTTCCAGTTATCTGGTTTTAAGTCTTGGAGATATCCTGTTAGGGGTCACTTTTCTCCACCCTGAACCGCCCCCTGTCCCCTCTCCACCACGCCTCTATCACACACAACCCAGCACGCCACTGTTATCCTTAGCCTGTGCCCCAGATCCTGGTGCTGGGAGGTGGTAAAAAAAAGCTCAAACTTTGTGTCTTTTCTCCACACCAAGACTCTCAGTACCGATGGGGTGCAACTTTGTTATCCTCTGCGTGTGACAGAAAGAACAGTTCAAAAAGAAGCCTCCTCCCTGGAAAGGCAGCATTTTATACTTTAGTTTGAATATATGTAGACAGTATTTACCCAGCTGACAATGTCACACTCCAGAGGCAAGTCCCAACAGTCAGTTGTGCCTCGTTAGGGATCCATTGATTTCTGGTTGCCTGGATTCTATTGTCACCTATGAGATGATCAGTGTGGGCCAAGTTCCAAACACCTTGATTGCATTTGGAGTCTGAGGAAGATGAAAAAAATTCAAATAGCCCCCTATGCAGAATCTGAAGGTATTGGTGTGTTTTGATTTTGATTTCGGCGTCCCCAGACTGCTGTTCCACTGAATAAAACCTTCTGGATCCAGGAGTGAGCTCAGTCCACAGCTGGTACTCTACCCAGTGTCCTTCCAGACTTCTGGCTGCCACTTAGCAGAATCTTCCAGCACATCGCTTGTGGGGTCTGGCAGGCACCCAGCTCTGAGACTCACACTCCACTCCAGGAGTCAAAGGAGTAGCTGCTTCTAGAATGAGTCCCTGATGGTTGTCTTCACTCATGGGAGCCTCAGAGAACAACCTGGGAATGAGGCCATTTTAGGCCTGGGATGAAACAGGTATGGCCTCCCATGTTGTCTAGATGGGACCTAGGCTTAGGCTGGGTTTGTCAGCCTGATCCTCAGTTCTTCCTTTCACATAAACATCGAGAGTCTCTCCATTATAGCCAGAGAACATTTTCCATGTGGAAGTGCTCATGTATGTGCAGGTGCATATGTACATGTATGCACGTATGTAAGGAGGCCAGAGATCAATCTTAGATGCTACCCTGTTTTTGTATTGTTATAGCCCCTCTGTTGAGACCTGCCTTAGCTTGTAGCATAACTGTAGCTCCTCTGTTGACGCTTGCTTTCGTCTTTAACATTACTGAAGCCATTTTACTTTTAATCTTCATTTTGATCATAAGGTGGAACTGAGTTCAAGTTCTCAGGCTCTGCCTGCCTAACACAAGAATGGCCTTTTACTTATAATTCAATACTTGCTGCTTAGAATAAAACAGCAGATGATAAATGCATGTTCTGCTTGAGTTGAAGATAAGTGTATGTTCTGTTAGAGTTAAGCCACATACCCAGCTCTGAGTATCCGTGCATAAGGAGAACTGGAAAGTCCCCAAAGTTCCCCTATACTAAATCCCAGCCAATCAGCTTACGATGCTTTGCCCAGCTACCTGGACACAATGTCCCTGGAACGTGGGGCATGGGGAGGCAGCTTGGGGTGTGGGGTTGAGGCATGTCCAAACCCTGGATATCTCATCCTGACATTGGCAGAAGTAGGGCACTCTCCTCCCCAAGCCCTGGCCTGCACAGCCCAGCACACAAAGCCAAATGCCCCGCTGCTTGCCCTTCTAAGGAGGTCAGCCTGGCATCCAGGTTAAACTCCCTGTCCCCTTATAAGGTAATGTCCAGCAGCACCTGGAATGAGACATCCTCAGCACCCTGGCCTTGTCCAGTAATGTAGACTCACCCCAATAGCCCCTACCCACCCCCACCAAGGTTTAAATATCCCCTACCTCCACCAATTAAAGGAGCTGTCTCACTGAAGCTATCTCTTGAGAGGTCTGTTTCTCATGTGCTCACTGCCACTTGCGGTCTCCATCTCCCAGCCATTTCGGCCTTGCTCCCCCTCCCAGGATCCACTGGTTGTGATAGTGGGTAGTCACACACGGGGCAGGGAGAGCAGGGCCAGGAAAGGCAGTGGGCCACTACCCTGAAGAGACTGTAGAACCTCCATTTGTCATAACTCCTGGCACATATCTTCCTTCCTGGTTGGCCCTACCACCCAAGTAGTATAGCACTAATAGGTTTGTGTCCCTGAGCAAAAAGGCTACACAGTGGGGGTGTTTAGCTACTACTGTTGGGTCCGGGTTGGAAGCCAAGATAACTCACCTCAGAGACAGAAGCTTAAAATGCAAATTTTATTTTCTGGCGCACAGGGGTGTGGTCAGTTTGGGATCTGAACTGCGTCCTGAAGAGAGATTGTGCAACATTTTTAAAGGATGGGAACACAAGGTGAGGGAGCGCAGGGTGGGCTGTCGTGTTGACCAATCATGTTTTGACACAAGGGGTTTTACAAAGAAGTAAGCGTGGGTGACTGCGCCTTTCCAGGTCACCTGGTTTCGGGACCCTCCTCAGCTTTTTGCAGTGGAGAACTCTGTTGGACTCGGGTCTGGAATTTAGAATGATCGGGAAACAATGGAGTGGACAAGCCCCACGTAGTCAGTTACCTCAAGATATTTGGAATTTTGAGTGACAAGGGAACCAAGCAGTAGGCCAGCTTTAAGTCAAGACAGGCAACACATTATGACTTGTGTGCCTTAGTTCAGATAAGAGGATAAAGGCAACTTCCCTGTTTATATCCTTTACTGGCTAACAGTCAAACATAGAAGCCATGAAGAAGCATTGCCCTGTCCTGGGATGGCTGGACTCAGGCAACTGTCTCCTAACAACTACCTTTCTGCAGGGAGCAAAGATGCAGGTTCGGACAGTGGCCGATCCCAGGAACAATAACATGCCAAAAGGTATCAGAGTTAAGACTAATGCTGGGTGTTGGTGGCACATGCCTTTAATCCCAGCACTTGGGAGGCAGAGGCAGGCAGATCGCTGTGAGTTTGAGGCCAGCCTGATCTACAAAGTGAGTCCAGGACAGCCGAGGCTACACAGAGAAATCCTGTGTCGAAAAACCAAAACAAAAAAGAACAACAAAAAACTAAGCCCAAGCACTGTTCAGGGCCGGGCACTTCTGCCTTCCAGCTATTGGTTTTGAGGTGGGAGGAATAATTGTGCCCTTAATGAGATAATGAAGTTATGCTTCCCAGAGGCCTCTCTCCTGGAGCCAGCGTACAGACGCCCCCTCTTGGCAGCACTTCAGAGCCTATCCTTAACAAAAGCTTAACTTCCCCTTTTTCTTCTTTCTACCTTTTTCTTTCAGACATTGGCCAAAAGCCTAATCATGCTTTCCCTGACACTTGTGGGCTTTCTCACTTTTTTTTCCCTGAAGTCCTGCCCTCCCTCCTACCATGCAGCAGCTTGCTACCTTCACTGCTCACCATGCCAGCCTAACTCAACAAGGTGTGGTTCTCCCTCTTCACTCTCTTGGTCTCCCTCCTTCTAACAGCTGAAGAGATCAACACGTTCACACTCTAATAAAGCAAGCCTCAAGCTTTCTTCTGAATGCATCTTTAAAATATTTTGTTAACAAGACAAAAGACCTCGAAAGGGCGCCCTAATGTCCCCGATAGAACCCGGGACATCATGGGCTTGAGGGTTAGACGTGAGCTCCTGTGAGCGGGAGTCCTGGCTCATCCCTGCAGACACTTTCCTTAGAGAGGCCCGGAAACTGCCTTAGTAAGTACTTAGGCTGGGGGGAGGGGCTCTGAAACTCACTAGCTCGCTGAGCATTTGCACAGCAGGCACAGTGGTTCTAAAAGCTGCTGCTAGCACAGGGCCAGGTAGAGGGACAACTTGCAAGTGTGGAAGTGCTGAAGACTGGGGAATGCTCTGGCTACACACACACACACACACACACATACACACACACACACACACACAAACGCAAGAACAACAAACAAACAAACAAAAAACAAAAAACGGGGAGGATGGAAGCTCCTGAGAGCCCCCACAGTCTCTGTCCTCCAAAGATGCTGCCAGGCTACCCTGGTGATTTCAATTTCTTCCCCCTCAAGCAGTGTGCAAAGGCCGTATTCTATTCAAAGTAACACTTGAGACAAAGGTGCCCAGACAATGTCCCTGAAAAGATTTCATCCACTGCAGCTGCCAGACGCCACTGCTCTCCCAGCAACCCATTTCTTATTCAAGTACTTCTGGTGCTCTGTGTCCTGCAGATTCAACTTTGGGACACAAGCTGCTGGCAGTCCCCATGGTGTTTGGGGGTTTTCCTCTGTTCAGGACAGTGTTTATGTGTGACCCTCCTCCCCCACGTGTGAGCTGAAGCTCTCAATGGGCACATTTGCAACTTCTCAAAGGGAGGAAAGACAACCCCTAAAAGAAACGGAGATGTTTACAGAGAAGTAACCCCTGTGTCATTTTCCCTCGCAGGGAGGTCCTGCCTTGATTGCTAATAGTTGTGTACTTAAGCCATGTGTGGCATAACCCGCGGTTGAGGCCCTGAGCCACAAGGTTCCCTCCGCCCAGCAGCTTTCTTTCAACTGCACAGAATACAGTGAGGCTCTGCTGGTTGGGCCCACCCAGGGAGCAGCCCAAACCCTCCTGCAGGGACCCCCCAGTCCTCTCCACTCCCCCTGACCAGCCCACAGCTGCTCCCCACCAAGGAGGCAGAGCAGGCTCCCACCTTCCTGCCCAGGAAATTTCTTCAGCTTTCTACCCCAGGTCAGGGCACTGTGACCACAAAAGACCTTTCCACCACTGGTCTTTCTCTAGGCTAACAAGTGAATACATCTCAAAGGACCCCAGGGAAGTTCAGGAAAGGGAGGAGACAGGGAGGCAGTCACCAGAGTGTGGCCTCTACCTCACTCCCAGGCAAACAGCACTGATGCCCCAAGGCAGAGTGTCCTGGGAACTGTTGGATGTTTGGAGTGACTGATGAAAGTGATGATCTATGCCTGGAAGCTAAAGGCAGGCAGGAAGGATGTGCCAGCAGGGCCAGCCAGCTGTTCTTGCCCGAAAGACTATGAGAAAAGGATCTTCATTTCGTAAAAAGCTCTCGGGTTAAGTTGGGGGCTGGAGGAGGGATAGGCGAACAGCCGCAGGAGCCCTTAGCAATGCAGTTGTGGTCCTCCAATGGGGGCTGAACCAAGCGGGGCCAGAGGATGTCAGATCAATCATAAAGAAATGACCTATCAGGGAACTGAAGAGATGGCCCAGGCATTAAGAGCACATGCTTCTCTTACAAAGGACAAAAGTTTGATTTCTAGCATTCGCGTGGTGACTCACAACCACCTGTAACTCCAGATCTGGAGCCCCCTTCTGGCCTCCATGGGCACCTGTACACACTTGTGTATGTATACACTTCCACATAAATAATAAATAAAATAAATTAAACAATAAAACATCAGGTAGTGATAAGTTGTATAAATAAAAACTTAACAGAGGGGGCAGGGGAAGAAAGAAGACAAATTAAAAGTGCTGGGGTACTGAACGTAATGGCTTTCCTAGGGTCCAGCAATAAAGTAGCAACGCTGGCTTGTAACAGGTGGACCCTGCCAGCATAGGTCAGTCTTTGCCAAAGTGACCCCATCTTACTGCACCAGCATGGCTCGGGTGGAGCCTGGCAGGCAATATGCATGGCTAACAAAGGAGCCTGGGTGAGTCTGGTCATGGAGTTGAAAAAAAAAATAGAACTGTGATGGCCAGGGGTTGTGCAATTAGAAAAACTTGAGCTTCAGCACACAGCTGTTGCCACTTTTCTTGGCAGTTCACCTGAGCAGTGTGGACAGTGACAGAACGGGCCTGGCCCCTTGTCCTGCTGCTGGGTGAAGGAGCGTGTTCAGATTTCCAGGGTAGTCCAATGGTGTTTTCGCTTCAAGACTACCTATAGTTTTTACATAGTTACCCACAGAGCCCAACTACAAAATGCTAAAATGCAGCAGGTCTTGCCCTGGCTCATTTACCTTATACTGAGGTCTCAGTGTCTTTGCTTAATGTGAGCCACTTCAGTCTGGAGCAAGGCCAACAGCAGGTTGCGCTGGGATATGCATAGAGACCTCCTGGGCGGTGAGGTAAGTACTGGGCATGGCTAAGAGGTGGCAACAGCTCCTGACAGTCCTCAGGCTGCTCCTGGTAGTGCTGGGCTATGAACGGGCACTCCTCCTTGGAGGTGCCAAAGCTCGTCAGCATGCTAGGGAATGGAGTGATAAGGGAGGTACAAAAATCTTCTAACTGTTCTTTAGTCATTTCTAGAATATTCTCTGATTTCTACCTGCGGTTCCTACTCTGCTCTGTCCTCTGTGGGATCAACTACCTCCCACCACAACCAGAGTGGATAGAAATCTGCTAATGTGGCAAGCAGCCTTGACTCTGCCTCTAGGCAAGAACAAACTAATGTTTCCAAATGCTAGGCACTTCCTGTGGCCTTTCCAGACTCGTCGGTTGTTGATTTTTACCAAGAAGATAAACAAACAAGTCAGGGAAAAAAAGGAAGTCAGCCTACATGGATCATTCAGTTCTGTGGGCTTTAAAACTTGATGGAATTTCTGTCTTAGCCCCAAAATATCCGCTGACCTTCTTGCTGTTTGAAGCAACTCTTCTCCCTGGCACTCACTTTGTTGGAGAATGTGTAAAATTGTAGCCCAAGAAGTTTGTGTTTATGTCCCCAAACCAGAATAAATAAATAGCTCCATGGTATTGAAATCACCTGTCAAAATACCCAGTGCAGTTCTGGGACACAAAGAGAAGTCTGTCCCATGATTGGCTGGTGAGCTTGAAGGATTCAATAGCTGTTTATATCATTCAGCTTAAAAAAAAATAACCTGTAATTACTGCATTTTAACCCCAAGGCAGCCAATTATTTTACAAAAGCTCTCTCCAGGAAGCCAGACATTAGCCTGGCTAATTAGGCTGACATCACTTTGCTCTTATCACAGTGCAGATGGACCAAGCCTGAAAGGGGTCCTGCCAGCCGGAGGTGACTGTGGGTGGCATGCGTTGTATTCTGTTCTGCTTTTTTACTGCTTAGTTTTATGTGTTCCTAGAAGCAGGGTCCTTTTCTGGAGCTGGACTTCCATCCATCGGAAAGCAGTTGAGCTGGTCTCCTTTATTACATAAAGAGGAAGCTGGAAGAAGGAAGAAAAAAATACCATGGTTATAAACCATTCTAAACATAGGAAATCATTCTTTGCCCTGTAGGAAAGGGGCTTGTTGTTTTAGACCTTGGGGCCATTTCCAAGACCCCTTTGCTGTGGTACAATGGGTAGGAAGTCAAGCAAGCTTGGAAAAATAAGTCCGAGCTTATATGTTCTTTCCTTTTGAAGAATCAGGTATCTCAGGCCTGGGAAGATGGTTTATTTCATAAGTGCTTGTCACACTATCATGAGAAACCAACTTTGGTCCTGTAGCCCTGAGTTTTAATAGCCCCATATATTAGCATGCACCTGCAATCCCAGCATGGAGAGAGTAAAGGCTGCAGCATCTCTAGGGCTCACTGACAAGGAAGAGTCTGTCTCAAAAATCAAGATGGACTGTGCCTAAGGAACAACACCTGAGGTTGACCCCTAACCTCTGGAGGCTTGTGCACTCAAACATGTAGACCGTCAGCATTGCACAAAGCTTCACTGAGTGTGTGGCCTCCAGGTGTTCGTTTCATGAATTAAAAAAATGAAACTCATGGACAACAAGAAGATTACTGAGAGCCTGGAAGAAGAAGGTAAAATTCCTCTATAGCAGGGGCCATCCAGCTGCTAGTCTGGGGCCTTTTAAAGGCTGATGGCAGAAACTGGGGTGAGGCCTGAGGAAAACAGTAAACTGATTGGTCCATCTGGCCCAACCACAGGGTGTCCAGGTGTCTCCACTCAGTTCCAGGCCTGTCCTCATGTATTCCAAGAAGAGGTGTTCATTTAAAAGCTCCATAGCAGGAAATCAAGATCCCTTCTGGTGTCACTGGCCTCTGGCCAGAGCAGAACCCAAAGGCATTTTTGCTTAAACACTTCTGGCAACTCTGACCTTTGGTTAGGACAGAACCGCCAACAGGGCCAAAACATTTCTGGCTTTCAGCCCAGAAAACCATGTTCATGTCCAGGGTCTTCTACCCTAAAACTCCTTGACCAGTTACTCTCTTCTGCTCTCATTGGAGACAGCCTAGCTGTCTTAGCCAAACTGGCAAGCTCTGGGTGAATGAGAGGCCCTTTCTCAAAAATTAAGGAGATCAGTTGAGAAAAACATCCAACATTGTCCTCTGGCCTCACATGCATACGTGTGAGGGAAAGCATCCTACAGGAGACAGGTTCTGCCCTGAAATATGTAACCCTGAGCAGGACTTAAAGAATAAAATGGGGGCATGCTGGGAAGGACAGGGAACTCAAGCCAGGTCTGGGGAAGTGGGGACACCAGCATGACAGGCATGGTCCGTAAAGGCTTGAAGGGCACCTAAGAGGTCCAAACCAGGTGCATGTCTTCATTATAAAAGCCATAGGGAGGCAAGGGTTGGAATGAGACCACTTCAGCACAGTAAAGGCTTGTATAAGAAGTCTATTGCCAACATCATGCTAAATGGAGAAGGTCCCAAAGCATTTCCACTAAGATCGGGAAGAGGACAGGAGCGAGTCCTCTCCCTACTGCTGTTCAGCACAGTGATTGAAGCCTTAGCTAGAGCAGTAAAACTGGAGAAGCAGACAAAATCCATACAAACAAGAATGAAGTCAAATGTTCCTGTTTGCAGATGGCAGAGCCTGTAATAAGACTGTGATGACTACATCGCAGACTTTCAGCCGATAAACACTTTCAGCAAAGTGGGAGGACACAATTAACACCCATATCAGTATGGCCTTTTATATACCAATGTCAAACACGGTGAAAAAGAAACCAGGGTGATATGTCATTCACAATAGCCACAAAAGTAAATCAAATAAAATGCCTGAGGAATAAACCCAATCAACAAGAATGAAAGACCTCCATAAGCAAACACTTTAGGAAATAAAGTGAGGAAGGCACTAGAAGATGGAAGGGCCTCCCATGAGCACTTTTTTTTTAAAGAAAACAGGAAATTAAGGGAGGAGCAGGGAGAGAGGGGCTCAAGGAAGACTGTGGAGATGTTGCTTGTGGCAGGTGTCTGTCTCAGAAGATGGGGACATTCCTGTCTGGGCCTTGGGACTTGTAGGGAGCAAGTGAAACAGACAGGTAGACACAGTTTCCTTAGGTATGAGCACAGGGTCTGAATCTCATCTGCAACAGCTGATCCAGGACGCCAGCCTGTGGCCTACAGAAGCTATCCTAGGAAGCCAGTCAGCCTTCTTCAAGTCAGACTTGCAAGAAGTCACATCTCCAGCAACAGTCTCTATAACAGTCGGCCCCCAAGCAGCTGGATTTGAATTATTAACCGACAAGTTTTTTTTTAAGATGTATTTATTATTTATACAGTATTCTGCCCACATGTGTGCCTGCCCACCACAAGAAGGCACCAGATCCCATTACAGGTGGTTATAAGCTACCATGTGGTTGCTGGGAATTGAACTCGGAACCTTTGGAAGAGCACACAAGTGCTCTTAACCTCTGAGCCATCTCTCCAGCCCATGACAAGTTTTTGTTCCCATTTCCAGCTTAGGGGCAACTAGAGAAACCAGGGAGGTTCCCAACCCAACACCCACAGCCTGCACTCACAGAGCACCTGGAAGCTTCCCCATTTCCACTGTAAACTTTCTCCACTCCTCTGCTGGCCTTTGAGTAGCTGCCAAATGCGAGCCCTGGTGGCTTACTCCCTCACCGGAGCAAGCTTTGAATAAACAGCCTTTGCTTGCTCTCCTTGGGTGGTCTCTGTTTATTCCATACCACAGTCATCTACGGCTCTGTTGGTCCTGCGAGAAAATATTTACGTGTGCAGACCTGCTAATTTGAAGGTTCAAAGTTGTTTTATTTTTACCATTAATTCATGTGCTTTGACCACAGGTGGAAAGACATGGCTGGCATCTATCACTTCTATGTGTGCTATGTCCCACAATGAAGTCATT
The DNA here is from genome assembly GCA_907169655.1 of Acomys percivali. NCBI lineage: Eukaryota > Metazoa > Chordata > Mammalia > Rodentia > Muridae > Acomys > Acomys percivali. Next base: position 29,598,448 of record OU015749.1, on the reverse strand, counting down.
CCATCACAGTTGTGTTAAAAGAACACAGAAGCCTCCAGTTGTCTGTATGTTCTTAAATCAGTGTCTGACTCCTGGGTGTGATTTTGCTGCTATGAAAGACGGAAATTTTAGTGCATAAGGACTAACATTTCTTCTGATTATGGCCCACTGATGGACATTTTCACTAACCTCTATGAAGTCATGAAGTATGAATCTCCAGTTTCACCCTGTTGTACACCACTCCAGAGTTCAAGCTCTCAAGAATGTGAATTTTTAGTGTCTCCATTTTTCAGAAGCTTTGTTCAATAAATCATTTTTAATCTATGTACCAATTAAATAATTAGCATGTTTATGTATGTGTGTATATAGGTATGTATGTGGGTATGTGCAGTATATCCATATATGTGTATATGGAGACCAGAGGACAACCTTGAGTATGATTCCTCAGGAACTTATGTTGAGACAAGGTCTCGCTGGTCTTAGGCCAAGCAGGTGGCCCAAGTGCCTCGAGTGATCTGACTGTCTCTGTCTCTCTAGGTCTGAGATTCCAACTCAATGTCACCATACCTATTCTTTTTGGGTTGCTTCTAGGGACTCAGCAAAGGTGTTCTCACATTCCTGGATCGTGTGGTAGTTCTAGGCTTAGCTTTCTCAGAAAACTTTATACTCAAAGGGTTTGAATAGATAGCCCTTCAAAGTTAATATGCACAAATGTCTGACAAATATAAGAGAAGATGCTCAATACAAAATCCTTCTGGAAACACAAGTCCAAACCACAGGACTCTTGAGAAACCACTTGGCACCCTTTTTAGCTACTAAGAAAAGAGAAGACAAGAAACAGCCATCTCCTCCCAGATACCAAGCATTGCTGAGGACACAGAAGCAGCAGGCACCACTGCGGGGATGCAAACCGCAACAGTGCTCACCTAAGTGAGCATCAGAGTAGCAGCACAGTACAGCACAGGATATTTCCCTCTTCACTCCAGTAGCTGACTGGAAGCTTGTAGCTTGCTGGTTCACGTGCTATTAGCTCATGGAAAAGTCAAAAGCCAGGCTTGAGCCAAGTGTGGTAGCACTTGCTTTTAATTCTAGCACTAAGAAGGCAGAGGCTGGAGGATCTCAGTGAGTTTGACTCCAGCCTGGTCTACATAGCGAGTTAAAGGCCATCCAGAGCTATAAAACGAACACTATTTCTAAATAAATAAAGCCAAGGTAGGAAGGGTAGCTCGTGTTGGTATAGTGCTTCCCAGCATGGGAGAAGCTCCGAGTTTGACCCAAGGAACCACTTAAAGTGTATATGATGACCCCAAACTTAGGAGGTGAAGACAAGAGGATCAGAAGTTCAATGTTATCCTTGAAATAGCAAGCTCAGCCTAGGCGGCTACAGAAGACCTTGTCTTTTAAAAGTTAAAAAAAAAAATGAAAAATTCAAGTCATGGTTCTACTAAATACAGCTCCATCTTGTACAATTGTAAAGTCAAAGAATCATAAACTGAGCTGTCTCCAAGCCTGGGAACCCTTGTGCCACTGAGAAAGCTGTGAGAAGAAAAGCTTCTCCTTATCTTCACCAGACTTTGAGTCTGTCTCCATTTGTTGTTGTTTTGGTTTGGCTTTTTATTTTATTTTATTTTTCATTGTTTCACCTGTGAGCAGCAACATTTCATGACTTGTCTAGGAATTTTCCTCCTTGTTCCGCACCATCCCTAATTTTTGTGTGTCATCTTTTGTAGCCCCACACTTAACCCAACTCTCCTGCACCAATCTCCCTTTCCTGGCTCCCTCTGGGCTGTCAGGTCCTAAAGAGCTCATCAGTACCCTAACCGGCTGCATTGCTGGCCAGAGGGCTTGAAGGACACCTCTGCTTTTAGTGCTCATTCATATTCATTCTCTGGTCACAGTGCAAGTTATTTTGCTTCCTGCTGCTGAGAGAGATGAGGGAGATGTAAATGTCCCTACTGTTGCCGAAGCCTGTTGGACAGTGAAAACAAAGCAGTTGGGTTGCTCTCCCCTAAATCAAGTCACACAACTCCTTTGTGACCTCCCTGAAGATGATTTGAATGTTTTAAAGACTTTCGAAAATTAGAAGGGGCCCCAGGCAAGACCCTCAATAAGCATTAATTATGTGCCTACTGTGTGCCTGGCTCCCTGTGGTGTGCTAACAAACCCCAAGCCCTCCCTGGGCTGTCGAGGGGCCCCACAGAGATGGGCCCAGTCTGCAGGCCCAAGCAGCTCCTTCACTTGACTGAGCTCTGACCAGCCATCAGTGAACTTAGGTCCTCTCACCCAGTGACAGTGAAAATCAATCAAGTTCTCACAAAAAACCAAAAACAACAAAAAACCCGCAGAAAATCTTGATCCTATGAAGATCCAGTCAGGATCTCTGAAGGAAGAACCTAGAAGTCTGTGCTTCAAAAGCCAAGTTGCGTGTGATTTGCACACCTTTAATCTCAGCTCTCAGGAGGCAGACATAGGTCTATCTCTGAGTTTGAGGTCAACTCAGTCTACACAGCTAGTTCCAGGACAGCCAGGACTACACAAAGAAACTACGAAACCCTGTCTTGAAAAGCCAAATCAAACAAACAAACAAGCAAGCAAAAAACAAAACAAAACAAAACTCGGAGGTAGGTCCCAAGGAGGGGGCCCTGTGATGGGATTAGTGCCCTCCCATGTGAAGACACTAGGCATAGCAGGCAACCACATGGTGGGAAGTAGCTCACCAGCACTCTGAGAAGCTAGACTTGTGGTCAGGTCAACTTAACCCTCCAGTCTCAGATCAGCACCGTGAGGAGCCTGACATCTTTGTTTTGGTTTTTTGGTTTTTGGAGACAGGGTTTCTCTGTGTAGCCTTGGCTGTCCTGGACTCACTTTGTAGACCAGGCTGGCCTTGAAGTCACAGTGATCCACCTGCCTCTGCCTCCGGAGCACTGGGATCAAAGGCGTGCGCCACCACCTCCCAGCTTGAGCCCAACATCTTTAAGAGCAGGGAGATCACTGGCCAGCACCTTGGCCTTGGACCTCCCAACTTCTGGAACTATGGAAAATAAATTCTTGTTGTTTAAGCCATGCAGCCCATGGCATTTTGTTATGGCATGCCAAGCAGACTAGTATGATGTTTCTGACACTTGTTCTACTAAGAATTACTAACCTCATCTAGCCCTCTCATTACAGGGGAAACAGAAAACATCCACTGCCAGGTCCCCACGCCTAGTTAACAGCCCATCTGCGACCAAGTCCAGGTGTTTTGGTCCTAACAACTCAAAGATGACAAGGTTCATCATGGGCTAGCTCTAGCTGGTTATGGTGACTGCCAAGAGGACAGGGCCAGGAAGGATTATGAGGTCAAGACAGCCAATGTGATAACATGTCTGGCAGAGAAAGCAATGAGATTTGGTGGGAAACTGGCCTCAGAATCCAGCCATGCCAGAAACTGGGGAATGGCTAAGTGGGAGTACTAGCTGGCTTTTCCTCAACTTGACACAAACTAGAGTCATCAGAGAGGAGGGAGCCCTAGTTGAGAAAATATCTCCATAAGATCAGGCTGGAGGCAAGCCTGATCTTACTTAATTAGTGATTCATGGGGAAGGGCCCAGCCCATATAAACCCTTTTACCCCAAGTTGCTTTTTTTTAGTCCAGGTGTTTCAATGAGAGACTATGACCCAAACACTAAAGTAAGGAGTAATAAGGGAAAGCACCAAATGTACATTTACTACATAGGCACACACATACATGCACTATGCATGTGCATACCTCCACACATGCACACACACATACATGAACTATGTATGCACACACCTCCACACATGCACATGTGCATATATGTACCATGCATGTGCACACCTCCACACATGCATACATGTACTATGCATGTTCACACCTCTACGCATGCACACGCACACACACAAGAATGCCAGATAGGCACATGAGAACATGACTCGGGTGTGATCCGCAGAGCAGCATCAACATCTCCTAGAAGCTTGTCAGGGATGCTCTCAGATCTGGAGAGTCAGCCTCAGGTTGAGGCCACGTGTCTGTCTAGATGTTCATACATACCTTTCCGTCTAGAGTTTATTTATCTTTTGGTTGCATATTGGACAAAAGGAAGGGCTCACAGATGACCTGAGACTATTAGGATGCTTTTTTCCAGCCCTCACACCTCACAACCAATAGAAGAGGAAATGCCAGCATTGAATATCTTTAGTTCAGGACATCTGTTTTTGTCAGCTCTGAGCCTGCCTTCCAACCAGGTGCTCAGCATTGCACACCCAGTGTCCCTCTGCCTGGCAGAACTTCTACCTTCTGCTAAGTGATGCGCTGAGAAGCCTGGGAGAGCCAGAGACAGTGGGCGCTTGATGGCTTATATTATCTTGGTTCAAACATGGCTCATGGCCCAGGACTGACTTATTTATTTTTATACAGTACATTTCTATTTCACTTGGGAATTGGCCAGCACCCTACTCTCTCTTTTAGCTGTTAGCCCTCTGCCACCCAATCTCCGGGCCACCCTTCTCCGCATACCTGCCTGTTCAGTGGCATGGAGATTTTGTGAACATTGACCTATTGCAACCGCCAAACCAGAGACATTTCTCTCTCTCTCTCTCTCTCTCTCTCTCTCTCTCTCTCTCTCTCTCTCTCTCTCTCTCTCTCTCTCTCTCTCTCTTCTCTCTGGTGTAGTTTGCTCACAGTCCATGGTCTCAGTCCTTGTGGGGACTTTGGAGGATAGGGGATAGGGGACTCCCCACTAGATGCCTATGCATTTTCTACCATCTTGTCAGCTTTTCCCCTGGATGCTCTCTGGGTATAGAGTGAGCTAAGGGAGGAAGAACATAAGTGGGGAGCAATGACACTCACCCTTTATCCCAGAACCCACCAGGCCCACACACTAGGGATGCAGCAGGTCCCTGGGATGTGGCTGAGGTAGAAACCTATTACAAGGCAAGCCCTTGGAGTCAAGCTGCCTCTTTCCCGCCCCTGCCCCGCCTCTCCACCCCCACCCCCATTTGCAAAAACAGCCTGTTCTGCATATGGGACGGAAACTCTGTCCTGGCAAAATGCAAAAAGTAAATATTTAAAAGGAAAAAAGCACACACAAGGAAACAAAATGCCTTGCGTTTATGTTTCCATGGTCAGACGCCAAGAACCTCCCAGCTTGTCCCCAGCTCATATTCAGAATGCCATATGGTCTGAGAACAGGAGTGAGCCCCTCTCCACAGTCATGAGACGCACCAGTGCGGCAGGTCTGGCCTTTCTCTCCTTGCATTTGTTGTTCATTTTTGAGTTTCTCACGTCCCTCTACTGACTGCTGTCCCTGTGTTTACAGGTTTTGGATTTCTGATGGGCTCTAAATCACCAGGCCTCACAAGCCTGCTGGGGACCACATCCGAGAGGGAGGGATGCCACACGGAGCCCTCTGATGCTTTGGAGTTGGCATTCTGATGTTCCCATGTGAATATTTCCCCCAAAAAACTAGGGGAATATATATATATATATATTAGCCAGAAGAACTCCTTTTGGCCTCCTCCTGGAATCCAGCCTCTGGGAAGAGAAGGACTGATCTGGAAAATACAGACAGCTGAGCTACTCCTGGGCCTGTCTGAGAGGCAGAAGAGGTGGTGAGCCACTGAGCAGCTAGGTCTGATTTTCCTTCCCTCAGAAGCCCTACCACATCAAAGACTGTTGTAAAACATTGTCATAAGAGGTGAAGTGAAAATATAGTCTACAAAGCCTGGCACTCTCTTACTCCATTGCTGGGCGTGGAGGAACACTGTGGACATGATCAAGTGCCAGTCTGAGGAGCCTGTGGAGAGCGAAAGGACTCCTACCTGCTAACGATGCTGAGAGAAACAAGCCTCTGTCTACACGCAGAGTCACCCAACAGACAGAATTTCCTTCTTTTCACATGGCTGCATCCAGCTCACACAGGGACTGGTTGGTCTGTGTCTTGTCACACACTGATTCAGCTGTGAGAGATGACTTAGCAGGACTGATACATAGGTGCCTTTGGGCTGTGGGTAGCTGTTAGGTGAAAGGGGCAGCAGATATGTCTTCATCTGTGAAGAGATAGACGTGACATGAGACAGAATGGCCACATTCATTCTTTGCAACCTGGATTCACAGAAAGGCTGCCATCACTCAGATATGAAAATGCACAAGCTAACTTCCTTAAAGACAGACCTTAAGAAACCATTTCCCCCTTCTCACACATATCCCCTAGCCCACTCTCACCTCTGGTTCTTTGATCTTAATTTCAGCAGCTATGACTGCTATCCTTGGCCAAAAGAAGCATCTCTAACAAAGACTGAGAAATTCATTGATTGACAACTCGGGGACACACTAGTGTGCAGCAACAGCAAGGTGTCCAGACAGAAGACTTAGGCTATTTTTAAAAAATCTATCTATCTATCTATCTATCTATCTATCTATCTATCTATCTATCTATCTGAGATAAGGTCTCACTGTGTAGCCCTGGCTGTCCTGGAGTTCACTGTGTAGACCAGGTTAGCCTCTAATTCACAGAATCCACCTGTCTCTACATCCCAAGTGCTGGAATCAAAGGCGTGTGTCACTGAACCTTGTGACTTAGAAGGCACAAACAATTTTAAGAGTATGAATTTCCTAAGAATGCAGCTTTCCATGTATCTCATAAGTTTTAATACAAAATGTCTTTCCCCCTTAATTTATAGATAATTGATCATTTCAAATATGCCTCCTTTTAATTTTTCTCTTAGATCTTATAAGCAACCCCAGATTCTTTCCTTTGGGTATGTACCAGTTCAGTCTCACTTGCCAGTCCCTTCACTGGTATTAGATACTATCAATTGACTTTTATCCCAACCTAATCAGCAAGCCATCAAATCTTTATTACTACAATTGACATCTTACCAACTGCTCATCCCTTCAAATACATGTTCAAATGTTTGATAGTCATTTTCCATTTGACTTTAAGGAACCATCCATTTCCCTACATTTTTGCTCAATAATTCGGAGGAGCTTCACAACGTCAGTGACATTAATCTTCTACCATATGTGTTCAATAGCTTCTCTGGTCTTGTCGTTTTGTTAATGTTTGTATACTATCTTTTATCATGTAAAAATATTGAGTTCTTTTTTTTTAGATTTTTAAAAGGAACTTATGTGGTTGGGCATGGTGGCACATGCCTTTCATCCCTGCTCTTGGGAGACAGAAGTAGGAGGATCTCTGAATTTGAGGCCACCCAATTATAGCCAAGTCCAATTTCATAAAAACAAGTCACTGAGACACAGCAACTTGCTTGCCCTGTGCCCTTGCTCCTTCTCCACAGTGACATCACTGAAGGGTGACCACAGAGATGCTTTCAGCTGCATAGCCTAAAACACCCAGGATTATGTTGAATTCTACCAGCCAGTTTATGTATGAATAGGTTATAACCATTTCATACAAAAGCAACAACCAGAAATAACTAAAATAACTAGCTAAAGTCATTGAACAAGGAAGTTGAAGTGATTTGTGCTAACATCAAGCCAGGCTTTTAACTAAGTAACTCTAGAATGTTACTTCCTTAAAAAAAAAAAAAAAAAAAGTCTCTTACTAAAATTTCAACCATACAATCAAAAACTAATACTATAATTAAACATATAATTACTTTTGAATAGAAGCATTGACAAGATTAAACACAAATTTTAATGATTATATTGGCTATACATTTAGTAATCAGTACATAGCTGTGTTTTGAATTATTTAATTCTGCACAGGACATTGGTCTTTAAGAAAATATTTTATTTAGAAATTGTCAGCTGTTAAGATGAATATCATAATTGTCACTTCCACATTTCTTTATTTTCCTGGAAGCTAGAACTTACCAGCTATGGGCGAGCTTCATGATTACCACCCCTGCCACCCTGACGTATTCTGGGATTTTTCTCTGAGTTGAGCTTGTCCGGTCTTGTGCATTCGTCACAACCACCATGAGTTCACACGGGCAACAGTTTTGTTATGCCTGGAAGACACTAGATTATTGTAGTCACCCACTGCTCCTGACTCATGCAGTATTTCTGTCTCCTCTACCACAATGATCCCTGAGCCTTGTGGGGAGAGAGTGTGATAAAGGTGTTCCATTTAGGTCTGAGCACTCTGATCTTAGTCTTTGCACCTTGACTGGTAGTGGGTCTCTGTAACACTAAAGACCTCCTGGGAAAAAAGTCATATGAAAAACTACTGCACTGTTATGCAGCTGTGTGTGTGTGTGTGTGTGTGTGTGTGTGTGTGTGTGTGTGTGTGTAAAATGAGTTACCTCTATAAGTTACCCTATAGGGCAACAATGTCATTACTAGATATCACAGACTGACAAATAAGAAGTTCAGTACCAGAAATAGGATTTCTCTGCTGATTTGTTGGTCTGTGGGGAATCATAGATTCTGAAATATTATGGGCTAGTGCCATTGCTCTTGGTTGCCCTCCAGAACTCCATGGTAAGAGTCTGTTGCTGAAGAAACCACATACTTGAATCATAGACCATGGCATTTATCTGGAAGCTTCCACCCTTCAGGCTACCTTTCACAGTGCTGGAAGGTGCTATATGTGGCACTGGAGGAGAAAAGTAGCCATCAGTGTTATCTAGCTGTGTGTTCCACAAGATACAGTAATGACTATGCCTGCTGATGCAATACCGGCATGAACATTGTGGGAGTAACCAACCACCTTCTTATTGGATTTAAGGTCTGCTCCACATGAAAGAGCCTACACCTGCCACTGTTATGCAGCAAGAACCTATGGGTAGGGTCATAGGCCTTTGGGGAGAACCTTCTATTACTCTGCTAAACTGATGTAGCATTAAGCTGATTCCTCATGACTTACCATTATATGCAGTAGATGGCAATTGATCCAGATTTAACACATTGTTTAAGTGAAAAAGAGAAGAAAGTTCTAAAAAGACTCAGGGCACCCAAATAATACACTCTCATGCAGCAACCTCAGGACCTCACACTTCTCATTTAACTTCTTTGAAAAGATAACTCCTTACAGGAGTCTACAGAAAGTAAAGGTGAAGCAATACATTCCCCAAATTATTTACTGAAAACTGCTTTAGCAGATCAATGAAGTTCTTTGATTTATCTGAGTGGCAGGTACAAAAAAGACCCTTCCAGGAAAGCCAATGAGAAGAAAGGCTGCTAGGAAGCTTTCGGCTTGCCTTGTATTGTCCCGTGCAAGAAGCGAGGCTGAAAGGGCTACTAAGTGTGCTACTTTGTGATTTTTTTTTTCACCACTTTGACAGCAAGCTGGATGGATGAAGCCAAGAGTTCTTTGTCTTTATTTCATTGCCAAGAGGCTGAAGTTCTTCCCAGAAGACTGAATCCATCAAGAAAAGCGTAAGAGCAGCTGTCCCTAGGGTGAGTGTGGAGAAGGCCACAGTGATTTAGGAATCACGGGCCTCCGTGTTTGTTCGCACTCTTCGGCTCTGTGTTAAGCAAGCGGTTATGGCAGAGAACTGCTATCCATAACCCCCAGGGAGGAGGTCTTTCTCGTCACTCTTGCTCATCTGAAGATAAACTGCACGGCATACAAGATGTTCTGGATCTGCCTTATCATGGGATTTCACGAAATGTTCCGACAGACTGAAACGGCGGCTAATGTGAGTTCAAAGTCTGCTGGAGGAACAAAGCTACCTCGTGATTGGCTCCTACAGGAAATTACCTGCTCAGCAGGTGTGATCAGCCCAAGGGCTGCTTGCTGAGGAGGTCACTCTTTGCTGGAAGGTGCTGACCAAAGAAATTCTCTCCAGTTCGGAAGGTTTCTGTTAGTTCTTCTGCCTGTTCTGCAGCCCTCTCACCTTCCCACAGCTGAAAACACGCTTGGCTTGCCCACAAGCAAGGAGAGCTGAGGTGACCCAAAGGTCCAGAGTTACCCTGGGGGCCAATTCTCACTCATTGTGGCATTTTATTTTATCTTGTTTTTAAAATATTTTATTTATTTATTTATTTTTTATGTGTATGCGTGCCCTATCTGCATGTACAGCTGCGTGTCAGAAGAGGGCATTAGATGGTTGTGAGCCACCATGTGGTTGCTGGGAGTTGAATCTATGACCTCTGGAAGAGCAGCCAGTGCTCTTCACCCCTGAGCCATCTCTTCAGCCCCACGTTGTGGCATTTTAGTTCTAAAGTTTCAGATAATTTGTTCTCCGTGAACATGCAAAACATTAGCAATAAATATGACCAAATGTATTTGTCAGTTTTCTGTCACCATAGGGTAGGGCAAGAAGACAGACAGGAGAGTCCAAGAGCTCACTGGCCATCAAATGTGGCCTATCAGTGCAGTGCCTGGAGACCCTGTCTCAGAACGTAAGTTGGGGCTATGAGAAAACATTCAGCAGAGGCCTGGCCTCTCAACACACATCTGTATGCACGCATACACAAAAACAAAAAGTGAAACAATTTTTAAAGTTTTAAGTAACAGGGGTTAACAAGATGGTGGCCCAGCCTGATGAACCCCTCTGGCAGAAGAGGAGGACTGGCTTTATTGTTTGTTTGTTTGTTTGTGCCCTTCCATGACTATCGTCAATCAAGACAATTACCTGCAGCTCGCTCTGGAGGAGGCAATTCCTCAGCCTTGGTTTCTGCCTCCTGGTGTGTCAGGTTGATGAGCTGTCCCAGGGTGTATCTCTTCCACTTTAACCCCATCTGGGATGTCCAAATCCCAGTTAGATGACTACTGTATGCATTGCATAGCTGTACTATTACTTGTTTTAGGACTTTTATCTTCTAACGTAACAACACAGAGGTTTGAATGTTCTCCAAAGGCTCGTAAGTTGGAGTGTGGGTGCCAGATGGTATGCTTTACGAAGTGGCTGGATCCCAAGGGCTCTGGTCTAATCAGCAGATTAAATCCTTGATGTGTATGATGTATGACTGAAAAGAGGGTCAGGCTGAAGAAAGGAGCAGCTGGTACCATATCTTCAGCTCTTCCCGTCTGCGGCTGGCCTCTTCCCTCTTGCTTCCTGGCCTTCATGAGGCAAAGCAAATCTGGGCATCTTTCTCAAGAGCTTTTCATGTAATTGGGGTGTGTGTGTGTGTGTGTTTCTGAGTGCCTGTGTGTGTGTGTGTACATGTGTTTGTGTGTATGTGTGTATGTGTACTTGTGTGTGAGTGTATGTGTCTATGTGTATACATGTGTTTGTGTGTGTATGTGTGCTTGTGTGTGTGAGTGTGTGTGTGTGTGTGTGTGTGTGTTCCTTCTCCCAGATTTGTGGTGACTAAATGCCAAAACCATGCAGGCTTTTTGTGAACCATTTCTTCCTCAGCATAGGGCAACTTCTCCTTCAGCTCTTAATAGAAATCACTCGTGGCTTTTTAGGCAAGACCTCAGCTGGGTAAGCAACATAGATGCAGAAGCATATGCTGTATTAGCCTTCTGAGCCTGCTGTGTATTCTAGCTCTGAGGACTGAGCCTTATCAAAGCCATGCTCATCATGAAGGCTGCATTAGCTTGGCTACTCTAACATCACTAGACACCAAAGTGTTTTTCTTCCTCTGGGAACAAGGCTTATTTTCACAGCTTATCCAAGTTTATAGAGCTAAGTGACCTGATTTATCTTTGTAGAAGAAAAGCTTGTAGTTATCTTCTTTACGTGGGCTGCCATTTCCCTCACTCACTTTGCCCATCTTCTTTTTGTACCGGCAGGTATATTTCTTACTCTTTTTGCTGGGACAAAAAAAAAAAACAAAAAAAAAAAAACACCATAACCAAAAACAACTGACGAAACAGTTTATTTTGACTTACAGTTACAGGGAGACAAGTGGTGGTACTGACAGCAAGGAACAGAAAGCTGAGAGACAGTGTTTCCCTGTGTAGCCTTTGTTGTCCTGGAACTCACTCTGTAGACCAGGCTGGCCTTGAACTCACAGAGATCCGCAACCATTAAGATCTTCAATCATAAACAAAGCAAAGAGAGGGATCTAGAAGAAGGACCAGGCTTGAAATGTGCAGTGTTGTCCATCAAAGCTCCACCTCATAAAGGTTTCATGACTTCCTCAATACTACCACCAACAGGGGACCAAGTCCTCAAATATATGTGCCTGTTGGGGCACATTTCTCATTCAAACCACCATAGTAGGTAAAGTTGTGCTGCCCAGCAGACTACTGAATGGGCTGTGGACATCTCCAAAGAATACACATTTGGACTAATAACTATTAGAAAGAGGCCTGTTAAGGGCACAGCCTAAGCAGGTGACCCCTCTGGATGTGATCCTCCACCTCAGGACACTGAGGAAGGAATCAGTGCTGAAGGCCTGGAGTGTATGTCCAGCACACATGGCTTTTTCATGCTAAGCATACATCCAGTGGGGATTCAGAAAGAAGGGAAGAAAAGTGTAGACATGGTCTATCATTCCAGGTGGTGGTGAGTGCTATGAACCAGGAGAAGGCTGCACCTACCTGCAATGGCCAGTGGTGGCCTCTCTGTGACACAGTTTAGGGGAAAGAGAGTTCCTAGTAGGCAGGAGGGCCACTCAAGTCAATGGAGCAGCTCTTCCTCCTACTACAGAGTGAAGTGCCACAGGATAGCTCTTTCAGGACACATGAAGAGACCATAGCTGTTGGAAGACACTGCTGTTGAGGTCTCAGTCTGCCAGGTCCAGATAGCTCTTTGAGCTTGGCACAAAATGGAGGAACTTCCTCTTCTCTGCCTGACCTTACCTGGAGAGTGGCTCTAGGCACAGATGCAAGACTGCTTGGGGGATGAGCCTGCATAAAGCCTCCTGCAAGCACTACATGACTTAGCACAGGACTCCTGCTCCTTCCCCTGCCTGTATGGTAATTAGGTACCCTGTTATGACCAGTCCTTCCCTCCTATAACCCTAAGAAGCTTTATGTACCTTACCCTTAACAACAATAAAATGAGCTGCCTCTCTGAAGCTGATTCTTAGAAGTCTTGTCCATCATACTCTTGGCCAGTTCAAACCCCATTTGTCGCTTCTGCTCCTTTTGTCTTTGTGGGCTGGTGGCTAACGACCCCCAGGGGGCAAGGGAGGACCACACACAGCATGCTCAGAGCTAGGCATTCCAGAGCTCAGAGAGTCTGGTCATGGAAAGCCTAGGGAACTTAACCTCCTTTTGTCCATAAGCCAGGCCTCTAAGCTATTAAAGAATAAAGAATATACCTGAAGTGATGTGGGGCATGCATGGTCAGCTGGAACTGCTATCCAAGGGCCAGCAATTTTGTAGGTTGGTATATTAGTTACCTTTTGCTGCTGTGATAAAACACTATGACCAAAAGCAACTCATGGTAGAAAGAGCTTATTTGGGAGGATATTGCCCCAAAGGGAGAATCTGTAATAATGAGGAAGGCATGGGAACAGACCACTGAAACAGGAAGCTGAGAGAGTGAACTGGATGTGGGATGAGGATATGAATTCTGGGGTGACATACTTCTTCCAACACGACTTCAATTCCTAAAAGTTCCATAACCTCCTCAAACCAACTGAGGATCAACTGTTCAAATATACAAGCCTATGTCTACATATTTCATTCAAACTACCACTGTTACAAACATTCAGAATTCATTTCCCACTTTTCTGGAGGCCAGAAGTTCAAGACCAGAGCACCAGCCATGCTTGGCTCTGAGTAGGGTATCTTGTAGCTCTGCATCACAGAAAAAGCTACCTAATTCTCTCGCCACTTATAAGAGATCCTGTTAAGGACATTTAACACAATTCACATGGGCCCCACCCTTGTGGTCTAATTGTATTAGAAAGACTTCACTTCTAAACACCAGCACATTGGGATTGGGGGTTCAACATATGGATTTAGGAGGTACTCTTTTGCAGAGACTCATGTCCACTTCTGCCTCTGCTAACCCATCTGATGTTGTGTGGAGTCCCCCCCCCTTCCTAATCTCCCAGAATAATGTCATGAGACTCAAAATATATTTACAATACCCAGGCCATATAGCTAGGCTCTTCTCTGACTTAAAATAACCCATTATACCAATCTACATTTTGTCACATGGCTGGTTACCTCTGCTCAGGTACCATGCATCTGTCCTCATCACATCTTCCCAGACAAATCTCCTCATGCCTGCTTTATCCCAGAATTCTTTCTGCCTGCCGGATGTCCCAACTTCTATTCTACCCTTTCCTACAGGCCACAGGGTTTTGTTTTTATTAACAGGTGCTACTGCCATAGACCACATAAGAGATTCCTGTTGCAATTTGATGCTTCTTTTGTTTATAAGCCACCCAGTCTGTGTAGTTCTGTTACTGTAACGTGAATTGTCAGACACTTACCAGGATTAGGTGGAAAAGGATTGTTACTCAGAGAACATCTTGCTCTGTTCTCCTGCTTCTGGTATGAGAGTCTCTGTACCTAGCCCATCCCTCCCTCTATTCATCTATAACCCTCACCCACAAACTCAACTCCTGTTACTGGAGTCAGCCTGTGTGAAGGTCAGCCCATGCTCTCCCAGACTCTCCTTGTACAATGCTTCACCTCACAGAACTCACAGAGCTCTGTTGTTTGACTTTGATTCTCTGTCGAAGGGAAGACCCCCAAACCTGAGGTCTGTTTGAGTGCCTCAGCCTGGGCTCAGCCTGCTCAGCACAGCGCCAGCTCGCTCCGATTCTTCCAGGCCCCTTAAGTGAAAGTCAATATTCTTACTTCTCACCTCAGAGGATCTGGCTGGAAGAGACAGTCTCAAAACCACACTTGTATGAAACTATTCTATAGTTTAGCTCTGCTCTGGTGTTAAATTTGCAGTAAAGAACATAGGCTAGCACAGCCCACATTGATGGTATAGTTTGTGCCTGTAGTCTCTCTTAGTAGAGAAACATTTTGCAGATGCCTTTCACAATTCTGGTGAACACTGACACCAAAGCTTTCACAAGAAGATTCTGTGTATTCCAGCTCATGGCTGCGCTGAGGTGCAAGGTGACATGACTGTCATCATAGGGCGATCACATCTGTCATGGGATTGACCTATTGATGTTAGGACATCTAGGGAACACCCATGGCTGGCTCCTATGTTACATTAAGGGATGTCTCCAGACATGTGCAGGATGTCTCCTCAGAAGCAGGTGTTTCCTGCTTGAGAACCACTGGTCACACTGAAATGTACCTAGCTTCTGGAAACCATGAATGAGCCTTGTCCCCAAAGCATCCACTTCATCTCATCCTGCATAGGTGCCTCGTCATGGGCTTCAAATCATGAAATCCTACATACTTAAAACAAATGCCTAGGGCTAGGGAGATAGATTAGCAGCTAAGAGCACTAGATATTCTTCTAAAGAACACAGGTTTGATTCCCAGCACCCACATGGTACCTCACAATCATCTCTAACTCCAGTGCCAAGGGATCTGATGCCCCCTTCTAACTTCCTCGGGCATCAGGCATTCAAGTGATGCACAGATGTACATGCAGACAAAACACCCATTCACATAGAATAAAAAGAAATAATTATTTAATTTAAAAAATACCCCCAAAGATTTCTAGCTACTTGAGAAGTTGCCCTCTATCACTGTATTGCGATTGCCACACCCTCGGTGTCCCTCCCTCGAGCTGAGGTAATTAAGTTAGTATACGGAAAGGTTCATTTTGGCTCACAGTTTTGAGGGTTCTACTTCTTCATGATTAGCTGGTTCCACAGCTTTGGGCCTGTTAAGGCACCACATCATTGAAGAAGGCGTGGCAGAGAAAAACCACCCACCACAGAGCCAAAGCAAAAAGAAGGACCAAGAATTCCTTTATTTTCTTTAAGGGTTTGTCCCCAGTGACAAAACTTTCACCTGCTAGGGCCCCTTCTAAAATGTCTACCACCGTTGTGCTGAGGCCAAGCTTTTAACACCTGAGCCTGCCCCTCAATTCCCCAGCCAAACTATAGCACTGTGAAATCACAATTCTGGTGCTGTCTGGGAGGAGGTGGGGGCTCTTTCCTCAGTCCCAGCCCTCTTTTCACTGCCATGTCCTTGCAGGTATTTACTCAGCCCAAACAAGGGCAGAAGGCTTTCCCTGAGTCAGCTTTAACTATTTTCACTATGGCCTTAAAGAAGTATAAACTTACCTTAAATATTTGTTCTCAGTGCACGTAAGCATACCTGGCTGCGACTTTGTATTAGGAGAGTCTCCTCCCTGTCCCTACAGTCTCTCTACTGGCCTAGCTCTGAGCCACTTCAACACCGTTCCCTCCCTCCCCCTCTGTTCTCTGTCCCCAGAATAGTCAGAGACACCCCCTGTCCTCAGCAGACATCATTTTTTCCTTAATTAAACAGAAAACAGGGCAACTTGGTCTGACATGGGAAATGGCTGATTTACTCACTTCTTCTGCAAGACCCCCACCCCACTCCCACCCCACTCCCACCCCACCCCCACCCGGGACAAGGTAGGTGCTTCACAAACAGCTTCCTGATCCCAGAGAGACCCTGTCACAAGGGCCAAATCTCACAATTAGGTAACCGGCCCCATCCTGCTGGAGTGTTCAGGAACTCATGCCTTCTTAGCACATACCAGCTCCGAGTGTCCACATTGACACAATCTCAAACTGCAACTTCTGGTTTTAATTACTTCAATTATGTGAAGCTAAGATGACATTTTTTGTTTTCTGGTTTTTTTTGTTTTGTTTTGTTTTTTTTCTTCCCCTTTGATCTTTGTCCCATTAGAACCATCACAGCAGGAGACAGTCCTCTTCTGGTATCAAAGACCCATTGCTGTAGTTCCAGCAACAGCCCTGAAGGGGATGCATGGGACAGGTGGAGGAAACGTTAGAAAGGAGTAAGAGGAAGACGCCAAGCAAATGTGCTGCCTCTCCTGCACTTGTCATCTGTTCATTTATAAACAGTTGTTGAGTACCTGGACAGACCACCAGGCTTCTGGGCAACCCCTGGTGCACAGAACGAGCTCTCTACCGTGAATGGCCTAGCTGTTCAGCACTGTGTGAGGAGGCCCCAGAAAGGCAGCGACCGAATGGCTGAGCCTGTCCCAGAGCTGGTTTCTGACAGAACTGGATTTTAGCAAGGTTTCCTTTGAGGCTAAAGCTCACATACCAAAGACTCAGATTCCTGGGTGATTTTTGATCAAAAGGAAGACAGGAAGGGAAGCCAGTGAGAGGACAATACAAGCTACTCAGCTTCCTTACTACAAAAGGGGACAAGGGACAAAGCCCCTAGGGCAAGAGGGAGGCAGTCGGGTCTTGAGGGGCTTTCCGTCACCCCTATTCTCGGCGTTTCTAGGAAGGCCCTGGTCAGTGCGGCTCCGGTGGCACACCCAGCGGCTGACCACAACTGCCGTCACCATTTGGTCAGGGACCGGGAGAAGGGTGAATCACAGTGGGTGGCATTGGTGGCTTCTTTCTGTTGGTGGGCCCTTTTCTCTGTTTTGGGACCTGCTTTGTGGGAGGGAGGGCAGGGGAGCCTTCACAGCCAGCAAGCTTCTGATCAGTTTATTTATTTAAACGGCAAACATCCTGCCTGCCATGGGGCCCCAGTGGAGTGAGGGCTGTTCCTGAATGGGACAGACGCTGTGTCTTCCCAGAGGCCACCCACATTGCTGGGAGGTTTATGCCTCCATGCTGGGGAAATGACAGCCTGTGTTTTCAAGCACCACAGCTGCCTAGGAATGTGTGCGCTGCCAGCCGCACCCAGACACACCAACAAGCAAATGTGCCTTCTTCTCCCCAGGCTTTCTCCTGGGCTCTGCTTTCTTTTATTTTGTCTTCAGAGTTTTTATTCTTCTCAGCTGCAAAGGTAATAAAGGAAAGCAGGTCATAACAAAAAAAAAAAAAAAAGAAAGAAAGAAAAAGGAAAAAAATGGCTAAGCCTTCTCTCTCAGAAGGAAGAGAAAAGACTTGAATAAACAGAAAGTCACTGAAAAAGCAAACAAGCAGGGGCTGTTTGTGAAGAACCCAGATGGCTTTCAAGAAACCTTTCCAAACTGCAGAGGCCAGGATTGAGGTGTCTGACCGTGTGGGGCTCACCAGTCAACAACTGACATCCTGATTCCAAACCCCACAGGTCGCCCAGGAACACACAGGTGATTTGGGAAACCTCAGACCTCACTGAAATAAAATAAAGTCAAATGAGGCCCTTGTTAGGTTCGGTGTTTGTTCAGCACATCCTGGATCCATGTGTTTTCCCACCAGATGAGAGATGTCTTGAATCGGCGATTGCTGAGCAGATTTTATTGTCTTTATGAGTGCAAGGTTGAGGGAGAGCTGAGTGTTTGGTTCTGTTTTCCAGTGTTTAGTTCCCTCAGTGCCACTCTATTGCCGTGTGCACACTCCAGGAGCCATTCAGCCTTTGCTCCAGATCTGCGTGCCTGCCTAACTATATGGCACGCTGCTTTCAAAAGTGATGTTGGTTTTGGGTTCGGGACTCATAACCCACACCCCAAGTCAGGTCTGACCAGTCATCCTAGTAAGCCATACAAAGAGCCAGATTAAAAGATGAAATCAGTGGCCGGCATGGTGGCACGCGCCTTTAATCCCAGCAGTCGGGAGGCAGAGGCAGGAGGATGGCTGTCAGTTCGAGGCGAGCCTAGTCTACAAAATGTCTAGGACAGCCAAGGCTACACAGGGAAACCCTGTCTTGAAAAACCAAAACCAAAACAAAACAAAAACCCCCCAAAAAACCCAAAACCAAACACACACACACACACACACACACAGAGGAAAGCAGAAAACAGCTTTATCCAGCTCAGAGACAAAGATCCAGCAACCCCCTGAAGTCTATCTTTGGGATCTAGAAGTGAGTTGGCCTACAAGAGGGCCAACAATGTGCACGTCTAAGTGGTCTCGCCAACTACTGACCCATCAATGTCTGTAAGGTGCTCTGACAAGTTGTGAGAACTGTGGGAAATCTGTTTCTGGAAATCAAGTTCCCTTTCTGGCTCGTGCCTTTTCCTACCCCTGCATGAGACTCTAGGAGAAATTCTCATTTCTTTCTTTCTTTTCTTTTCTTTTTTTCTTTTTTCTTTTGGTTTTTTGAGACAGAGTCTCTCTGTGTAGCCTTGGATGTCTTGGACTCGCTTTGTAGACCAGGCTGGCCTTGAACTCACAGTGATCCACCTACCTCTGTCTCCCAAGTGCTGGGATTAAAGGTGTGAGCCACCACATCCAGCTGAAACTCATTTCTTTAGCATACATTACTTCAATAATCTGATAGTCAGATTGAGAGGCAAATGTCTCTTTAGAATATATTCATTTTTGCCAGGCTGGTTACAATGTCAGACCAATATCCCAAATTCTTCTGAAGATTTCCCAAATATAATGGGTATATGTGATGCACAGATTGGGAGAGATTTGTCTTAAAAAACAATTTTTCCATTCTCTAAGGGTTAATTCCATTTTGTTAGTAGACTTTATTGTTAGAGAAGCTTTAAGTTTATGGCACAATGGAGTCCCTATATAATCTTGGCCCGACACAGCTCCCTACTGCCGCCCTCCCACTCCAGCGTGGGACACTTGTTACCACTGAGAACCCACAGTGGTATGTTATCATGATCCCAAGTCTTCAGTCCACACAAGGGCCACTGAGGACGTTGTACATTTTGTGGGTTCTGGTGAAGGATAAGGACCTGGGTCCATATTATGTACCACATGGATGGAGTAACTCCCAGTGAACCATCAACACAAAGTCTGTTTCTCAAGAACAACTTCAGTATGAAAAATATCCGGTTTGAAACACACTTGCCTCTTACCTGCTCAGACAGAAATTCCAAACCTTTAGCTCAAAGGTGGCGGCTGCTCCAATTCCTAGTATACCTGATGTTGGAATCGCCCTCCATCCGGAGCCCTGAACACAGGCTCTGGCATCATCAGTGGTGAGTGTTTAGACACTGGCTCTGAAACTCCAATAGCCTGGAGGCTTCCATGTGCCCCCAAACGTGACACCGGAGAGTCTGCTGTTGGAAGCTCTATGTGTCCTCTAATGTCTGGGTCCATCTTCAGAGCCTCCTCTGCAGTGCATTTTGACTAAAGCCATGAACAGACAGAGCCAGAGATAACCAGGTGGCTAGACTCAGTGGGTCCATAGACTCAGGAGCAGAGCCCATGGTGGCACCTAGTAGGCACCGGGTATGAGCTAGGAGGAACAAACCCTGGGCTCAGTAGACCCCAGGACTTTGGTCATTTCCCAGGTTTAGGCCATGCTATTCCAGCACTCCTAGACTTGCTGGTCTATCCGCAAAAGCACAGGTCAGAGTCCTGGTCAACTAGACAGCCAGGAAGTATAAAGGATGTTTCGCCATGATATGCACCGACTGTTTATAAAGGAGTCTTGCAAAAGAAACCAAGTATGTGAGATAAATTTAAACAGGTGGCTGAAAAAAGAAAATTCCCATCAAATTTGAAATTTTTGACACAGTGCAAGACAAAAGAAAAGGAAGAGGAGTAGAATGGGAGGGAGGGAAGAGTGGGAGTGAGGGAGGGGAGAGTGGGAGGGAGGGGAGAGTGGGAAGGAGGGGAGAGTGGGAGGGAGGGGAGAGTGGGAGGGAGGGGAGAGTG
>OU015749.1:29561099-29572527 GCA_907169655.1 Acomys percivali | reverse complement strand
AGAGAGAGAGAGAGAGAGAGAGAGAGAGAGAGAGAGAGAGAGAGAGAATGTCCAGACTATAAGGTGAAGAAGAAGGAAAAGCTCTGCCTTGGAAAGCTCAGGGTAGAGGGCAGGCTATGCCAGGCATGTAGTAGACAGGGACAAAGGAGTGCTGGGAGAACCTGGAGCTGTTTGTCCCGGGTCCAAAGCACACCATTCCAGCCTTTTGTAAGTGGACAAGTGGTGACAAAATCAATGTCTTTGACTGATTCCTGATGACAGTGGGGCAGCAACAGGGGGTTAAAAGGCTGAAATGTGGGCCACGTCCAGGAAGAGCAGGCTGTTGTACTTGCTGTTCAGGATCTGAGAACATCTGTGCTAGGAGAAGCAACACAAGTCTAGCTGACACGGTCTGTGAGGTTGGACTGGAGCACCTGTGGGTAGCTGCTTTGGCGCTGTCCTGGATGTAGGGAATCTGGCAGGATCCTGGAACATAATGTGGGCCAGAAGACAAAGCTAGTAGATTAGAGAGAACATTTTCTCTTTGGTGTACATTTTAAACTTTTGGGAGAGCAAGAAAGAGAAAAGGCTTGAACATGGGAGCTTCCTTCCATTTTACCTTAGTTATATATTTGAGATTTTTGTGTTGGGCGATGGTCTGATGTATTTTGATGCTAATTACTGCTTGCTGTCTCTGTGACCCACCTTTTAATTAATAAAAAGCCATCACACCTGGGCAGGGCAGATGAGATCGATGTGGCTAAGGGTCCCAAGAAGTAGAGAGAGGAATTCTGGGAAGAAGAAGAAGAAGAAGAAGAAGAAGAAGAAGAAGAAGAAGAAGAAGAAGAAGAAGAAGAAGAAGAAGAAGAAAGACCTTCATGAGGAGGACGGAGAAAGACCCTGAAGAGAGGAGAGGAAGGCCTCCATGGGTTAGATGAAAGAGAAGCACATGGCAGGTGTGGATGGAGAATACAGCCTGGATGAAGAACATTAGCAAGTCTTTGGGATTATGGATGGGAGGTAGCTTGACCGAAGTTATTAGAAGCAGATGGCATGGGATTGGGGCAGGTATGTGATAGCTATGGAAAGTAGTTTAGAGGATTAACGTGTGCCCTGCCCCAGGTTAACTAAGGCTGTTTTAAAATATAACAAGTGTCTGTGTCTTAATTGATTGCTAGCCAGGCCTTCTGATAATACAGATAATTTAAAAACAATATTTTTGGAAGTGCAAAGCAGAGAAAAGACTAGAAAATAAGGAGCCTCCTTCCATTTTACCCGATTGCTGGTGGAAATGAAAAGGTATCGGGTCTGTCCCAGTTTGGTTGCAGAGGTGTGTAAGCTTAGCAGTGCTTAACGCTCTGGAAATATGCAATGACTAAAATGGGGAAACTTTTAAATGGACTAAATATCTCTGCCCTGGTGGAGTATGTGCTCTGATGGAAGAGAAAAGCCAGTACTTTTTAAGATAGTCGGAGCTGGGGGTGTGGCTCAATGGTAGCCCATTTGCTGGGTCTGGCTGAATACTGTACTTTATTGAAGTATTGGCTTCAATCCCCACCACTGAAACGATTTTTAAAAAACTGAATTCAACTAACAAGGAAAATAGCACATTAAGTAGGTGACAAGTATAAAGTGAGAGAGGATGGTAGGATGCAGTGGGGAGTGTCAGAGTAGAAAGCCTCTTTTGGGAGGTCATCACAGGGTAGAGGCCTCAGGCCTCTGCTGGCTATAATCTGAGTGGGTTAGCTTTCTTTCTATCGTGGCTCGGGGAGAGAATGGTTTATTTTGCTTACCCATCCACTCACAGTCCATCCTAGAGGGAAGTCAGAGCAGGAGCTCAAGGCATGAACCTACCTACACGCAGGAACTGAGGCAGAGATTGTGGCGGCCACAGTGCTTGCAGACTTGTTCCCCACAGTTCGCTTTGCTCACTTTGTGATACAAGCCAGGACCACCTGCCCAGGAGTGGCCCTGTCCACCTCACTACCTCACTGATTAATCATAAAATTGCCCCGCAGACATGCTCACAGGCCAATCTGATGGAGATGTTTTCTCAGCTAAGGTTCTCTCTTCCTAGATGATTCTATCTTGGGTCACGGTGACAAACAACAACAACAACAACAACAACAACAACCAGCCAGCAGAGTAACAGAGAGAGAAGTTTCCAGGCACCCTGGTGCTCCCCGCCTGCCTGGAGCAGCATACATAAGAAGTCTGTTTTCACTTAATGAAGTGAGCTTCAGCCCACGGTCTCTGCCCAGGGTTCCTGCTTCTGTCACCTTCTCCAGGAGCCAAACTTACTCCTCCTGTGTACACTGCTCTCAAGCCCTCAGTCCACAGGAGCACCGCGGCCAGTGTCTGAATCCAAGTCAGTGCAAGGATGGAGAGAGAGGTCACTCTTCCTTCTGAAGGTCCAAGCACTTCTTACTAGCCTCTGCTATGACTCACTTTGGTGACTTGGCCATCTACAAAGTCTTCCTCCCAATATTCGAACCCATTCTCTTCCCATCTCTCATCATCCCTCCTCCTTGCTCCCATGACTTTGCTGAGTCTCTCTCATCAGCAGCTGTTCCTTGTTGGCTTAAGTAGGTAGGGAAAGAGGATGACAAACCCTGACTCTCTTTTGAAGCACTCTGGACAAGTCCCTTTGGCCTCCTCCGTCACACTCAGCTGGAGAGCTGGATGGCAGAGCGATACTTCCTGCACACCATAAGTAAGGACATCTCCAAGCTCCCCTCCATGGTTGTAGCTCACCAAAAATAAAGGGCGTCTGTTGCCAGGAAATGCATCTTGTGTCAATCACTGGCTGGAGGGGGCTGCCTCGTGCAAAGCCAGACTAATTCTTGAGGGAGAAGAACATTGCCAGAAAGAAATGAAAACATGCCAGAGGGAACAAGAATAGCTCCTAGGAGGCCATGTTGAAATGGTGTGTGTGTGTGTGTGTGTGTGTGTGTGTGTGTGTGTGTGTGTGTAAGAGAGAAAAGGCAAAAACAGTCACAAGGCAAAGGAAGGAAAGAAGAGACACACCAAGTAAATGTTAGAATGGAATCTAGTAGAGGTTAGAGAGAAAGGCTTAAAGAAAATGAGGCTACAAGACCCATTCTTTTCTTTTTTTCCTTTTAAAAATATTAACTTATTATAGTGTTGCACCTGCATGGACACCTGCACACCAGAAGAGGACACCAGCTCTCATTATAGGTGGCTGTCAGCCACCATGTGGTTGGTGGGAATTGAACTCAGGACCTTTGGAAGAACAGCTGGTGCTCTTAACCTCTGAGCCATCTCTCCAGCCCTAAGACCCACTCTTTTCATTCAACAACTAGACTACGCAATAGGCATGGCAAAGTGGCTTCATACAGCCTGCTTGAGCATCAGCAGTCACTGAGACAGAAATACAGAAGAGAGCATCAGAATTGAGCCTAGCTATTGGTTCAGTCTGTTTTCTGTTGCTGTAACAGACTGTCAGAGACCAGGTAACTTGTAGAGAAAACAGACTATCATGTTAGCATCCACCAGTATCTGATGATAAATACAGGACAGAAAATGGGAGAGCAGGTGTATCAAAAGGTGGAGGAAGCCTGAGAAAATTAAAAATGGTAAATTTGCTTTATATCTGTCATGAGAACCAACCTTCTCTCGTGATAACTAGCCAGACTTAGGAAAAAAAACATCAATCTGTCTCTAAAGGTCCTGTCTCCCAAACTCCGTAACTGTATCTCAGCAGGAGTTTTACTGGGGACAAAACACATCAAAGCTGTTAGCATCCCCTGAAGAGCTTGTGTCCACGATGTCAGAAATCTGCGTGGGTAAACAGTTAAAGGGGCAGAACAGTAGACTACCACTTCTGTTCTTTGACATAAACATATGCCAATCACACACAGAGTTCATGTGTGGGGGTTGTGTCTGGGGAGAACAAAACAATCACAAGGGTGTGTGGGGTGAAGAGCAGAAGAGCAGCTTATACTTTGTTACATCCTCCTTAAAATAGCACCCACAAGACGAAGAGGAACAAAATATTTAAATTGTTATTTTACTTATGTGTAACTGCCTGTCACTGGGTGTGTGCGCACATGTGTGCAGGTCAGAAAAAGGTGTTGGATTCCCTGGAGCTAGAATTATAGACAGTTGTGACCCACCTCATATGAGTACTGAAAATCAAACTTGAGTCCTCCCCAAAAGCAGTCCATGCTCCCCAGCCCCCTACATAAAACATTTTGAGTTCCTTGGAAGAACAAACACAGGGAGGGCAGGGTCCACACAGGACATTTCATTTCTAAACCCTAAGTCCCTCCTGCCACCTCCAAATCTCACCACAGCTATCCCGGGGATGAGAAGCACAGAGCCATGATGGATGGATTCCATCTTTCTTTCCTTTGATCCTCTTGGGGGCAAATCTTGACTTGAAGATGTATTATGCAAATTAAAATGATCTGCTGAAATGTAAGTTCTTCCCGGGTTTGCACATGTGCCATGTGGAATAATAAATCATGGACTTTCTACTATAAGTAGGAGCATCGTGCCACTGTGCCTTTTTTTTCTTTTTTCTTCCCTAACCATCTAGTTGTGGTTTCTCCATCAAAGTCAGAACTCCCTAAACTTGGCATTTCTATAACCATTTAAGTAAATTGTGGTCCAGACAACAGTAAGTGACCACATGCTTTTCTTTAAAAAAACAAAAAACAGAAAACATCATTTTACTTTATCATATTGGGTTACATAAGGGCATTTTCCTGTAAGTATATAACATACTTTGATATATTTATTATTTATATATATGGAGGAATATAGTAACCCTTCACACTCTGCTGTCCTCTCCTTTCTCATTCCTTCTCCTTCTATAACTACGTATGTGCCTTTGTGTTTGGGGTGTGTTTGTGTGTGCAAGTGCACGTGTGTCCACGTGTATAATGTGGGACCCAGAGGTTGGCTCTGTTTATCTCTGCCTCAGTCTCTCTCCATCTTATTTTACCAGACAGTCTCCCACCCAACCTTGAGCTAGCCTGGCTGGCAGTGAGTCCCAGAGATCTGTCTCCCCCCCCTGCCTCCAGCACTAGTTTATAAACATGCTGTTGCCCCAGATTTTGCATGGGTGCTAGGAGCTCAAACTCAGTCCCTTCACGCTTGCACAGCAATCATTTCGCCAACTGAGCCCTCCCCTGAGCACCGCTACCCAAAGTCTCCCTAGCGCAGCCTGCATCTCTGTGTCTTCCTTGATGCCCCAGCTCAACACTAGCATTCCATTTTCATTTCCTGCTGAACGTGGCTCTGTGTATTCTACATGTAAAGCATCAACAACCTTCCCTGACCACATCAGTCTAACCTCAAGGGAAATGAAGGTGACCTTCACCTCTGTGCTAACTTGAACTGGGTTTGGTGCTCTTTGGGGTAAAGAACCAAATCCATAAAAGGCAGACAGTAGACTGAGTGAGAACGTGCCTTGCTGCAAAAATCCATGAGTCAATAATGTGAAAACGGGTTCGTGTCTAACGAGTTCTTACACTGTGTGCGAAGGCATATGGTGGGCGGGCCCTGGCTTCGGGTCCCCGCGCCCCCGCATCACTACCCCCGCCCCATCATTACTATTTTTGGTAAGCAGTAATTCACACAGTTTTCTGGAAGTTCTTTTGACTTGGCTGTGATGTGAGACAGATGGCCTTGGGATATTCCCACCGCGGGTGCCTCTGGGAGCTTGGGTTCCCGGGCTGCTCAGCTCTCTCTCTCTCTCTCAGTGGGGAATCATGCAGCTGCTTTTCTGGAGAAGCTTGGCCACCTTCTGATCTTGAAGATCCTTTTTCTACAAGTACATATGCAAGACACCAGGGTAACTTGACTTAGGCAATGGCGGGAAGGCTGCCCAGCCAGCAGGAACCACAGATGTAAAATATAAAAACAGTCCTCTAGCCAATCTAGACTGGAAACACCATAGGGAGGAGCCTGCCATGCCAAAGAGCAATACCAGGACAAAAGGTATTTGCAAGCATAGTTTTCCTTTGGCCCCAGATAGTTTCTTAAAAGACAGTGGGAGGTGGGTCTATTCCTATCACCAACCTGACACTGGTCCCCAAGCCCACTTTTGGCTACCTCCTCAATTCTGCCCATCGTTTTCAACTCTCACCTGGGGATTGTGACACCTTTCCAGCGATTCTGAATGTCCAAAGTATTTCTACATTTCAGTATGGCCAGCTAATGCCAGTCTATGCCCGAAGCATAACCTTTTCAAAATCCTTATTCCAAGCAGGCGAGAGTCTGTCATCTGGTCACAGCTTATAGAACCATCATTGCCTTTCATACAGGCCCCAGACTCTTAAGCAGAGACCTAATGACAAAAGAGAGGTGATCAGATAGAAAGCTCAGTGTACCCAGTCCAGGTGATAGGGGAAAACACACAGTCTCTGAAGCTTGGAAGAACTTTGACAAATCAGGGACTCCAGGAAGCCGGTGCTGCTGGCAGATCATAAAGGAATGGGATTTGGCGGCTCAGAATGGGGCAAGAGTGAGAGAATCTGTGGTGGTTTGGGTAAGTGCCCCTAGAGTATCAAGTCCTAGAATCTTGGTCAACAGCCCAAGGCCAATAGAAGGTAGGAGAGCCTTTTGGAGACAGACCCTAGTAGAAGAAAGTTAGGTCATTTGTGATGCATTTATTGGGGGGCCCCATACCTCTTTTGCCTCTGTCATAACTTCTAAGCTGCCATGAGCTGAGCAGATTTTCTCATATGTTCCCTTCATCGTACACCATGCCACCACAAGCACAAAGCATTGCGGCCGGGAGATCATGGGCTGAAACCATGAGCCAAAGTAAACCTCCTCGCAAGTTGTTGGCCCCATATTGTTCACCCGAGCTACAGCCAGGTGACTGCTATAGCCATGGATTTGTTCATGCAACCAGTGAGAAGTTCTCAGAGTTCCACTCCCTGGAGGATGTCATGTTATCACTGGGCCCAGTCCAGTTTTTGTTAGAAGGTCCCAGTGTCAGCTGGGAGGAGAGTAGATTCAAAAAGACGATAACACAGGAGTCTGGGGGTTGGTGACTAGTCCAAGAATGAAAATAATAGAGGTTTGCAAGGAGCCGGCTGCCATGAAGGCAAAGAGAAGAGAGATGGATGCCTAAAGAACATCAGGACGAATTTTCTGGTGGATTGGTGGATGAGGTATAGAATGGGTTGAGGAGAGGAATGAGAAAATAAAAAAATTGAGCCTGCCAGGGTTGACAGGAGAGGGTGATTAGTTTGACAAAAACAGTGACGAATGGTGGAGAAATACAGGCAGACACCTTGGTTGCGGTTTTGGATGTGGGAAGATCATGATGGGCACACATTCCTGATGGAGGTATCTGGAAGGTGACTGGCTAAGCTCTGAGACAGAAGTAGAAATCTGAAAGTTGCTGGCCAATGCATAGCCTTTCAGACCATGGTAAGGAGAGAGGGCAGGTCAGGACAGCCCAACCCTAAGACTCTGGCCAGTGCCCACAGCAGACCATGCTACTTATCCCATAAGCTACTGTCCCCAGGCGTGGGTCAGATTTCCCAAACCCCACTCTCTGATTAAACACAAGACCTTCGTGCTGTCTTTCCCAACATGCCTTAAGTGTTTTCCAGGACTTGTTTAAAGGATTATTTTTGAGATTTAAAGTGTAGGCAAAGGGGAGCAATAGCAGGCAGGGTGTAATCCTAGAAACCCAAAATGGTTCCCAGTTGCCAGAGTGGTGTCCAGATCCCCTTGTCCCACACAGGAACTGAAATGGGGGCCTAACAGCAGAGCTAGCTCTCCTGGGGGGGTGCGGGGGGAGAGTAGACCACCTGTCCAATCACATCTGATACTAGTGCCCAGACTTCCTGCTCTTCCTTGGAGACATCTCTCCACACACACACCAGGCCTCAGAAAAAGACTCTATATGGCACTCACAAGCCAGGCTAGAAAGGATCCCCGGCTGGAAGGACGTGCTGAAAGCAGCAGAGAGAGATTGATGTGCAGCCCAGCCGCCCCAGGCATGTGTTCGCCATCTGTCAGGCGGAGGGAGCCCTGCCAGCCCTACATGGTTATTCAGTACTAAAAGAATATTCTTTAGTTTGACTGACACCCTGGGTAGCCTCCGCCAAGATGGTTGGGCTCTGGGATCCAGATGGGACTGAGGGGCCTCTACTCTCCTGAGGGAGATGCCTCCCTCCGGAGGGCCTGGGCCACCCAGGGTACACTGAGGGGGAGGGCTCTCCAGGGCCTGCGAGGAGAGTTCGGCTTGGCTCAGGATGGGCAGGCCTAGGCCTGAGCTGGGACTTTTATATGTGGCTGGGCTTCAAAGGTGAGGGAGAGACCTTAAGAATGTTCTTCACACATTAGGCCTGCCCCACCCCCATCCCCACTCCCCACCCCCCACCCAATCCTAAAGAGAACACTAATGCCAGGCTTAGGTCACCTCCCACAATGAAATAATCAAGTTTAGGCTTTTTCCTTGGAAAACAAATTTATATGGAGTCTCATCCATTAATTTCAAGCCAGACAAGAATAGACAGTACTTTTCAGTACTAGGCCTGTGAACGTCACTGAACATGCTGGTTTCCTCCCTAAACAGACCCTCCTCCAAGAAGAGGCTATGTGCTCCCTCCCCACTGAACACAACCAGACTCACGTGACAGAGCTGAGCTATGCCATTTCCAGGTAGAAGCAGCCACAGGCAGCATGTGCCTGGCCATGTATGTTTTCTTCTGTCACATCAAGTCCCAGGGAGTTCATTCCACAAGCCTGGATCCCAACTGGACTTTACCTGGCGCAGACTAGCAACCAGCCTGCCAGTCTACCTGCCTTCCTTCCTTCCTAGCTAGCCTGGAAGTCACAATCCTCCTCCCTCCAGCTCCTGAATGTTGAGACACCACATCTTGCACTCTTTCCTTGTAAATCACTGAGATTTGGGGTCTGGTTGTTTATGCAGCAAATCCCAACTTATCCAGACACATAAGTATACCCATTTCTGTTGCCACCGTGATCTCTCTCACACACATTATGGTATTCTGGAGCTGGGGAAAAAAGTACCCTTGAAGCTACAAAACTGAAAGGCAGACCAAAGGCCTAACTCAAACTTCTTGCTGTGTCTGTTTTTCAAAACTAAGTGAAGTACCATGCCTGGGATCACACTGCTGCTACTTAAGAAGCACTGGGTCTGACAGACATGAACGAAACCTGAAGTCTCAAGACAAAAAAAAGTCTCAGGCTGGGAAGATGCTCAGTGTAAGTGCTCTCGCTGCTCAAGCGGCAGGACCTGAGCTCAGATCCCCAGTACCCACATAAAAAGCTGGGAGTGGCTGCATGTGTGCCTGTGACCCCAGCCCCGTGAGGAGCGGAGACAGGAGAATCACTGGGGCTTTCTGGAGAGTGATAAGGACACCAGACATCCTCTTCTGGCCTCCATGTATACACATGGCGGGGGAGGGGGCATGGAGAGGGAGAGGGAGGGCGAGAGAGAGAAGAGAGAGCTGAATAGCTGGAGATTCAGGGCAGGATGAGGAGCTGGGTAGAATATGTTCCTAAGTTATTTAGTAAACAGCATTCGGCTTTGTTGGTGACTGTTTTTATCATTAGGCTAAATCTAATCCCTCTAAAGATAAATTGGCAAGTTTTAGCATTCGTGCCTATTTTGGTTAGTGAAAAAGAAAGAACTCTGTTCCACCGAGTAATTCCAAGTTTACCTGAGTGCTCCAAGCAGGAGCACTCCCCACCTGCTCTCAGAACAAGAGGGTGGACACACGGAGATGGGCCAGTGGCTGTATCAGTTTCCTTTGGGTCTCCAGGATGTGGTTGCTAAGAGGCCCCATGTCGTCCTAGTGAACTCCCCCTGAGATGCCCGACTTGGCTTTTACAACCAAATCTCACATTTTCCACCTTGTCGACAGTTACCCAGAGTGCAGGTTTGCCTCATCCAAATGTGGCTCCAAGAAACCTGCAATTGATTTAGTGGTCCACTCCCAGCTCAGTACTCCCAGCAGGCTGTATTCAGATGAGATGTGCACACACGCCATTTACACAAACACACATGGCCGTGTGCATCACATGGCAACTGCTCCTTCTTCCTCAGGGTGGGAGTGTGGGGATGTGGGGGTGCAGGGGTGCTCCAGCGTGTCTCAGATCCTTGTCAGGGTGCACGGAGTACCTTACTATTCTAAGGTGGCATTAGTGGCAGGAGCTAGGATGTGTGAGTGACCAGTAACTCTAGAACGAGGAAATATTTGCTTTTTGGTTGGCTCCGATTCCTTAATGATTTTACTTTATTAGGAATTTATTAAAGGCATGTACCTACCTTTTTTTTTTTTTTTCCTTTGAGACAGGTTTTTTTGTTTTGTTTTGTTTGGTTTGTTTTGGGTTTTTTTTTGTTTTTGTTTTTGTTTTTGTTTTTTGGTTTTTTTTTTGGCTTTTCGAGACAGGGTTTCTCTGTGTAGCCTTGGCTGTCTTTGACTTGCTTTTGTAGACCAGGCTGGTCTCGAACTCACTTCAATCCGCTTGCCTGCACCACCTGAGTGCTGGGATTAAAGGCATGAGCCACCACCACGCCTGGCCTTGTACCTCCCTTACAACCCAACTACTCTAAATAAGAGGGAAAGGAGATTAAGGCGAACAAGAATGAAACCTTCTGGGTATCAGTTCCATGGGGCAATTCCCCTGGCGTAATTCTCAGCAGTCTTGTAGATCACCTGTCCTATAGAAGCAGCCAGATGCACCATCTGAGCACCAAACTTCCGGCCACTCCTCCTACTCCCTCCTACTCCCCTCGCTGTTGGGTAGGAATCCCTCCACCCTCCGGTTCCCTCCTCTCATCCGTGGTCGGTTTTTTTGTTTTTGGTTTTTTTTTTGCAATACAATAGTTCAGCCTGGGCTGATATGGCTCCTCTGCATCTATCTCAGGTGTTCATCAGTTTGTAGAGACAAAGTCTCAGTGGAGCAGCATCCTGAGATTGTTTTCACCTCGGGCCCAGACTAAGGCAAGATTACATTCTCTCCACGCTTTGTGGTAAAACTCTCATCTAAAACTAATATGATATGCTTTATCCTTTCTTCCTTCCTTCCTTCCTTCCTTCCTTCCTTCCTTCCTTCCTCCCTCCCTTCCTTCCTTCCTTTCTTCCTTGCTTGCTTTTTCCTCCTTCCTTCCCAATGTAAGGGTCTTAGGCCATGTGTTTCCTCAGCCCCTTCCTGTCTTCAGTACATGCACCTTATAAAGCCAGGGAGATGGCTCAGTTGGTAAAATGCAAGCATGAGAGCCTGAGTTCAGATCTCCAGAGCCTACACAAAAATTTTTTTAAAGTAATTAAAAAATAAAAATAAAAACTAAGTTCAGCGAAAGACCCTATCTTAAAAAAAAAAAAAAGTAGAAAGCAATTGAGAAAGACACCTGATCTCAACCTCAGGCTTCTATGCACACACACACACACACACACACACACACACACACACACACACACACACACAC
>OU015749.1:29521938-29550616 GCA_907169655.1 Acomys percivali | reverse complement strand
TGTGTGTGTGTGTGTGTGTGTGTGTGTGTGTGTGTGTGTGTGTGTGTTAGCAATAACGGGAGGACAGAGCAGGGTTGAGAGCAGAAGTAACTGTCCAGTTTCAATGGAATTTTCTGGGCCTGTGAGATGGTTTAGTGGGTAAATGCGCTTGCACCAACATCTGACCCCCTGAATTCAATCCCCAGGACTCACCTGGCACACAGAGAGAACCAGCTCCTAAAAGTTGTCTGCTGACCTCCATCTGTGTGCACCCAGTCTGTCTCTGGAATCTCACCACCGCAGTTTAGGTGTGACGTACAGAGACACCCCAGAGCTGCCTGTGCAGAGCTTGAGGTCTGGAGACTGGACCGCACTCTGCAATGAGGACTGGCAGAAACCAAGCACAGAAGCTGTCCTTCAGCTGGGGACAGCCGCCCTGTTCACTGCTCTGTGCATCCTGGCTTTGCTGTGCTCCCAGTTTGCAGACGCCGTGCTCTGTTCAGGGTCCATTCACAATCCTGAGTGCTCTGGTCCCTCTGTGTACCACCCCTATGTCCTGAATAACACGTCTATTCACTTCGGCTGATCTTCTGAAGTCAGCTCCTTGGGTCAGCGATGGTCTGTGCAACAGGAAACAGGAAGATGAAGAGGGTACAGGGAACCCCTTGCTTTCGCTTTGACTTTGTGAGCACTTTCTAAGGCAATTATAGCATCTTCGTTTTCTGTGAACACAGAAACTGCAAAAGCAGTTGTAGTTGAAACACAGCCAAACTTTATGACCATGGAAGATGGAACTGAGCACCAACTCTCTAGAGTCCAGTGAGTTTGCGCAAGAGCCTCCTTAGAGGCGGCAGATGGTGGCAGGTCTTACCTTCAGAGGGCCGTCTTACCATCCAGCTGCCCCTCAAGGGGAAGCATGCTTTACTAGAACCTCAGGAGTATTCCCAAAGTGCCCGAGTTCAGAAGCCAGGCCAGACTTCCCTCTGGATCAATGGTTTCCTCTCATTTATGACCAAACCATAGAAACAGTGAAAAGCAGTGGGAATGTGGGCCTTTCAAAAATGCTGCATCCCCCCCCCACTCAACCAACACACAATCTCCAAAAAAGCCCATCTAAACCCCGCTGCCACCCAGAGGACTGTATGTAAATTCTAAGCCTTAAGGTCAGTTTTCTTCTTCAGAAGCAAGCCATCTCTTGGCCAAAGTGACACGACCGCCCCTGTCACCACACAGCTTGAAGCTTCTTCCTTTGAGCTGTTGGCCACAGACAGTCTTGCTGAACTGCTACCAGCTGCCACCAGGAAACAGGGGCTGGATCTTACAGCTGTCCCACGTAGAGAAAATGACCCTTCCCATGAACTTCTCCTCCAAGATCGTCACCATACTTCAGACCCTCACTGAATACTCTGAATTCGCCTCCACCTCTTAGGGCAGAATCCAGCAATCACATTGGTTTCACAGACTCCATCTGGGCCTCTTTATTTGACTAGCAAGGTATGGGCTACCTAGAGCACTTTGGCTTTGGCATAGGAAGAGCCTCAGCCACTTCTCCCTTCACGCTATCAATGTCAGTGCTCGTTCCTTGTAAATGTTTGCCTGTCCCCCCTCCACACACACACACACACACACACTTTTTTTTTCTTTTTAGAAAAAAGTCCCTCACTGTTAAAATGCATAGTGTTCATGCAGAATAGGGCAACACTGTCTTACTCCACCATTTGCATTCACTTCCGTTCAGTTGGTTGTATTTATATAGTTGTAAAAATATAAAAATAGATAGATAGATAGATAACCAAAGAAAAAGAGACTATTAATTCTTTTTTGAGACGAGACTATCAGTTTGAGAATAAAGATGTGTGGGAGGGTTTGGAGGGAGGGGACTGGAGAGAGGATAGGGAAAGGGAAAATGAACTGTGAGTTCGAGGCTTACAAAGTGAGTCTACAAAGTGAGTCCAGAATAGCCAATGCTACACAGAGAAACCTTGTCTCAAACAAAACAAAACAAGCAAACAACAACAACAACAAAACAAAAAACTAAAACAAACAAACAAACAAAAAAATCAATCAAACCCAAAACCAAACTAGCAAAAGTAGCTCTTCATTATCTTGTGCTCTGGGGGCTGCAAGGCTGCAAAGCAGACTTCCGGGAGGCCTCTCTTTTGGCTTACAGGAGCACTTGTCCCTGTTCTCTGTATGCACAGGGCCCTGATGTCTCAGTGAACCCATATACCCTCTTCTCAGGACCCCAGCCAGACCAAGCCACATGCCCCCAAGCCTTTATTCACCTCTCTGAACACGTTCTCTCTGTATGTGGCTATTCCGAGGCACTGGAGGTTGGAGCTTTAGTTTAAGATGCCATAATGCAGCCCGTGGTACTGTAGAAACTCAACAAGAGAGGTCTGCCGAAGAGAGGGCTCATTTTCCACATACGGTGGCCTCTAGGACTGGCTCCCTAAAGAAGACTGGATGTTGATGTGCAGCTCAAGGGACCACGTCAGGTTCCAGTGCTGCCCTCTGCCTTCCCAGAAGGCACCACAGAAGCCAGCCTAGCTCAGTGGTGGCCACGTCACTCAGGACCACAATGGATTTGGGTGTCTGGAGTCAGTTAGTTTTCCTCTGGAAAAGCGCCGTACCTAGAGATCTTGCGAAGAAGTTGTTCTTTCAGCTGATGGCTGGAGAGAGACAAGTGGTTTCTGGGGAGACTGAATTCAACACAGTACTGCCTGCTGGGAAAGGCATGCCCCTACACCCAGTAGCTCATCATCCAAGCAAAGCAGAGTTGAGTCTTGAGTTCATTTCTACAATTCCACACTGTGTGGCTGGTGGGGAGCAACAGTGAAAGACCCTCCTGTTTCAGAGTTGGAGTCTCTGTGATCAGAAGAGGGACCAGAATCCTATGGGACTATATGTTGTTTCCCACTGGACACTTCATAAAACTGATTACAAGCGCTTGAATAACTGCTAACTGCTAATCAACTGTGCTCACACAGGGCTTAAAGGAGAAACGTGGTGCATGTGGGAACAAGAGATGTTCTCTGTCCACAAACCAGTGATGCTTAAGTTCCTGGGAGGCCCTGGGAGCCCACTGGCATGGCACGGCTCAATCTGGAAGACCTTGGCTTGCAGAAAATGTAGGCAAATGTCAGACAAGAAAATCCTCGCAGGCAGCATCCAGTGAGCTGTGTTGTTAGCAGCCTTGGCAAAGCAGTTTTCCCTTATTCTGTCTGGAGGCTACAGGCGAGGCGAGCTCCACCTCCATTAACTGCCCTAGGAGGAGGCCTTCAGAGCCATCCTGACAAATTCATTCTCAAGTGCCTCCCAGGCAATTGTCCCGCTTTCCCCATGACTTTTAAAGTTCAGCATCTGTGCTTTGAATCATGATCTGGGCCCACAGGCACGTTCCCGTGCGTTTGTATATTTTGAAAGAAGGAAATTTCATTTGTATGTTACTTGCTCAAATAAATTCACAGCCTCGGTGTTTTTTAAAACTGGGTCTTGGGATTCCCGGTGAAAGTCCCTGGTGACGGAGCAAGTTTTATTGCTGAAAAGGGAATCTGCTCATTTCTTTCATGCCTTAGCCTGGGTGAGAGGGACAGGGTTACAGACATTGCCCGTCTCCACGCTCACTGAGATAGAATAACTTACAGTGAGAAGGACGGTCCTGCTAACTGTAAACTACAGCGAAGCCGGTACTCCTGGCTCTACATCACTGCCTGACGAGTGAGAACTAAGCAAAAGAAGAAAAGAGTCCAGTTAACAGCTGTGTGGAGCCAGCTCTGAAGCTTACTGATCTGAGCAGTGGCAGAAGCAAGTTCGTTCAAGCCCCTAAGGAATATGAATCGTTTTTGCTGTTAATATTTTTGTTTTTTATTTTGTGGCAGACACTCATGTAGCCCAGGGGGACCTTAAACTCTCCAAATAGGGATGACTTTGAATTTGTGATTTTTCTGCCTCCTCCTGAGCAATGGTATTAAAGGCATGCACCACCATGCCTGGATTTACACACTGCTGGGAATCTAACTCAGAGCTCCATGCATGCTAAGCAAGCACTTTATCCATTGACCTATACCCCTACTGCCCTGTTTTTTGTTTGTTTTTTTCTATTTAGACTATGCTTTTGGTGTTGAAAGAAATGAAAAATGTGTTAAGTTCACGGTATGCAATGGCAAAGCCATGGCCAGTAGTAAGGAAAATGAGTA
The DNA here is from genome assembly GCA_907169655.1 of Acomys percivali. Lineage (NCBI taxonomy): Eukaryota > Metazoa > Chordata > Mammalia > Rodentia > Muridae > Acomys > Acomys percivali. The sequence goes on along the minus strand of OU015749.1, from coordinate 29,546,438 downwards.
GATGCATTTCATAAGGAACCAGGGTGTGGTGTCTCGAAATCACATGAAGAAACCATTCCATGAATAACATGGATCATAAGTAACACCAATAAATAACAACTAAAATATGAACTAGAAAGTGACCACATATGATTCCTCTAACCTGTCAGTCTCCATGGAGAAGTGAGACTTACTGGGGGTGAAGGAGATTGATGAAGTAAAGAAATACAGATAGTGACACAGGAAAATTCCAGAAGCTTCATGAAGGGAAAGAGAGAGTAGGTATTGAGTAATAGTTTCCTCTGAATTGAAACATTCCCTCTACCAAGGGGAGGGGAGGCTGCAAGACTCAGGAAATTAACAATTCACAAATCTCAGGAAGTTTCTGAAACTAACAAGCTTTGCAAGGCCCATCCCCACCTCTATTCCCCACCCCCACCCTCGGCCCTTATGGAAGCAGCAAACAGTTTCTAGGTGAGGCAATTCTGGCTAGCCCCAAGGTCTTAAAAAAGAGACGTTCTTATCCTTTAAGATTTCTGCAAGTTGTGCAAAGAGCTTCAGGGCCGTAGCTTTCATGAGGCATCATCCACACTGGGGTAGGATTTGGTGGTGGTGGTGGCAGTTTTGGGATGTACCAGCCTCTGAGTCATCCTTGCTCCTGTATGTAACCTCAACAAACTCATTGGTTCCCCAACATTGACTTCGGTCAAATCATTTCTTTTGTCTATTGTTGGGCCTATGTGGGGTGAGTAGACATTTATTCACACCTCCCCAAGAAAAGACAACATATGAGGGATGGTGCAGAGATATGGAAGGCATCACTTTGCTAATGGTACATAGTGGAACTATGTGGATGCTGGTGAGAATGATACAGAGTGGGCTAAGGGTTAGCGTGTGACTAGAGAGTTTGCTTTAAGGATGTCACTGAATGACTATTTGTAATAACAAAAAACAGAAAACAACTTGTGTCCAATGGGGACATTTACTAAATATAGCAAAAATATGTGTCCATTAAGAGTGATATCACATACGAAGATCTACAGCTACTTTCATAATATTATTTTTGTTTTTAATTATGTGTATGTATGTGTGTATGCCACATGTATGTATGTGTCTGTGGATGTCAGAAAATGGCATAAGGTCCCCTAGGACTGGAGTTACAGCTGGTTGTGACCTGCTCAATATGTGTACTTGGAACAGACCTTGGGTCCTCTGCAAGAGCAGCAAGGGCTTTCAACTGTTGAGTCATCTCTCCGGCGCCAGCTCCAGATATTTAAGGCTGAATGTTTCCCCTAAAATGGGCTTGAAGAATGACTCATTATTATTATTCAACAAACCAGAAATCTAAGCAAGCTCGATAGGGAAAAGAAAACAAAAGGGAAAAAAATGGAAAGGAAGAAAGGTTTGCAGGTTGGAAAACAGAGTAACACTTCATTATTTTCAGCCAAGATTTATATATGTAAAATATTCCGAAGGATCCTCAAAAACAAAACAAAACAAAAACATCTTATAACTAAAAGATTTTACAAGCCAAATCTACACACAAAAACAGATCCTATCATATGAACTTTAAGTGGGCAATTGAGAAACTGAGGTTAAAAGCACAGTGTCAGGACTGGAGAAAGCTCAGACACTGGCTGCTCTTACAGAAGCCTTGGATTCAGTTCCCAGCACCCACATGGCTGCTCACAACTGTCTGTAATTCCAGCTCAGGGATCATCCAGCACCATCTTCTGGCCTTCACAGACACTGATACACAAGGGTACACAATACATACATGAAGGAAAACACTCACACATAAAATAAAAATATTCTTTCAGCAAGTCTGCTCAGAGATGGTGTGTCCTAGAAATGGCTGCATAAACGAGAATGGAACGATGGTAAGATCAGTAGACATGATACTACTTATAGGGTGAATCTCATGGAAGTCCCACTCTTAGACAAAGAACGACAGGCAACTAAGGACTACTGAGATGCCCAGGTCTCTTACCCTGGCAGGTAGGGCTGGAACAGGAGGAGACCCACCATTTCCTCTCCCCGGAGGCTGAGTGGGATGGTGAGTGTCGGCAACCCGGCCCCCTCCTTAAGGCCTCAGAGGGCTGACAGATTTGGCCATGGGGCCCAACATCGAGAGAGCGAGAACTAACCTCACTCAGGGATGTGCCTTTTAATTGGTTACCAAACATAAAGTGGCCATTTCTGAAACACACAAACAACAGAAACAGACTCAGTTGGTTGTATATTTATATTTGTAAAAATATAAAAATAGATAGCTAGATAGATAACCAAAGAAAAAGAGACTATCAATTTGAGAGTAAAGATGTGTGGGAGGCCGGATGTGGTGGTGCACGCTTTTAATCCCAGCACTGGGGAGACAGAAGCAGGCAGATTGCTGTGAGTTCGAGGCCAGCCTGATCTACAAAGTGAGTCCAGGACAGCCAAGGATACACAGGGAGATTCTGGCTTGAAAAACCAAAAAAAAAAAAAAAAAAGTGTGGGAGGGTTTGGAGGGAGGGGACTGGAGAGAAGATAGGGAAAGAGAAAATGATATAATACTTAAAATTTAAATATATTAAAATAAAAATAGTAAAAATAAAATAAATAAAAACCATTTAAAACACAGAATCATTAACCGCTTCGAGGAAGGAAAGGAATAAGGAAGAAAGGGCAGAAGGAAGACAGAAGTCAGCCACAAATCTAAAATCCATACATAACTTGAAAGAACCACAGGAGGTCTGAATACCTGAAGAGACACATCAGGCATATGGATAGTTAAGACTTAACACAGGGAAGATATGAGTTCTCAAACCAATCTAGACATTTCATTGTATTCCAATCACAGGCTTTGTGGTCCCGAAATGAGCAAAATCTAAGAAGTAGATGAAAAAGAAGAGTAACTAAATCACCTAGCCAATTCCGAGAAAGAAAGACACTCAATGAAGAGCATCACTGGTCACTGATCTTAGGAATTACTGTAGCAACAGGCCATAGGTCCATTTGAGTCCGTGTAACTGAACACAAGGCTCAGAAACAGACCCACATACCATGCTGTGGGAGCTTGACAGCTGCCATCTCAGCAAGCGAGGGCAGTTCTTCTCAGCAAACAGTGTTCGAATACTTGAGCATGAACAGCTTTTACTCAGCATATTGTACAAAAAGCAACTCAAAATAGATCCCAGATCCAAAGGTCAAATGTGAAGTTGTAAAAGAGAAATTTGTGGCTATGGCACCGAAGGCATAATCTATAAAAGAAAACACTAACCAATTTGAGGTTCACCCAGATTTAAAATGTTTTCTTTGCCAAGAATTATGTCGAAGGAGTGTGAGAGGTCAGTGAGGTGCCTCAGGCGGTAAAGGCATTCGAGGATCTGAGTCTGATCCCCAGAAGCCACACAGTAGAAGCAGAGAATGACTCCTGAAAGTTTTGCTTTATTTTAAGGATGCATATCACCATGGCATGTGAAAAGTACACACAATAAATAAATAAGTGTAACAGTAATAATAATAACAGCAACAACAATAGTAAAGCTTGTGGAGACAAGCGATGCATCTGAAGGGGAGATTTCCCTTTAGAAAATCATACCCGGCCTTTATCCAGAACCCTCTAGACTCTGCAATAAGAAAACAAAATATCCAACTTTAAAATGGACTTAAAAGTTGACAAGGTATTTGATAAAGATTCATGAATAGCAACAACAACAATAACAACAAAATCCTTTGAAAAGTTAATTATCAGCCAGGTTCAGTGGTGCATGCCTATGATCCCAGCACTCAGGGAGGCAGAGATAGGGAGATCTCTGTGAGTTTGAGGCTAGCCTGGTCTACAAAGTGAGTCTAGGACTGTGAAGGTTACACAGAGAAACCCTGTCTGGGGGAAAGGGGGCTGGAGAAGAATAGGAAAGGAAATAAAGAGAAAAGTTAATTATCTATTTGTAACCAATAGAAGTCTCTATGCTAGGTCTGATTAAAAAAAAAAAAAAAAAAAAAAAAAGACAGTATAGTTACTCCAAATCCACTGTCTTTCAAACTCACTATTAAAGCCCTGACTGGCCATAGAAGCTCTCTAGGCAGTGATGAAGCTCAGGCCCCTTGGAGGGACTTCGCTGGCAGCTCCAGTCTCATCAGCTGCAGGATGTGCACAAAGAGACCACCAGAGGATCCTAGTTGCGGTTCAGAGTCTCTCTTGTCCCTCACAGGCCTCCAGCTGAGGCAAATGGGAGGCATTCTAGCCATTCCTTGCTTGCACTTATCTGTCGCCTACAGAATCCACAAGCATGGTAAAAACAAACAAACAAACAAACAAACAAACAAACAAACAAAAACCCCCAAACCCCAAAACAACAAACAAAAAAAAAAACCCAAACACACACACAAAAAACCCCCAACCAACCAACCAATCAACCAACCAAACACCCTTTGCTTTTAGTTATCACACAGGGAATAATGTATCACCCGGCATCAGGAGGCAAACAAATTGGTGGTCTTTGCTTTTTCTGAACCACACTGACTGCAGGTTGGTAAGCGTCCTCAGGCCTTTGCTGTGTGCTCTTTCATTTTCCCTGCTGACTGAGCCATGTATTTCAAAGAGGCACTGTGTCCTCAGACCTGTCAATTTATTATAGACAAACCAGTTCTGTTTATTATTATAATTACATAATTGAATTAAAGTATCCAAAATAATGATGTCTGGGCATCAAAATAAAGTAATTTTGAAAATTGGAGTGAGTACTTGGGAAGGACCCAGCAACAGTGCTTTTGTTGTTACTGTTGCTGTCATTTTCTCTAGCTATAACGAATTCTCTGAGACCAGGAATACATGAAGAATAGATGTTTATTGATTGCAGGCCTGGGGAATGGTGTCAACATCCGCTGGGCATCAGGTGAGACCATTTGCTTTTTCTGAGGCCGCTCCCTGCTGATCTGTGGGCAGGCTCCAGTGATCATGAGGACAGAGTCCAGTCCTCATGACCCAGTCACTCCTCAAAAGCCTCACTTCCAAATGGCAGCATGATTTCTGGGACTAACTTCCCAGCACATGAACCCAAGGGTCACATACAAGGGACACCAAAGGCAGCTAAATGCAAATTAATATTATAAACATGCAGATGGACATGACAACTGTAAGAAATTGCTGATGGGGGGTTTGAAAACCCAGAAGGCCTCTGCGTTTTGATTGCTTTTAAGCGTCACTGGGTTCTCCTTACTCTAGTTTAAAGAATTCAAAGCTGTATGTTGCGGCTGACACATTCCAGGCAGTGGACGCAGAAGGAAAGGAAAGGACTTGGGCCCTACATCAAAAGATTGGCAGAAGAATGTAATTTTGTATGTTTTAAGTTAAAATAAAATGTTTAATGTCCCAACCCCTTGACCCAGTAAATCCACTCCCCAGGATAAACCTAAAGGAAATAGAAACACATGTCCTCGGAGTTCTTAGGCAAGCGTGTTCACAGCAGCCTGAGTCCCATTACCCACACTGGGGAACCAAACACACATCAAGAGGAGAAAAAAGAAAATTAATTGAGATATAGTCTTGTATGAAATAGATTCATCCAGAAGAAGAAATGTGGATTTTCCCCCACAAACATGATGCCAAGTAAGAGAAGCCTGACCCCTGACTCCTCCCCCCAAAAACAAAAACAAAAACAAAAACCAACAGCCCAGACTGCCTAATTTCAATTACTCCTGAGGGAGACCAGTCCAGAACATTCTGGGCTAATGGTAGTGTTTGGTGTTTTCCTAGGCTTGGGGCTGGCACATCTGTGTGGGAATCCTTACTCTGGGTAAATGACCAGCAGTGCAGAGAGACACATAGGTCAGTAAGGAAAAAGGAAGCAGAGTCAGTGTTTAACAGAGTTGCCTAAAGCCGAAGTTCACAGCTGAACTGAATCTGATACAACAACAACCCAGTTCTCTCCACGCTCGGATAAGACAAAGTATCTGTGCCTGTAGCACATGCCAGCTGTGGACAGAGGCAGCGGCTGGCTAGCTGGAGCTCTGCAGTCAACACCCAGGTCTTCCTCAATCCCTCACCATGAGCTCCAGAGACCTGTCCTCTCTGCCCCTCTGTACTGAGGTCACTGGTTTTACATGGTGTTGGGGACCTTAACTTGGGTGTGCAAACTTCCACAGCAAGCACTCTACCCACAGAGCCATCTTCCCAGCCCCATGAATCACATTTTTTAAATAGCTGAAAAATGTAGTGTGTGAGTTGTTAATGTTTAAATATCAACAACAAAGTGGCATACACATAGGGATGGATAATAGTCTGTTATCTATATAAATTTGAAAGATCAAGAAACATCTAAGTGCCAAACAAAACAATAAATTATATGGAGACCTAAGAACAGATGTTATGATCACTGCAAAACATCTCTTGCTTAGCTGTTCGTAGCTAATGATCTGAATCTACTTCAAACAAAGAAATCAGAAAAATCGGTATATAGGCTGACGAGATGGCTCAGCAGATAAACATGCCTAATACTAACCCTGATGAGCCGAGTTCAGTCTCCGTAGCCCATATGGTGGACGGAAAGAATTGAATTCTGCAAGTTGTTCTCTAATCTCCACATGGGGGATGGGGAGAGGGAGGATAAATAAATGTAATTTTAAAAATTAAAGAAAAGGCAATTAACCATGAGCGAAAGATAGTTAATCCTGAGAGGTGGCTCTTTTTCTCCCTTTTTCTATAGTTCCTGTGTTTCTGATCTACCTACTTGTTTGTAGCTAGGAAATTTATCTTTCAAATATGGTTTTAAAATCTGTTTATTTTTTGAATCTACTTGAAGTCTAATGAATAAAGAAAGATCATGAAGGTAGCCTTCTTCCCTGAGTAATGGGGAAAGCTCCATCCAGAGAGACTAAGCGGCTCCTCTCTTACATCCTCAGACTTCTGTCAGAATCTATGCCACCCAAATAGGTCCTTTCTTCTTCTTCTTCCTTCCTATTCCTTGTAATAAATTTGTGTGTGTACACACCCACACCCACCCACACCCACCCACACCCACATCTTCAGACACACACATCCCTACTTTAAAATCTTGAGAAAGAAACTGAAAAACACTCCCTGCCCCACCCCAACTCCCTGTTGGAGTCTACAGTGAAATTTCTAGGGCACTAGGTAGGAGCAACCCCACAATTTCTCCCCAAGACCATTAGAGGGCAGTATGGAGCCAAGGCCCAGAGAACTCAAAGCATAGTGGATGACTACAGAGAGGCCTACCTTTGGCTCTGGCCCCAGGATGGCCATCAATCAAACAGCTTTCTCTGGCCAGAACTGCCTAGTTGTCTTTGAAATGGAGTTCTCTGCTTCCCAAGCAGGCAGGTCCAACCTGCAGCCCCAGGAATAAGTGTCCCAGCATCCTTATGATTGTGACCTAATACATATGTAATACATATGTAGACCATAACAACATGTTGCTGTGTTAGCTCTCTGTCACCATGACAAAACCTAACACCTGAGGTAACCCACTAAGGAGAAGAAGCTTATCTGGGCTCATGGCGTCAACCCATGATCAATTGTCCCCCATTGTGTTTAGGCCTGTGGCCAGGAAGTTCATCATGGTGTGTACATGGCCAGAGAAGGAACTGCACACTTTCACAGCCAGTGAACAGCAATGGGAAAAGTATCAAGAGACTAGTGTCCCACAATGCCCTTCAATGCCATACTCCCTCCACTAAAGCCCCAGCAGTACTACAGGCCGGGGATCAAACTTTTAACATGTGAGCCTTTGGGGGGTACATACCCAAACCATAGTCAGTGTGATTTTTCATTGCTGTGATAAAACATTGACCAAAACGTGGGGAAGCAAAGAGTTTATTTCATTTTACAACTCTCAGGTCACACTCCATCACCAAAGGAAGTCAGGACAGGACCTCAAGGCAGGAACCTGAAGGCAGGAACGGAGGCAGAGGCCATGGAGGAGAGCTGATCACTGGCATGTTCTCTGTGGCTTGCTCAGCCTGTTTTCTTATACAATGCAGGACCACCTGTCTGTGAGTGGCATCAGCCACGGTAGGCCACTCTCTCCCACATCAACAATTAATCAAGAAAATGCTTTCCAGAAATGAACACAGGCCAGTTTGATGAGAAGTTCCTTCTCAAATGACTCCAGCTTGCGTCAAGCTTACAAAATACCAAGTGGTACAGTTAGCTCCTTATCAATTTAACACACCAGTGTATAAGCCATAACCTTTCCTTCCTTGTTTATCCCAGGATATCATGTTACTATCACACACAAAAACACAGTATGACTTTAAAAGTCCCACAGTCAGGGCCAGAGAGATGGCTCAGGGATTAAGAGCATTCTCTGCTCTTCCAAAGGATCCAGGTTCAATTCTCAGCACTACCCACATAGCAGCTCACAACTGTCTGTAACTCCAGTTCCAAGGGATCCGATACCTTCAGACTAATGCACATAAAATGAAAAGTAAATCATTATTTTGGCAAGGTGTGGCGGTGCATGCCTTTAATCCCAGCACTCGGGAGGCAGAGGCAGAGGCAGAGGCAGAGGCAGAGGCAGAGGCAGAGGCAGAGGCAGAGGCAGAGGCAGAGGCAGAGGCAGAGGCAGGTGAATCGCTGTGAGTTCGAGGCCAGCCTGGTCTACTAAGTGAGCCCAGGAGACAGCCAAGGCTACACAGAGAAACTCTGTCTCGAAAAACCAAACCCCCGGCCCCCCCCCCCCCAAAAAAAATCCCAAGGTCTTTTAAAGATTTAGTGATTTAAAAATTCAAGTTATCTTTAAAAATGCAAAGTCGCTTAGCTGTATACTTTTAAAAACAAAAAACAAGTTAAACAGTTTCTTACATCAAGAGGGAAGACCAAGGGCAGTTACAGTAGTTCAAAGCAACCCAAACCTTCGACAGTGTAAAAAGCTCAATGTCCTAGGTCTGGGACTCACACATGATCTTCTGAGTTTCGAAGGGCTTGGGCAGCTCCACTTCTCTGGCTCTGTCATCCACAATACACACTGCTTGCCCAGTCTACATCTGCTACTGCCCTTGGTGTCACTGAGATCTCCATCACAACCGAGGCTGTGTAGTGGAAGTTTTGGTCATGTTATCGAAACATGCTTTTCTTTTGATCCCAAATGTGGGATATGAAACTCTGCCTTTAGTTTATCCATAGCTGATGACAGCCTCCTGAGAGAGGGCAAGTGATCTTTGTCAGCTGGGACCTGTCTTATGGTGGGGGTGAGGGTGGGGTGGTCTTTGCCAGCAGGAAAACATCCTTGTGTGGACTCTGAGAGGGTGTAAATTGGAGTCGAGACAGACAGACAGACAGACAGACAGACACACACACACACACACACACACACACAGAGAGAGAGAGAGAGAGAGAGAGAGAGAGAGAGACCTAGAGAGAAACGCTTCAGAGAATACTTTAAAGCTGCTGCTGATTTGCTGATTCATTCCACTGTTGCTGCTGATGTTTGCTGTTTAGCTGGGCTGTTGGAATCCTGATGGCCAAGACTCTGGAATCACCCACAAAGAACTGAGTCTAAAAGGTCTACACCCCCTGTCCCTACTAACCTTCTTTCTCTCCTTCCTAGGGTCAGTGGGTTGGAAGGGAGATAGAGGTATTAAAGAGCTCCAAGTAAAGTAGGTTTTCTTTTCTTTCTTTCTTTTTTTTTTTTAAACCAAAGCCTACAAGGCTGCACTTTCACCAACATCCAACCTTGCCTCCTCTCAAGGACTCTGACCCTGCCACATGGTGCCAACCCTCAGCTTTTCTCCATGACCTCCTTCAAGCTTGCAGCTTCCATGATGTCAAAGGCAGTACCCCTGGGGAGGACTCTTACAAATTCCAAGCTCAGCTGGCAGCTTGCGAGGCAGCCTTGGGCTGTCTGGAACACAGTCTCTGTGTGCCGACCCTGAAGGTGCTTCAGTTATGCTGGTCTCTTATTCAATCTCAGCTGATTTCTCAGCCTCACCTGACCGGAAGTCACAGATTCTTAATTCAAATACATCACACACATGGCCCTGATAGGACCTTTGTTTCCTCCTTGGCTGTCACTCTTTGCGTTTTTCTCAGCAGTATCCTCCAGGTCCCTACAAAGCAATTCTCTAAGGTCCAAGCACTGGAGCTTTTCCCAGCCTAGTGACTCGTCCTCTATCAGAGGAAGAACTGAAGCAGAGCCCGTTGAGGAGCACTCCTGACTGGTTTCCTCTCCTTGGTTTAATAAGTCTGCTTTCTTATACAACCCAGGACTATATGCCAGGAACGGCACCGCCCACATCCAGTTCAGTTAAAAAAAAAAAAATGCCTGGCAGATTTGCCTACAAGCTAATGGAGGGAGGTTGGTATATGTTGAGACAAAACCTGAGTCTGGGATTGATTAATTAATGCGGCACATTTTATCTTTCAAGGATGTTCCAAAGTAATATCTCCTATTACATTTTTGATACCTCCCCCTCCAATCTGAGAGGTACCGTCTATGCCTGCTTGCAGAGCTGGGATGCAACCATGGCCTCATTCATGCCAGATGAGTGCTCCGTAGTTAACTACATTCCCAGCTGGAGAAGTAGGCTTTGTGTCTCCTCATATAGGTGTGGGAAGATTTAGACAAGGGGTACGGTGACTTTCAAGGCTAACCTATGCAAGACAGTAAACCTTGGATTCTCTTTGGCATAGCTTGGGCTCCCAGCCACCAACCCCTTCAGTCACAGGACATATACAAACATAATCCTTCAGGTGACTCTAGCCTTAGGGTAGAACATACCACTGCCATGTCCCCAGCACCTCAAGAGTTAAAGACCTGGCCGATGCCATTTCTACAGTCACCAGTGTCTGCATTAGAGGACTTTTGTTTATTTTGTGGGTCGACTTCTTTTGTTGTAATTATTGTTTGTTTTTTGAGACAGAGTCTTATTTATATGTCAGAACATGGTCCAAGAATGAAGGTGTGTGAGGATTCTGAGAGCTTGTGAAAAAAAAAAAAAAAGGTCAAGAAAAGAAGGCAAGAGTCTTGTAACCTCTGTGCCTTCTAAACAACGATCTGCTCTTGGAAATGTCCTTTCATGCCATCCCAGGTGCAGTAAACAGGGGTGGGTTTGCTATGGGTTACACATTGCTGCTTATTTTTGTTATTCAAAAATGTTTCCAGGGTTGGGGATTTAGCTCAGTGGTAGAGTGCTTGCGTAGCAAGCGCAAGGCTCTGGGTTCAGTCCTCAGCTCTAGAAAAAAAAAAAAAATGTTTCCAAGCATAGGTTGTCCTTGTGACTATGTACAGTTTGAACTCATGTGAGCTTTGCTCACATGACCTATACATTGTCTGATGCTCTCAATAAAGCTGGCTATTACGTGAGACTCTAGCCCACCACATTTTTAGGCTGGCTCTCCCAGATGCATCCACCAGCCAGAGAAGTGACACTGTGTGTATCCCTGGCTGGTCTGGAACCTATGGTATAGATCAGTCTAACCACGAGTTTGTGGAGGTGCTCCCATCTCTGCCGCCTGAGTGCTGGAATGATAGGTGTCACTGAGATGTCCAGATGTATGTTTGTTTTACAACAGTTTTCCATGTGTATGGTGAGTGTATATATGTGCATGAGTGTTCACGTATGCACGTGGACTCCCATAGTTGACATGGGAATCTTCCTCCAGCGCTCTCCACTTTATTGCAGTAAGGTCTCTTGATGAACTCAAAGCTCACCAGTTCTGGCTAGTTTCTGTCCAGGTTCCCTGGGGGATACCCTGTCTCGGTTTCCTGGGTTTTGGAGATCAGGAAAGCTACCGAGTCTACCTGGCTTTTGTGTGGGTTGTGTGCATTCAAAACCTGGGTTTTTGTTTGTTTGGTTTTTTTTTTTTTTGCGCTCACTTGGCACAAAATCCATCCATAGATCCATCTCTCTAGCCTCAAAGTCTTAAAACTCTTACACAGATGCTAATAGGGATACAGTATATATACCTGGTGCTCTCCTTGTTGAAGTGTATGTTGGGGAAGACCAGACCTGGTCTGGCCTGAACTGGCTGTTGTGCCAACACTTTCCAGATCCAGCTTCCTGGGCCTGTGAGAAGCCACGGATAAGGGCTGTGTGCCCTGGGCCCATGGCCCACAGAGGTCCTGTTTAGTTTATCAGAACCAGGTACTGTTTGAGTTTTGAGTTCTACAAACAGCTATAAAGCAACCCTCTAAGAGGTAAGGTCCTTCTCAATATTCTGAGACCCGAGGTTTCTTTTCACACATTTATTATCTTTATGGGGGTTCTTCTTGATGCCAGTCTCCCTTTTTATAGAAAAATACACCCTTTCCCCAAACCACTGCACACGGTGTCTGGCATGGCAGCCTCCCTTTGGCAGGGTGAGGATGTGCTCATCTGGCCACTGCTACAGTGAAGATTTCTAGGTTGCCCCCTCCGCCCTCCCTCCAGCCCTGCCCCACCCTACCCCCACCCTACCCCTAACTCCAAGCCCACCGCTCCCTATCCGTCCAGGATGTTACGCTTCAGGTAATCTGAGTATTGTGTCAGGAGGACTCTTTGGAAGGCGCTGCTGTGCAAGACTCTGGAAGGGATCAGGCTCAGAATTACTGCCTGCAACAGAAAAACGTGTGTTTGAGACGAGAGCAGAGCAGAGAAATGACAATTCAGACATCTGAAGTCAGTCATTTTAAGGGATATTATTAATTTTTTTTCTGACCACTATGAGCAGGTCAAGTACTTCTAACATTTAAGGTCTTGAGACAGTCTGCAAGGGTGAGCTTCTTAGACACCCAGCATGTCCCTTTCACTGCCCCTTTGGCCATCCTGATAGCATCATTCTGAAGGACACGTTATAGCAAGAGAAGCCACTTTGTGCCAACCACCCTCTACACTTCTTTTTTGCCCTATGGAGCATTGGTTCTTCGTTCCTGAAGCCCCATTTCCAAGGTGCCTTGCACTCTTTCTACCATGTCTTCTTCCCCGTTTATTTGTAGCAAAGGAAAAATTGATTAACATTTCTTTAGAGGCCCAACTTTACTGAGACACCGAGAAAAGGAAAGCAGGAAGTACCCCATGGAAGGTCCAGGTCTTCCTGCCCAAGAACATCGGGGGCCACTGCGTGGAGAAGTGGAGCCTCACACTTACTTATAGGCTGAGCACATGGACATCCACCCTTATTTCAGCACACTGGCCCTGTGAGCTTACTGTGAGAGAAAATGGCTGACTGTCCTACTAGCAGGGGAGAGCAAGCCCCACCCTGGCCAGGATGCTGGCACACAGCCTTCCTCCCTTGCTTCACAGGAAGTCAATGATTACCAAGATTTCATGAGCAAGGCAGCCACAGGTTTCCGCTCCAATCGTGACATACTTCAAGGATTCTTTAACAAACTCATCAGCGGTCTTGGTCACCATGTTGGTACTTAGGTACTTTGTCATTGAAGTTGAAATAGCATAAGGGGTCAGCACCTGTAGAGAAGAAAACAGAGCATGACACAGTGTGGTGTACCCCAGCAGACAGTGAGACAGGAACACACTTCACCACCCTTCCCCAGCTCCTGGCCATCCGTGAAACGTTCTAATCTCTCTGATAAATGATACAAAGCTGGCACAAAACTGGAGAATAGGTTTGATTGCTAAAGATGACACCTTATCTGTTCATTTCAAGGTTGCTCAAATACCCTGGAGAGCATGCAGGGCAGCAGTTATAGCTGACGCTCACAGGGGATGCCTAGGGGTAAGCTCAGCAGTAGGGTGCCTGCACGAGGCCCTGAGTTCCATTCCCAACACAGCATACACAAACAAAAGGGACTCAGCATTGAAACACACACAAGCACAAGTCATTCAGCATAATTATATCCCAAGAGTTACACTGAATGGGTTTATGCTCAAAAGTTATTCAGCCAGGTGTGGCAACACATAGCTATTGTCCCAGGGCTCAGGCAGGAGAATCAAAAGTTCAAGGCCAACTGGGCTACTAGTAAAACTCTGTCTCAACAGACAAACTTATTCATATGCCTTTGAAAACCAAATTTAATTGCACACCTGTATTAAGTCCGACAACACAAGATGAGTGAGGTTCTCGGAATGTTATCTGTAACACACACAGCCAAGCTGGAGCCACCTAAGGTACTCAGGACTCCCTCTCTCAACCCCACTGAGGGTCATACACATAATCTTTTCATTGTAGTAAGAAATATAAACCAGCACACTGATGGTACTCTAGGCATCCGGTACTGTGCCTCCATCCATGTCGAACCGTGTCGCAATCTGATGGAGGATTTGAAACCAGTGTTCTGATGTTACTGCGGCTACACAGACTTTCACCATGGCTCAGCAAGCGGAGTGCTTCCTGGGGCCCTCACAGTACAAAAAGAAATGGACTCTTCTGACCTCTACACACATGTGTTTGTGCTCACTCTCTCCCTCCGCCCACTCGTGAGTTCACGTGCTCGCTTGATTGCTCACTCCTGCTCGCTCTCTCCCCTCTCCCTCTCTTTTGTTTTCTCTCTCTCAATCACACTGTTTTTCAATTATTTAAGAGAGAGGAAGAAAAACAATCCATTCTAGCCCTCCTGTTTTCATAACCTCTCATAATTACGTTGTTTTATAACTACAGCCAATTATCTGCCAGCTGGTCTATTTGAACTGGTTCTTAGGTAAATTAATGCTGTGATTCAAATGCCTAACACTCTCCCTAACCCCAGGATCTCATAGGGTTACTCTGAGAAAAATCCCAAAAAATTTTTTTTTTAAGACAGGGTTTCTCTGTGTCACCCTTGCTGTTCTGGACTCACTTTGTACACCAGGCTGGCCTTGAACTCACAGTTGATCCACCTGCCTCTGCCTCCTAAGTGCTGGGATTAAAGGGTGTACTACCACTGCCCAGCTCAATATTTTCACTTATAGTTTACTTCATGGAGAAAAGACCTTTATGTACAAAGTAGGGACTTGGCAAATATTTAATTGTGAGATATTATAAGGTAAGCTAAGAGGTAGGTGGTAATAAAGGCTCATTTCATGGATGGAGAAACCGAGGCTCACAATTTAAGCAAGCTATACAGTATTGCTTGACAGAACTGGGATGAAATTCAGAGCCAAGGGAACAAGAGACAACTCAACTGATAAGTAGTTGGCATGCCAAAGAGAGACCCTGTCAAAAGATAAGCTAAGGTTGTCCTCAGACCCCCCCCACATGCACACACACACGTACACACACACACACACACACACACACACACACACACACACATACACACACTCTCTCACACAGGAACATGCAACACATACATACCTGTTCTCACACACCCACTCATACATTAGCATGTGCCCACACATCCACACATGCATATAACACATGTACAAAAAAGATACAATTTCAAGTGTGTCTATTTCATCTCTAATAGCATGTCCTAAGACTCCTTCTCAGACTATACTACTAAACTAGACACATGTAAATCATTGACACTCAGACTGTCTCATTGCTCAACCCAGAGATGGCAGTGACAAGCTGTTTCAGTGAGTACAAGCGGTCTCCACAATGGCTCTGTTCCTTTTCCCACTGCCCAAGACCAGAGTGTTGAGGTGCCTGTTAGGCTGGAGCCTGCTGCTCGCCCCTGCACAAGCTGGGAAACCCCATCTGCCTTCCTTCTCCCCTCCCTTAACTCCACCCCGCCCCTCAACCCTGCCCACATTGAAAAACTCCAAATAAAGGAATGGTGCCGAAAGTTCAATTTCACATTTCTGGCAGCTGAGGCAACTGGCCATTCTGATAGGACCAGCCCAACCAAGTGGCCGCCCATACATACATAGGCACAGTTCCAGTTCCTGGGTGACACTTCACTGCCTCTCACCTGAGAATTATAAAACCTCCCTGCCTTAGCCAGGGCCCACAACCTCCTCAGCCTTGTCCTTTGGGATTGATGAACTTGCCAGGGAGCAACACCTAATAAACATTTATCTGCTTTTAATCTGGTCTGATCTGGCCTAAATTTGCATCACTGAAAGAAACTACCTAATAGTGCCTATATCCCATCACAGGTCAGCTCCCCCTAGGGAAAGCCCCATTCCCTCCCCTAGTCCCAGCATAGGCCAAGTGCCTGGGTTCCTTTTGCTTCTTCTCCACATATCAGAGAGGAAACAGTAGACTAGACCTTGTTGTCTGTTCTTATACAGCACCACGCAGCTAAGGGGCCACAGCATTGTTTTCCAGACATCTCAGGTGGCTCAGGCTAACCTGACACTTGCGGTGTGGTAAGGAAGGGTCGTCCTGAGCTCCGTCTTCTGAGTGCTGAGATCACAGGCATGCGCCACCACAACCGTTTTTTTACACAGCGCCATGGGTGAAACTCAGGGCTTTGTGTGTATTAGGCAAGCACGCTACCAGCTGAGCTACATGCCCAGCCCTCATAGCATCTTTGAGCATCCACATCCATACTCAACTCCTGTCAACAACCAACACCCAGAACAAAGGGAGGCCAGCAGAAACTCAGCACAGGAGGGCCTGGGGAGGCAACGGTTGGCCTGGTGTTGGGCAGGGGAACCTAACAGCAGCACCCAGTCCATCTTTACATGCGTGGTCTGTTTTGCAAGGGGTGACAGAGCACTACCCACCCAGCCAAGGGTCCCACTTGGGAGGGCCCACAACTGTCCTCCTGACCTGGATAATGATTCCTTTATCTCTGTATTCCATATGCAAGGCCTTGGAAAATGTGCACACAAAAGCCTGCAGCGAGAAAGAAAAACACCTCAGGTCCTAGAGTTTATTTCCTCCTGCCTTATAGACAGTACCACCACCCCACCCCACCCTCAGTTTCCCAAGAGTATCATAGATACTTCCTGCTTGGGGGAAGAAGGAAGAGACTTGGGTCGCCAGTCACCCACCTTGGAAGCCGAGTACAGGGTATACAGAGGCCAGGGACAGAGGGCTATCCCAGAGGAAATGTTCAAGATGAGGCCTCTCCTCCTGAAAGGCAGAGGAACAAAGGCTCAGGTATTGGCTGTTGTGTCCCACGGTGGCGGCAAAGACATCCAAGGGCTGGAGCCATCAGAACGCACCCTCTGGGCTTCCTTAGCTCATGAGAGTTGGTTTTGCAAGAACTGTGAAGGAAACATTCCTCAAAGTCTCTAGGAGGGTACTGTGTGGTGATGTCACTCTGAGGTCATGTGACATAAAGGGCTTGGAACTCCAAATGGGAGCTCTGCTAGGACAAGGGTCTCCCTGCCAAGTTACAAAAAGCCCTGACAACAGGAAGGGAAGAAGTCCAGTGTCAGCGGGAGCACGTGCCCTGGGTCCCTTTGGATTCACAAGGATTACCTGTCACATCAGGACATGTGTCACACGGTGGAATCAATCCTAGATGGGGCGTGCTCACTCTGACCTGCAATGTTCTTTAAGGATCTTACTTACATCTTTTGAAGTTCAATGCTTTTTTTGTTTGTTTGTTTGCTTATTTCACTTTTTGAAACATAGCTACAGTGCTACATAGTGTAGGCTAGGCTCAACCTTGCTGTGGAACCCAGACTGGTCTTGAACTTGTGGGACCCTCCTGCCTCAACTTCCCCATTACTGGGAGAAATTCAATCATCTCTAATCTTCCCAATTAGGTGCCTGGAGTGGAGTGGCAAGAAGTTGCATTAGAATACAAAGCTACCCCCTCTAGGAAGAAATTAAACTATCAAGGATTTGCTCTTAGTGAGTAATAGGTGTGAAAACCAGCCCCTAACAATCGTTGTCATAGGGTGACCCAAATATGGACTATTGGAGAGGCTGAGGAGCAGCTACCAGGAAAGCAGAGTACCTGTTCTAACAGAAGACAGAATTCACAATAAAAAAAGACATGGTCTTGGTCGGAGGCCAACCAGCTTTTTTTATGGTCATTTGAGCTAATTTTGTTTTAAAGCTAAATGTGTTTTCAAATGGCTGCTCTCAATCTCCCTCTAAAACACGTCAGATTTGACCTTCACATATGCACATGTATGTGAAGAGCTGGCCTGGCCCAGGATGAGCTGTTTCCTCCCATAATCCCTGTGTTCTGTCTTCATAGGTTTTAAGCATCAGCTGAAGCAGTTGTTTGATGAAACCAGCCCCTTCCACCATCAAGTCCCCAAGCAAGTGGCTGCCCGACTGGAAAGGCCCACCTGCTCTGTGCTGCCTCTGTGAGAGGCCTTACCTTGATTCCATGTGTTTGAGAACAAGTTGTGTCATCTATAAGAGAAGGCCAGGGTTAAGCCTTGACAGAGCAACTAAGTAGCAATGAGCAGGGTCCTTGGAGGAAGTGGGGGAGGCTTAATCTTCCCAGATGACCTTGAAAATTGCTGGCAAACCTTAGAGGCCATTCTGGCAACCTGTGAATCTGGCTAGAAGCCACAGCAAGCAACCTAGACAGATGGCCAACTGTCCAGCAGCCCCTGGTTTCTCCTGGCGTAGTCTCCCTGGAACACAGGGACACTGGAACAGGGGGCATTTGGCTTAAGGTGGCAGGATCTGTATCTGAGTTCTCAGGGTCCTCCCTATTGCCAGGGATGGAGGAAGAGTAGGGCAGCCATCACACAGTTCGCCCCAGAGTCAGAACTGAACAAGACTCTGGCATCCCCTATACATCTCCTCACTTCAGCCTCCTCATGCAGGTCTGAAGAAGGAGGCAAGAGGAAGCAAGAAGACCAATGGCCACAGATGCAATGTGCCCCTGTGCCTATGCTGATCAGGGACTCTGGAGCAGCTTCTAGGGAGGCTCTCATGCCAAAGCAACCATCACATACACCAGGCCTCTGTGCGGGTCCCAGAGAGCACCCAGATTTTTTTCGTGTGGGGGGGGGGGGGGGGGGGGGGGGGGGGGCTGTGGTGAGGAAGACCCGGAAAACAAAACAAAACAAAACACCTGCCGACAGGCTCAGTGGCCGGTGCCTGTAATCCCAGTAGAGGTAGGTGGATCTCTTTGAACTTGAGGCCAGCCTGATCTATGAAGCAAGTCCAGGACAGAGAAACACAGAGATTCTCCCCCCACCCCGCTCCACCGTGGGGGGTGGGGTATGGAGGGAACAAAACAACAAGGATGAGTGGTCAGACAGAGTTGCACACACACTCATGGGCGCCAGTTCCATCTTGTTGAACACACTTGAGCACTGACAGCAGTGGATGCCATTGATCCCCACCCCACAGTTCCAAGTGTCTCTTTTCTGTGGTGGTTGGTTAATCTTCATCGCAGGGTCTGAAGTCACCTAAAGATTCATGTGTGGGTGTGTGCCTAAGAGAGCGGTTCCAAAATGCTTAAATGAGAAGGCCGGCCCACCTGGAGGAGTGCTGGACTGAGTAGAAAGGAGAGGGGGACTAAGCACCAGCACCATCTCTCTCTGCCCCAACTTTGAGCACAGTGTGACTAGCTGTACCCTGTGTCAGCACCATAACAGAATGTACCTTCTCTCGAGTTGCCTCTATCAGGGGCATGCGTGTGCGTGTGCATGTGTGTGTGTGTGTATGTGTGCAGTTGTGTGTGTGTGTGCATACATGTGTGTGTGCATGTGTTTGCATGTGCCCATACATACAGAGACCAGAGGACATCAGGACTGTTCCTGTATCACTGTTTACCTCCTTCCCTCCAGGCAGGGCCTCTCGCTGAACCCAGAACCCACTTGTTTTTTTGCTAGGCTGGAAGTCAGCAGGCTGGGGTTACAGAAATATACACCCACACTCAACTTTTTTATGTGGGTGCCAGGGATCCAAACAGGGGTCTTCCTTGCAAAGCCATCTCTCCCCAGCCCCCCAGCCTCTTTTGCACGGTAACCAGAAAATTAACTATAAAGTCCATTCTCCCACCTTCCACGTTCCTCAAACCCTTTCTTTCCATCTCTGCCCTTGACTGCGTTCGGCTCCCAGATGGCACCTTTGCAACAATTAAAAGCTGTGGATCGTGTTTCCAGCCAGTCAGGCTAACGAGTGCATGGTATACTTAGAAACTGACTTTAAATTTATTTTCTTTGTTGCTTAGAGAATTTAGTGCTATAATAAATAAAACTTTAAAAAATTGCAAATCAAAGCATTTCTTCACTAAAGGAATCAGAAGGTTGTCAAATCCCTTTGGGGGAAACCCGGATGATCAAACAGCCCAAGATTGGAAGATCAATGTTTAAAATAATGTAAAATGGTTTTAATGGTAAGGCTTCAGCAACAGTTGAACATGTAAACCTTAAAGCCACCTCAGCTGGGACCTTTAAAAAGCACCAATTGCTCAGCATACAAAGTCTATGAGCACTTGGATGGGGGGGGGCAGGGGGCAGGGGGCAGGGGAAAAAACAAACCAAGCAGGAAGTGCTGTAACATGCCAGTGTACTGACAGAAAACCGACCAATGATAGAGTAACGATTGCCAGTGAGCTTGTCTACCTTAAATAACTGGGAGATGGTGCTGACCAGCTTCCCCTCCTGATGTTAGAAAACTGGTCCTCCACGGCCATTTTATATTACAGACCTAAAACTGAACCCACACCACCCCCCAGCACAGTGAAATACATGACATACATACACTTGGCTTCTCCCCACAGGTCTACTGACAGGGCTACCACATACCGTTGTGAACTTTGCGAATGAGGTAGATGCCCAGCTGTGGGGTGAATCCAGGCAGAAAGTTCAGAGCTCACTCACTGCCTGTGTAGTGTGGTGGAGGTAGAGGGCTCTGTGCGCTCAAACGTCATGTCCTGTGGAATCTGGCTGTGTCCACTCTTAAGCAGCACCTGTTTCTAAACTGTCTTTCCAGAGGGGATGCCCTTTTCTTCTTTACACAGAGGTATAATTGAACTAGCTTTGAGGGACTCACAGCATAAATGACTCCATAACTGACCCAAAGCAAAGGACCCTAGAGCTCAATGTACCTAAGACACTGCCTCATCCAATACTGTTGGCGTGCCTCTGTACAAAAGGAGGCGCATGCGTGGTTGTGTGTGGTATGCCTCTGTATAAAGGGAGATGCATGCGTGGTTGTACATGGCTGTGCGTGGTTGTGTATGGTGTGTCTCTGTATAAAGGGAGGTGAATGCGTGGTTGTGTGTGGTGTGCATGTGAAAGTCAGAGGGTAACTTCAGAGCCCTCATGTACCTCCTGTCTTTCATCTGAGACAGGTTCAGGTTGAGAAGTCCTCCCAGGCTGGGACTTCACCATGTATGTACGCTAGCTGCCCCTTAGGCTTTAGGGGATCTGCCTGTCCTACCTCCAGCCTCACCATCACTGGGATAATAGGCACACATCATCATACCTGGGGTTTGAATTCAAGTCCTCATGCCAGCAAGGCAACTAACAGCCATCTCCCCAGCTGCCCCATCTTGTAACAGAAGCAGACTTAGAAATTTAAGATGGTTGGACAACTTGTCCTGTGCTATTGAACTAATCCACTTAGAACACAGTAGATAACCCCACTGCCAATCTGTGAAGTGCACATCCTAAAACCCTGAGTTGATATGAAGCCTGAAGCCAACATAACCTAAGGCAGGTTTAATTTACAAATTAGATATAATAAGAGATTAATGACTAATAATAAAATATAAAAATTATAACAATAAACTCTAATAAGACTTATGTGAATGTGGTATCTAGTCTCTTTTTTAAAAAGACTTATTTATTATTATGTATACAGTGCTCTATCTGCATGTACACCTTCAGGCTAGAAGAGGGCATCAGATCACATTATAGATGGCTGTGAGCCACCATGTGGTTGCTGGGAATTGAACTCAGGACCTCTAGAAGAGCTTTTAGTGCTCTTACCCTCTGAGCCATCTCTCCAGACTCTCTTGTCTCTCTACCTTAAAGGCTCTTCCTTTTAATGTTCTGGGACTATGGCTGACCATAGAAAACTAACCCACAAATAAGGAAATGTTACTGGCCTGAGACTCAGGGGTTAAGAGCATGTACTACTCTTCCAGAGGACTTGAGTTCCATTCCCAGAACCCAGGTCAGGCAGCTCACAACCACCTGCAACTCCAGCTCCAGGGGATCTGACACAACTGGTGTTCATAATCACCTACCTCCTTGTAGGCATACATACATACATATATATTTATCATTTAAAAATAATAAAATTACCAACTAAAGTTTTTAAAAAAGAAGAAGAGCCTACTACACAGATGGTTTTGAGCTTGATTCAACAAATACTGAGCAGGCTCTCTTTCCTGATGTAGCGAGCCAAACATTAAAAAAAAAAAAAAATTATAAGAGAATTGTTCTGAAATCTGAGGAAGTGTTGATATCTTCAGGCCTGGTGTATTCTGAATGCTAAAACAGCATTTGGATGCTAGGGAGAATGAGCCCATTGGTGTGTTTTCCTGGTGAGAACAGAGTAAGGCTTGAGGAAGATAAGACCCAGCCTGTGGTCCAGAGCAGTGCAACTTCAAGGAATGTCAGCCTCTGTATTTTAACATGCTTAGAACAAATGTTCACCACATACCTTGACTACGGAGGTGATGTTGCAGTGGATGAGACTCTGCAATAAATAATTACACACAAATCAGCCCACCCCTCAGAGAATTATCCCGGAAAGAGGTTGGTGCTAACAAGGTGTCGAGTGGGCAAAAAGCTGAGACCCAGTGGTTCCCCATGCACCCCTGAGCACTCTGGCTCCTAGGAGGCTCAGTGATATTGGTTCTATGGTCCTATCTATATGCGAGCCTTAGAGGGAGAGCTGCCTTGAAAATTTGGGAAGTAATAGAATCATAGGCATCAAAGGAAGATGGATGGTCCCTGATTTCTGGTGGTTGGACTGACTTCCGGATGAAGCAAAAGCAGTGTAAGCACAATAGAAATCACACTTTAAATTTTGATTGCGCAGTTTCTCCGGGGATAGTGGCATGTGGTACGAAACCCTTCTGCCATGCTGGACCACTACTGCATCCCGGTCAGCACTGAGTCGCAAACCCATCCTTTCCCAGTGTGCCATGTCTGGAGCTGGGGTACCCAGGAGGTTAGACGTATTGAGCCTTTTTTTTTTTTTTTTTTTACTTAGGATATTTTCAACCACTGGCAGGTTTATTGGGAGTAATCTCATCATGGCGGAGGATAGTGTTGAATTTCCAGCTAGAGGAAGACACGTCTAGGAGACAACACTGAGGATAGATAGGTGAACGGTCACATATTGCAAGATGGCAGCTCTGGGCTACAGATGACAGGAAAAGAGAATGCTAGTGTGGCAGGCAAGCATAGGGATGACTTAGCAACCTAGGACTGTGGCTTGGGTTATGCACAATCTGCCCCCCACCGCCCAGTGATGCACCTATCAGCCTAGGACTCCCACCTGAGTGGGCTGCGTTCACCCTGCTCCACATAATGGGACATGTTACTCTTTAACAAGCCCTTGGGAACTCAGCTTCCACTCAGGTGTGCAGGTAACTAGGATGCAGCAGTCTGTTATGGATGCATGCACAGTAAAGGAATCAGTGAACTTTTGGAGGAAAGTCACTATGCCATCTTATATCTACGTATAATTGAACATGCATATGATTAAAATCAGATGCATCATGGGAAAGTACATGGAAGGGGCAAAGGTTTACATTATCCAAGACTGCCAATCAAAACAGAGAACTGCCCAGATGATGCCCCTTAAGAACCCCCTCCTCCTCTCCTTAACCCTGTAAATGAAGTTCCCAGCCATGCCAGGCCTGGGGTGCTGCTCCACCTCTGGTGCTGGTTGTGCTCTTGTAGCAAGTCTGACTTGTACTCTCCATTTTCTTCTTGAAAAGTTCTCCCCACTTTGCAATCTGTGTTCCCTTCCTCAGGCGTATTTTATTTGTGTCTACAAATGAGACACCAACAACCTGAAAAACTCTGGTCCAGACAGGAACTCCCTCAGGAATGCTAGAATCACCTTACCCAAGGCGGAGAGCGAGAGGAAGGGAGGAAGGCACAGACACAAAGAGAAACACGATAATGGAAGCAGCTGAAGAGAAAGAAAGACTTGAAAGGGGGGAAATGTGAAACAGAGAGCACGCTTGGAGAGGAATGTGGTGGGGCTAAGCAGCAATGTCCCAGTGACCCGGGGTTCGAGTGAGCCTTGACTACCAATGGGATGCAGCATGGAGTCACCTGAGAAAGGAAACTCAAATGAGCATTGACTAGGTCAGATGGGCCTGTGGGTATATCTGTAGGTATAGTCTTGATTGACGTGGATGTAGGAGGGCACGGCACACTATGGGCAGAACTGTCTCTAGGCAGGCGGACCTGGGCTACATAAGAAAGCTAGCTGAACATGAGCCTGTGAGTGAGGCAGCAGGCAGCTTTCCTCTAAGATTTCAGGTTCCTGCCATGACATCCCCTGAGAATTGGACTTTGACCTGGAGCTATGAACCAAGTAAACCCTTCCCACTAAACAAGCTGCTTTTGGTTCATCAGCAGAAAGGAAACTAGACACCTGGCAGCTAGGCCAAGCAGCAGACACAGGGCTTAAATGGACCACAGGGACACTGTGGAACTAAGGCATGAAATCTTGCTCAGACTGGTGCACACAGCACACACACCTTAAAGATTTGGGTTGTGGAAAGGGTCAGTAAACATGCCTTCAGGGGTTGTTGAATGTATTAAAACAACAACAACAACAACAACAACAACAACAACAACAACAACAACAA
>OU015749.1:29509849-29521928 GCA_907169655.1 Acomys percivali | reverse complement strand
ACAACAACAACAACAACAACAACAACAACAACAACAACAACAACAACCTTCTCCTGCCTTAAACGGCAGCTGTGAGTCTGACCTCGCTGAACTTTCAGAGCCCCTAGCCTTGCAATCTGTGTCATATGCAGCAAGCCCTGCATTCACAGGCTCCATAGCTTTGGAGTCAACTAACTATAGATTAAAAACTTCCAAAGCATACCTTCCTGGGGTGTTGCTGGCTGTTGGGAGGGTGGGTGTCATTTTTTTTTCTTCAGTAGTGTAGCCACGGATAAATTGCCCATGTTCTAGGAAATAGCAGCCCCACCATGCTCATGCAAACAATCCTAGTAAATACCAGAAGAAGAAGTAGAAGTAGAAGAAGAAGAAGAAGAAGAAGAAGAAGATGATGAAGAAGAAGAAGAAGAAGAAGAAGAAGCAGCGATGACAATGTCTTCTCGATATTGCATGCCTATTGAACTCAGGAATTCACAGTGGTGGTTGGTTGCCTGTACAAGATCAAGCCACGAAAGATTCCAGCATGGAGTGTTGAGGGGCTAATGAGTCCCTGGTACAAGCTGAGAAGTTATTAACAGTCAGTGGCTTCTGGTAGAGGGAGAGTGAGTTTTCTTTAAGGTGTAGCCCTGTTAGGTCAACCAAGTTCCAAATGGATCTGTGTTATTGGAAGAAGAAAGAGAAGGAGGAGGAGGAGGAGGAGGAGGAGGAGGGGGAGGAAGGAGAGGAGGAGGGGGAGGAGGGGGAGGAGGAGGAGGAGGAGGAGGAGAAGAAGAAGACACAAAGTTGGAAAGGGATGGGAGGGTTGAGATGGATCTGGGAGAAGTTAAGTAGTAGAAAATGAATATTTCCACTAAAAATTTGATATTAAAAAATTTAAACACATAAAAGAAGGAGGAGGATTTGCTGGAGGAAAGGCTCCAGATGGAGTAAGAAGGAATAAGGGGAATAGAGATACATAGACACATGTAAGAAATTAGCAAAGGGCAAACTTTAAAATTAGAGTAAAATTAAAAAATTTAAAAGACAAAGTATTTAAGAAAATAGATTTGCTTAGTTAATAACTTTTTCCCCCAAAACAATCACATCTGTACTAAACATGACGAGACTGCATTGCTTTGTCTTTATTCTGTAAATACTATGGTGTGGCGACTGTTCTCACACATTTATGTCACATTAGCGATCAGCTGCCTGGAGGAAGACATGTATAGCTTGGCAGTGAACATGATGCCAGATTAGCAGGGGCTTGGCAGCTGTGGATTTCAGTATCTAAGGAGTGCCAAGCCCTCAGATATGAAAGATGTCTAGACTTCCCTCTCACTGAAAGTTGGCTACATCTTATCACTCAAGAAGACAGAAGTGGCCAATAGCTGGCTGCTCCCATGATATCAGAGCTATGAATGTGTTGGGCCAAATTCCTTTTTTTATGAAGCAGAGCACAGATTCCCCAGAAGAATGGCATAGTGGTTAGGAAGTTTGGTGGGCAGAGAAGAGCAAAGATGAAAAGGCATACACTGTGTGTCTACTTCTAGGTGGAGAGGAAAATACCCAGGCAGCCACCATGCAGCAGAGTCTGGTCTGACCTGCTTCCCGTTTCTTTTCCCTGAGTCCTGGTGATCAAGCCAGGCGTCCATACCTGGCTGAGAGAGAAGCAGACACAAAGGGCAAAAGCTCACCTGGATCTCACCTGGTGTGCTCAGGAAATGGCTTGGGAACAGGTTGGGGAGCATTCCAACATTGTTGACTGGCACAAAGGGGCAAAGCAAAGAATGTCAGAACAGGTGAGAAATCTCCTTACAGAAACATGTACAAAGTGACTTCTGTTCCCCGGTGCTCATTGCAATATGACTTAATAACAACAGGGAAAGTGGATGTAGGCTAGGGAGATGATGCAGTGAAGAAAGTGACTGTTACACAAAGATGGGGACCTAAAATTGATCCCCAGCACCTATATTAAAACTAGAAAGGAAAGGAGAAAGGAAGGGAGGGAGGGATGAAGGTAGAAAGGAGGGAGAGAAGGATGGAGGGAGGGAGGGAGAAGGTAGAAGGCGTGGGTGAAGGGAGGGAAGGATGGAGGGAGGGAGGCAGGCAAGCTGGGGGGGTAGATAGCTGACTCGTTGATTAAGAATGTTGCTCCTCTTGCAGAGGAACCAAAGTTCAGTTCCCAGCATCTGCACTGGGTGGATCACAAACACACTGCAGTGCATATTTATGACCTTAGCAGGGCTTAGGCTCACTGCACAGTGAGCCTAGCAGTATATGTGAGCTCCAGGTTCAGAGAAAGATCATGGCTCAAAATGTAAGGTGGAGAATAATAGACAACACTTGACATTAACCACTGGCCTTCACTTGTACACACACACACACACACACACACACACACACACACACACACACACAGTGGCTATTTAGCATATAGACATTAGGAAACAACATTCATGATACAAGTTTTTTTTTTTAACTATGCACTATAACCATAAACTTCTAATTCTTCTTCCTCCACCTCCTGAGTGCTTGGATCACAGATATGCACCAACATTCTTGCTTTGTAAGGTGCTGAAGAGGGAACAAGCCCTCTGCCAGCCAAGGTGCACCTTCAGTTCTATGTTTCTGGTTTAGTGCCACAAAACAGTGTATAGATACAATCTCAGTTTTGAAAAATTCCCTGGAAGGATATGAACCAAAATGCTGTCACAGTTTGGGGGACTTTAAGAAATTTGTCCTTCACTTTCTCCCGCTTTCTAGAGACACAGCCAACAGAGCTCCAAACCCTCCCCTCTGGAGGAGGCCTGACTGCCTCAGGATCACCCAGGCAGGCCTGTGGGTTCCCAGGAACAGCCATGTCAGAACCCATCCAGCCTTTCTCCTGCCTCCCATGGGACACAGTCCACAGAGCTCCATAATCTCCCTTCCCAATCATCCAGGCCTACAGGTATCCAGAAACAGCCAGTTCAGTGGTATACAAATTGGAAAGGAAGAAGTTAAAGTATCCCTATTCACAGATGATATGGTAGCATGTGTAACTGACCCTCAAAATTCTACCAGAAAACTCTTACAGATGATAAACATCTTCAGGAAAGTGGTGGCTGGACACAAAATTAACTCAAAACTGTCAGTAGCCCTCCTTTATGCAAAAGACAAATGGGCCAAGAAAGAAATTAGTGAAACAACACCCTTCACAATAGCCAGAAATGGTGTAACTCTAAACAAGCAAGTCAAAGACCTGTATGATAAGAACTTTAAGTCTCAAAAACCAACCAACCAAACAAAAAAACTTTAAGTCTCTGAAAAAAAGTTGAAGAAGATATCAGAAGATGGAAAGATCTCCTATGTTCATGGATTGGTAGGATTAACACAGTAAAAATGGCCATCTTACAAAAAAGCAATCTATAGATTCAATGCAATTCCCATCAAAATACCAACACAATTCTTTACAGACCTTGGGACAATTCTCAACTTGATGTGGAAAAACAAAAAATCCAGAATAACTAAAAGAATCCTAAACAATAAAGGAACTTCTGGAGGTGTCTCCATCTCTGAATTCAAGCTATACTACAGAGCAATAGTAATAAAACACAGCATGGTACTGGCATAGAAACAGACTGGTTGGTCAATAAAATTGAATCGAAGACTCAGAAATAAACCCACACACTTATGGACACTTGATGCTTGACAAAGAAGCCAAAACCATACAATGGAAAAAAAGAAAGCATCTTCAACCAATGGTGCTGGTCTAACTGGGTGTTGGCACATAGAAAAGAATGCAAATATATCTATATTTATCATCCTGCACAAAACTCAAGTCCAAGTGGATCAAAGACTTCAACATAAAACCAGAAACAGTAAATCTTTTAGAAGAGAAAGTGGGAATAATCCTTGAACTCATTGGACAGGGGACAATTTCCTGACAGAATACCAACAGCTCAAGCTCTATGATCAACAATTAATAAATAGGACCTTATGAAAACGAAAAGCTTCTGTAAGGCAAAGGACACTGTCAACAAAACAAAATGACAGCCTACAGACTGGGAAAAAAATCTTCACCAACCCTATATCTGACAAAAGTCTAATATCCAAGATATATAAAGAACTCAAGAAATTAAATACCAACAAACCAAATAATTCAGTTAAAAATGGGGTACAAAACTAAACAGAGAATTCTCAACAGATGACTCTAATGGCCAAGAAGCATGTAAAGGAATGCTCAATGTCCCTAGTCATCTTGGAAATGCAAATCAAAATGACTCTGAGATTCTATCTTATACTCATCAGAATGGCTAGGATCAAAAACTTAAGTGACAGCACATGCTGGCAAGGATGTGGAGGAAAGAGAACACTCCTCCATTGCTGGTGGAAGTGCAAACTTGTACAACCACTTTGGAAATCAATCTGGAGCTTTCTCAGAAAATTGGAAATACCTCAAGATCCAGATACACCACTCCTGGGCATATATCCAAAAGATGCTCCACCATACAACAAGGACATTTGCTCAACTATGTTCATAGCAGCTTTATTTGTAATAGCCAGAAACTGGAAACAACCTAAATGCCCCTCAACCAAAGAATGGACAAAGTAAATATGATACATTTACACAGTGGAATACTACTCAGCTACTGAAAACAAGAGAATCATGAAGTTTGAGCACAAATGGATGGAACTAGAAAAAAAATCATCCTGAATGAGGTAACCCAGACCCAGAAAGACACACGTGGTATGTACTCACTTATTAGTGGATATTAGCCATATAGTGCAGGATAACTACGCTACAATTCACAGACCCAAAGAAGCTAAGTAACAAGGAGGAGCCAAGGGAAAATGTTTGAATCAAACTCAGAAGGGGAAATAGACTAGACAATGGAAGTGATTGAAGAGAGGGAACAGGATAGGAGAGTGGAAGGAGGAAAGGGAGGGAAAATGAGGACGGGGATCAGATGTGGGGAGAGCAGGGAAAAGAGGACAGGGACCTAGCAGAGAGAAGAAACTGAGGGAGAGGGCATCTCTGAGACAAGGTGGAGATATATATATATATATATATTTTTTTTACTTGTGAAAATGGAATCATGGCTTACATTTTATGGGAACTTTAAAATTCAGGTCTTACTCACTTCTATGTAATGTTGATGGTGTATTCTGCATGTGATTGCAGGATGTCTTGTCTATAAATACAGAAGAACATCTTGATTTCTGAGTAAGAAGCAAGTCTTTTTTTCCCACCGTCTGTGTGTCTGTATGAGCACACGTATGCCATGCCATATCAGTTCTTATCTTCTGCCATGTGCATCTCAGGGATCTAACTCGGGTCATCAGACGTGGTGATGGGTGCCCTTTTACAGCAAGCCGTCTCACCAGCCCCCCTCCCAAAAGAGGCTTCAATGTTCACTTTAATGCTAAAACATAGTTGTGAGTTTAGTGTATGCTATCACAAAATAAAGTGTAACGAGGTGATTGTCATATGCAACACCAATATTTGAACTTTTCAATGTACTTACCTAAAATTCCAATCTCTAAGCCTTTAAGTTTTTCTTTAATATGGTCATAGACATCTTCTCTGGTAAAATCTGCTTGTACAATCTTCACACGGCTTCCAGTGGTCCACTCTGTGTGGGAGATCACAGATTACTAACAAGCCCAAGTACAATCAGCACTCTTGACCATCAAGTTCCCAGCACTAAAATACATTTTGTGGCACTGGAGAGGTGCTTCATCAGCTAAGAATACTTTCTGCTCTTAAGGAAGAGCGGAGGTCGGTTCTCAGTACCCACATTGGGTGGCTCACAACCCCTGTACCTCCCCAGATCCAGCAAGGGATCTGACGGCCTCTTCAGGCACCTGCACACATGTGTGCACACCCACACAGACACACACCGACACAAGTAAAAGTAACAATGAAGTAATTTTAGAAAGAGCTGGGACTGTGCTTCTCAAAGCCATATCAAAATCACTGGGAATCTTGTTAGATAGTCCAGCTTTCTCTCTCTACCCCAGACCTGCTGGTTTAGACACAGTGGGCGGAGCCAGACTGGTCCCCACAAGCCACTAGGCAATTGCCACATACTTAGGTTTGAGGCCCTGGAGGAAGGTTGTAAACACCATCTGATGCTTTCACAGCTCAGTAGACAGAAGCATCATTTGCATGCATCCTCTACAGTCTACACACATGGCAGTTTGTCCCCGTCAAGCCCTGAGTGGGCCAACACTCTTCTTCTCATTTTCCAGGGCAGTGAACTGAGGATCTGAGCAGCTGACTAACGTGTCCAAGGTACCCATGCTTCACTCCTCCCTAGTGTGCCTTGTCAGCTGTGTTGTGCTGCCTTGCCTGACGAAGGCGTTTGCAGGCAGCAGGAACAGCAGGTAGGGTGCCCCAGTCTCTCTGAGAACTGCCTCAGCTTTGTGTCTAGACCCAGCTCCTCTGAACCAAGCAATCATGACATGCAGCATGAGACTCAGGGGTCCTTTAATGTAGAAGACATGACTTGCTTTCCAAGAACCTGATAAAAAGCACATTTAACACCACGAGGAAAATGTTGAAGAATGCCTGGTCTTAATCGGAGTGACTTGTAATATCCAGATCCAGAACCGAAGCCAAATTCATTAGCTCAAGGGCAATGGGCTTCCACAGTTTGCCTGCATAACCTCCACCCCACAACCAACAAAACAAGGCTAGCCCAGTACAGCCTGCTATAGCTTAAAAAGTCTTCATAATTGGAGCTGGAGAGATGGCTCAGTGGTTAAGAGCACTGACTGTTCTTCGAGAAGTTCTGAGTTCAATTCCCAGCAACCACATGATGGCTTACAACCATCTGTAATAGAATCAGATTCCCTCTTCTGGTGTCTACAAAAACAGAGCATTTCATATACATAAAATACATAAATACATCTTTGAAAAAAAGTCTTCATAATTAAAGATTCATGCCTTCATAGTGCTAATCTGGCTAGTTATTAACTTAATTATTAAGAGTTGAATACCTAAAAAATAAGGATTATGGCAACTTTTCTTAAAAAATTAAACAATTTAAACAAAGCATAATCTATAAAAGATGTCTATGTGTAACCTTTGTGTCTATGTGTAACCTTTGTGACTATACATGACAGCCCACAGTCATATTTTTTTCTTTTTGAATTATTTAGTTTTGATTTTATGTGCCTTGGTGATTTCGCCTTCATGTGTGTCTGTATAAAGGTGCTGGATCCTCTAGACCTGGAGTTGCCGACAGCTGTGAACTGCCATGTGGGTGGGAGCTGAGCCACTTCTCCAGTCCCATCTTTTTCTTTTTTTTTTTTTACCCTGATGACTATCAGTTAGCATTCTTCACCCTCCTGCAAGGGGCAGAAATATGGGGGCAAAGAACTTATGTGGTCCCTGGCTCTGAAGGGAAGGACAGAAGCTAAGCGGCTCTGGCTGAGCAGAGCTGATGCTAAGGACCAGGCCAGAGAAAATGGCCCTGCTGTGCCTAAGCCTATTCCAGCTTCACTCAGGCCACAGAACTCAGGGTGAGCGACAGTGTAGAGAGGCTCCCGGCAGCAGGGCAGTGCCACGATTGGCTGGCTCCATATACACACACACCCTGACTCACCAATCTCCTCTGCAATGGCCTGAAGCTTCTCCAGTGTCCGGCTGATGAGCACAACATTAAGTCCATGTCTGGCCAGCTGCAGGCAGGGATGGAAGGACCAGAAAGATGCTAAGCGGATGGAAGGCCTTGGTGACATACCTGTTTGCAGCACGAGTCATCTGCTTCCCCTGGGCTAATATGTGATGGACGTTCCTGAGCTATGAGTGAAGCAGCCATTGTGGATGAGGCTGAAGCCAACAGTAACAGCCGTGCTCTGTGCACATCATATGGCCAGAGCCACTGTGAGAAGCCTTCTTGTGTTGGCCCACGGTCTAAGGATCCCTATCTGAAACTGGTAGGACTCACTGTAGACAATGGCAGAACCTGGGGGGCTATGCCTCAGTAGCTGTAAATCTTACTTTTTGAGTCAGAGACTAACCTGGACCGAGACTCATCAACTAGGCTCAACTTGCTGGCCAGCAAGCCCAAGGGTCTGCCTGCCCCTACCTCCCTAGTGCTGGGCTCACGAATTTTCATGCATGCTTGGGGACCAAACTCAGTCTTTGGGCTTGCAGGGCAAGCACTTTGATGACTGAGCTATCCCTCCACCACTTTTTAAGAACCATCAAGAGACCATCAGGGTAGAAGGGTTTACACGCAATGGGTCAGCTTCAGGGCTCAGGATGGAAAATTGTATAACTTTGGAGTGTTTGTGTTACAACAAAGCAAATAAAAGCAGTGAAGACCAACCAAAAGAAAAAGGCATCTCTATTAATGTCAATCAAAATCAGCATTAAGGCAAATGAATACTGTTATAAATAGATATCGTAAAAGGCTAGCTCCTCCTGGAGACATCCCAATTCTAACCCTTGTTACCTAGATAAAAAGCTTTCCATAGGAGAGTTAGAACAACGGGAGGTAAAAACGCACCAGCTCAGCTGAAGGTTCTAATTGTTGGACAAGTAAGCAGAGATTTATAAGAAAACAGACTATATAAACCACACAAATAGTAAGCAGGGTCTTATGAACACATAGAAACATGAAGCAAGAGTCGATGTTCTGAACGTTGTCTCTGTGAGAAGTCTGATAAGGGCTGGATAGAGGGCTCAAGTGTTAGAGTACTTGCTGCTCTTAATTTTGTCTCCAGCTTTAGGGGATCTTTTGACATCTACAGGTACCTGCACTCTATGCACACACCCCTTCCCCAATGCATAGACATAATTTAAAACTTAATTTAAAAATATAAGTGTATACATGCTCTTATATACATAGACTAATATACAAATAACATATTTGCTTTTTTTTTGTTCGTTTGTTTGTTTTTGAGACAAGGTTTCTCTGTGTTGTCTCTGCTGTCCTGGAATCGCTTTGTAGACTAGGCTGGCCTTGAACTCACAGCAATCCACCTGCCTCTGTCTCCTGAGTGCTGGGATTAAAGGTGTGCTCTACTGTACCCAGCTAACATATACTCTCTTTAATTGGCACGTAGTAATTTTAATGTAACATTTCAGTACATATTCCCAGTGTGTAATAATCACCTTGAAGGCCTAGAATAGCTGTCATCTCAAATATGGATCATTTATTTGTGTTTTGAATATGCAAAACCTTCTCTCCTATTTTGAAATAATCAATGAAATTGTTATCAAAATCTCTGAACTTTTTAAACTCTCTGGCCACACTAGCACCAGATAAGGAGTGCTGTGAGCTGTTTCTAAAGCTATTAGCCCAAGTGCATTTCTCTGCCCCAGAGCTGAGCCCAGGGCATTTAGAACAAAGAGGAGAGGAGCCTTAACATCCACCAACCAGGCAGGATGTAAGAAGAGACTCACCTCTCCTACAGGCTGCACAGGGAACCTGCACAACAGTGTTGCACAGCAACCTCTTGCTCCCTGAACAGCTGGCACAGACACATCGGTGGGAGGCAGTGAGCATGCAGGGCAGAGCAAAGGGGAAGAGACTAGCAGGAAAGAGCCTCTGGAGACCATGCTTAAAACAACCAAGGCTGTGGTCCTCAGAGGAGTGAGAGAAAACCAGAAGGGCTGCTCCTCAAAGCTGAGTTGAGATGACGCTGCATGCAACCTGTAAATCTCAGCACAGAGGCGGGGGACTGCTCCAAGTTTGAAGTTATCCTGAGCTCTGTAACAAAACCCTGCCTCAATAACAAATGCAATCTTAATTGAAGCACATGCCGAGCTATACAATAAGGACTTTCTTTTTTTAAAAAGTTATTCTTAATTTTTACATTGAAAAAGAACATAGCAAAATAAAGCAGGTCTGGAGGGACAGTGCAGCTGGTAAAGCCATTGCTATGCAAAGCCAGGCCAGGTAGCACACATCCATCATACTGCTCACACAGTAAAGCTAAGAAGGGAGGCAGAGAAGGGCAAGTCCCCAGAAGCTCACAGACCAGCTAGCCTGGCATATAAAGCATTTAGCAAGAAGTCCTGTCTCAAACAAGGCAGAAGGTAGGGCCAATGCTCAAAAATGTCCTCTGACCTTCCACTGTGGAAGGCAAACATTTGCATGTATGCATGTACACATACATGTACGCACACATGTACACACTTGCATACATACATGTACATACACAGATAAACACACACATGCACACACAGCAAGAGGAACACATACACTGTGGCGAACATTTTCCTGTGCATACACCATGACACCCACGAAGACATTAAATACCAACTTTATTTTAATTAAGAAAATGAAACACATCAGTTGAAAGGTTGACAGGTAGCTATGGCACTGCTCTGATAGAAATGGGGGCCAGAGAAATGGAGGCTTCAGAACCTGAATAATAGCTCTAGAGACAATGTCATCAAACATCTTCACCAAAAGAGTCCCAGGAGGCAACCATAAGACGGATGGGAGGGCGTAGAAACACCGACTACGCTGCCCCTGGGGCCTGTCTGGGCCTAGCTGTCTTGCCTCTCCTGGTTTCTTCTTATTTTCTGAAGTGGTGATGGGGCCTTCCTAGTGAGTTTTATGAACTAGGTGACAGCTTTATAACAAACACAATTCCTGCTAAAGTCTTTAAAACTGATTAAGAGGCTAGGCCAGGGCCAAAGAGATGGCTCAGCAGTGAAGAGCACTTGCTGCTCTTGCAGAGGACTCAGGCCCAGTTTGCAGAACACACATCAGATGACTAACAGTCTCTTCAGTTTCTGGGGTCTGGCACCCTTGCTTAACCCCTGTCAACACCAGGTACCCATGCAATACACGTAAATACATGTGGGTAAAACACTCATACACAAAAAGAAGTAATCTTTTTTGTTTAGTTGGTTTTATTGTGTTTTTTTTGAAACAGGGTTTTTCCGTGTACCAGACCCCTGGCTGTCCTTGACTCGCTTTATAGACCAAGTTGGCCTTGAACTCACAGAGATCTGCCTGCTTCTGCCTTTTATCCCAGCACTAAGAAGGCAGATAGATCTCTGTAAGTTTGAGACCAGCCTGGTCTACATTGTGCCAGGACTATGTAGAGAGACTCTGTCTCAAGAAAAACAAAAACAAGTTGGGGGGGTGGTGGTGGTAGCACACCCCTTTAATCCCAGCACTCTGGAGGCAGAAGCAGGTAGATCTCTGTGGTTTTGAGGCCAGTCTGGTTTACAAAGTGAGTTCCAGAATAGCCAGGCTGCACAGAGAAACACTGTCTCAAAAAACAAAAAATAAAATAAAATAAAAAAGGCAATAAGATTATAAACAACTATCTTAAATTGTCCCACAAAGAGAATTCCAAGCACAGATTATCCTCTTGGTAAACTCTAACAAACATTGCAAAAAACAAAAAACAAAAAACAAAACAAAACAAAAAAACCCAATCATTCCAAAATTGCATAATCCTTTAAAAGAATAAAAGGAGGCCAAGCTCTCTCTTTTTATGTAGTGCCTTTAACCTTGACACTTTAGGCTCTCTGGAGAACAAACACCATCGTTTGAGAGTGTTGACCATCAGGAAACACGGCCCATGACTCTGCAGTTCTCTTCTCATGGATGCTGTCCACTTGCCTGTCTGTCCTCTAGGAGACAGGGACAGACGTAAGGGGAAAACATGGTATCTGCTGACTGATGAAACTGTAACTAAATTGGGACACACTGGGATGCTATTATAGAGTGATAACAGTGCTCTACAACACTGAAAAGTCAGAGGACCACCTTCAGCACGGATGATCTTTTAAAACGAGGCCAGATGGAAAAGGTAAACTGGGGTTTGGGACAGCTAGAGTGACACAGAGTGGATATTATGAACTCCCTGCTGGGATAAGACAGACCTATATGGAGCAAGGGAAAGAGGTGACGATCTCCAAGGCCAGGGCAAGACAATGCTTTTCCTTGTCTTGGTGACTTTAATGCAAGAATGGTCGGTCTCTGGGCTGTTTCCTGCAGCCACCAGGAACTTTGCTTTCAGATTGGTGACTGTTCTTGTC
Organism: Acomys percivali; assembly: GCA_907169655.1. NCBI lineage: Eukaryota > Metazoa > Chordata > Mammalia > Rodentia > Muridae > Acomys > Acomys percivali. The sequence continues at coordinate 29,509,951 of OU015749.1, read as the reverse complement.
CACCACACTGTGTGGGGAGCCCTCCTAGATGCTAGGGAGTAGCCCTCAAACTGCCTAGATAAGGAGAATGAAAATAAATGACCTTGCCTAGTGTTTTTTTTT
>OU015749.1:29502971-29506913 GCA_907169655.1 Acomys percivali | reverse complement strand
CACACACACACACACACACACACACCAGTCATAACTACCCCATTTCAAATACACACCTCAGAAAAAGAACTATGGCCTCAGTCAAAACAAAGCTTGATGTGGTTAGGGGGCTGAACATGCAGCCGTGACCCCGGAGTAGTAAGGAGGAAGAGGCTTTCAGTGGAAGTGCAAAACCTGGTCCTTTCCTCAGCTGTAGGGTAACCTCAGTATAAGCGTGTACGAACAGATTTAAGTAAAATCTGGGACCCATGACATTTTATCAGAAATGTCCAGAACCCAGTTAAATTTTTTTTTTTTTATTAACTGAACATACAAAGAAGTTTGAGTAAGAAAAAGATAATTAGATGCCTATATTTTAGAACTTTCTGACAATATTTTAAAGGATAAAACATGTTTCAACAAACTGGGTGTGGTGGCACACGACTTTAATCCCAGCACTCTGGAGCCAAAGGCAGGTGGATCGCTGTGAGTTTGAGGCTAGCCTGGTCTACAGAGCAAGTCCAGGACAGCCAAGGCTGCACAGAGAAATCCTGTCTCAAAAAAGGGGAAAAAAAGTTTTAACAATGGGGCTGGAGAAATAATTCAAAAGTCTTCCTACTACCCTACCAGGCCACTCACAGCTAACTGTCTGTAACTCCAGCTCCAGAGGGTCTGATGCCTTTTCCTGGGCTCCTCACATCTACACTTATATGGTGCTCACAAACACACATGTGATGTACAGCATACACAAATAAAAATATTTCTTTTTGGAGAGTACCTTAAAGAGTCCTTGAGGGCACATGAAAAGAAAAGGCTTGAAGGGGAAAGTCTTATCTGTTTGGTTTAAACAAACAAACAAACAAACAAACAAATGAACAAAAAATCCACAGGGTCATGTGTGGCACAAGCTGACCTCAAACTCATTATGATGGTCTTGCACTCCTGATCCTCCTGCCTCGATTTTCAGGGTAGTAGGATTACAAATGTGCATCACTATTTTTCCTCTGCAATTTTAATCAGTGGATGAGCTTAATAGTAGAGTGGAATGAATCAAAATTTTCTTCTCTTTTTTTCTATTATTATTATTATTATTATTATTATTATTATTATTATTATTATTATTATTTTAATTATTATTTATTTTTATTTTTTGGTTTTTCCAGACAGGGTTTCTCTGTGTAGCCTTGGCTGTCCTGGACTCGCTTTGTAGACCAGACTGGCCTTAAACTCACAGTGATCCACCTGCCTCTGCCTCCTGGGATTAAAGCACTGGAATTAAAGGCATGCTCCATCATGCCCCTGGGTAAAATTATCTTAATCTAAGCAACAGAGGAAAGATACCCTGGAGCAGTGGAGGTAGACTAGCAAGCATGTCCCTGAGGCACCAGAAGGAGCCAAGAGGAGAGGATCAAAACGGTATTCAAAGAAATGATAGAAGAAAACATCCAACTACATGACAAGAGGCTGAATGGACCTCCCTCAGGCTGAATAACATCACTGAGAGTTATGGCGAGACATGTCAGAACTACAATTCTGGCAACTAAACACAAAGAAAACACACTGAAGGAAGCCGATGAGAAACAGTGGAAAGGCAACTCAAAATCTGTCAGACATGTCCTTGGAACTCAAGACTGAAGCCAAGCAACACAGTCTTTTTCAAGTGCTGAAAGGAAGGCATAGTCAACTGCAAATCCTATACCCAGCAAAACTATCCTTCAAGAATGACAGATAAACCCAGAAGTTAGAGAGTGAAGAAAAGCCAATGGAAGACTTTGTCTACAAACCTGCCCCTGCCTCTTCTCCTTCCCCGCCCTCCCCCCAAAAAAACTAAAAAACAAAAAACAGAAGTTCTCAAAGCAGAGAAAAAGTGACTAAAGAGATGTGAGACATGGTGAGATAGAAATAACAGAAGGAGAACACATCTCAGTCACCTTCTCCAAGATGGCTTGTTCCATGTGTCAATCTGGGTAGATCATGGTACCCAGGCATGTGGCATGCTTCTGTGAATGGGAGAGTATGTCTGTGTTTCTTTTATTATTGTCTTTTGATTTTTATTTGTTGGTCTGTTGAAACAGGGTCTTATGTAGCCTAGGATGACCTCAAATTTGCTATGGAGCTGAAAGCAACTTGTGCATCTACTTCCCAAGGGCTGGAATTACAGGTGTGTCCCACCAGGGTTGGCATGTAAATGTGTATTTCAGTTGGAAACAACAAAGTCAGAAGATTTTTAGCTTAAGTATTTGTCCTCCTCAGTGTGAGTGAACCTCATGCCCAGATCTGCAGACTACCATTCTACCCTTCAGATCTGGAGTACACCCCCTTCCAGAATAATGTGAACCAATTCCTTTTTTAAAAAGTGATGCATCTCTCTCCAAACGTACAGACTCTGCTCTTGATTTCACTTCCACTCTTTGTCTCTCCTTCTCCTTCCGTAATTGGACTGTTTCTTTAGAGAACCCTAACAAAGTCTCCAATGAGAAAGAGAGGGGAGAAGAGAGACGGGGTGGAGAGAATGTGAAAGCAAAGTCTGGAAATTTTAAATTTCATTTATTTATTTTTTTTTATGTGCATGAGTATTTTGCCTGTGTGGTTTTTCTGTGCACCATGTGCATGCAATGCCCTTAGAGGCCAGAAGAGGGCACCTGATCTCCTGAGTCCCCTTGAACTAGAGTTACAGATATTCCTGAGCCACCGTGTCAGTGCTGGGAACCAAATTCAGGTCCTTGGCAAAAAAAAAAAAAAAAGCAAGTGCTCTTAATGGATGAGTCACCTTTCCAGTCTTAGAAAACACAATTTAAACTTTCAATACAAATAGAAGCTAAACTTAGAAAGTGTTCTCTATGTAGCATTCTGTGCTCCTCATCCTGTTTAACCCTTACAGAAGCCCAGGTGACATGGATTCTGCCAGTGATGGTCAGAGGCAAGCACGGACTACCCGCACATCTGGCCGGTTCTCAGACATGGGGTCTAGACCACCCCACATTAAACATCTTTCGTGGGAGCAGCAGTTAGCAAGGAGAATGGACTCTCAGGAAAGAGGAGATGCTGCCTGAGAGAAAGCTGGGAGCCCAGGAATATACTTAATTAACTTTGTAAAAGGGCAGGAAATATGAAGGAACAGAAGAACAAAGCAAGAATTAGTCAAGGATGGTACAGCACGCCAGGCCCTGGTGCTGGCCGTGACTCAGATGCCTGGGATGATGCATCACTTCATCTGCCACAGTCAGCACATCCTGCCAGGGTGAGGCTGACAGGTTAGCCCGGCCTCCAGCTCCTAACTCCTGATCTATGCTGTATAAGACTGTAAAGAAAGTGATGGCCGCTTTGACTTGGGATCTCCTCTAGGTACCAAGAAAAGTAAGTTCAACATGGATTCAAGGAAAGAAAGAGAAATCTGAAAGAATCCAAGCAGTTCAGCGATCCAGAGCTCAGAAGTTAAGGCCATGAATGGTAGGTGATTTGGGCCTCTCTAGAAACCTGATCCGAACTAGGAAAGCATTATGAGAAAGGTGATGTAGTGTGTGTCAGTTTTCTGAAAGTGTGACAAAATGCTTGAGATAAACAGCTTAAAAGGCAGCAAGGTTTATTTTGGCCCAAGGTTACAGGAGTTCCTATCATTGGCCAGTGACCCCTTTGCTGTGGACCTGTGGTGAGCAAACCCAGCAGTGGAAAGCTGCTCACTTTGGGGCAGCAGGGCATTACCGACACATCAGAGCCCAGTTCCCCTCTGGGCCTATGAAAGTTCACAGTAGCCTCCCAGTAGCCCCACAAACATGCCTTTAGGGGAAAGTCAAGCTTCAAGTTACAGCAGTGAGAGGGACTGCATTCTGACTAAACATTGTATTATATTTAGTATGTGTGCGTGGGTGTGGTATAGGGTAGGGATGGTGTAGGGGGTAGCGTGTGTGTGAGTGTGTGTGTGTGTGTGTTATGGGTAGTGTGGTGTGCAGTAGTATGGAGTGG
>OU015749.1:29487971-29500471 GCA_907169655.1 Acomys percivali | reverse complement strand
TATACTACCATGCCAGGCTGGCTTTACATTTTTAAGGGTGCACTAAAATATCTAAATACTATGGTACAATTACAACCAGAAAACACCAAATGCTCCATAAAGTCTAAATGGAGGCACAGGCCCCTTTAAGTGTCCCGAGTTTGCTGGCTGGGGTTAGATAGCATCCAGAGAGATGGCTTTGTGGTTACAAGCAGTCGCTGCCCTTCCAGAAGACCAGGGTTTGGTCCCTAACACCACAGCGTGGCTCATAACCACCTGTAACACCAGCTCCAAGGGATGGAGCTTTTGGCTACACAAGTGGTGTTCCTCTTTTGGCTACACAAGTGGCATGCATACACAAACACTAAATCTTTATTTTTTTAAATGTCTAAAGGATGAGATTATGGGTATTTTTTAAAAGACTACTCTCATATTAAACATATTTTACTTCGTAAATGAGTGTCTATAAATTTTACACTCAGGAAAGTGATAGGTGGTATCAATGTCTCATAAAAACAAGGGAGGGCCTATTGCCTAGAGGACAGCTTCAGAGCTAGGCTGGCAGAACTCACCTGTAGTCTCAGCTACTTAGAAAGCTAAGGCAGGAGATCCCTTTGAGGTCAGCCTGTGAGACATGGCAAGACCTAGTCTCCAAAATCCACACCACAAAAATCGGTACCTCACCTCAAATGAATATGCTTTCCCGATGCCATCGCCTGCTCCAGTGATCACTGCAAGAAACAGGGACAGTCTTGAGGGAACAGAACGCATCTTCACGCATGTCTTTCTCACAGTGACATACTTCTACACCTAGGAATCCCAATACTTCAAAGCCACACTGCCCTTACTCCAAAGTTCCAGTCTTTGGTAACCCTGACAGACAGAACACTGGAAGAGGAGGGTTTTGTTTTTTTTGTTTTTTGTTTTTTTGTTGTTGTTTTTTGTTTTGGGGTTGCATATGTGGGTTTGGAAAAACACACTGTGAAGCCAACAAGTATTTTATTCAGGCTTCTTAAGGCTTGAGGCAGTGCAACTTTAGCACCTCAAGGGCAAACCTGTACCCTGTTATCGCTTCACCCCTGCCCAGTGGTCACCCTAAGAACACCTCAGAGTTCCTTCTGAGAAGTGAAGTCTGGTCCCTTCCCTCCTCCACCCCATAGGTCAGCAGCCCTCAGTGCCTGTGGAAGATAGCAAACCTAGCAAAGCAGACACAGGAATGTGTGTGTGTGTGTTGGAGGGGGGTTGGGTGGCGGGGGGAACTGGACGACCTTGGAGGGTTAATCCTCAATTCCACTGTCTACTAGTACCCAGCAGTCTCACAGGCCTTCAAGCCCTTCATACCCAAAATTGGAGACAGATTATCATAAATCCAACTTTCATCTTTAACTACACATATACCTGCAACTGACCTTAGCACCAACAATTAAAGGGCACACTTTTTTTTTAGGTCACACTTATTTAAATGCTAATTAAAAGTCCTTTTTTGTCTGTTTGTTTCTTGAGACAAACAAACAAGCTAACATTATCCTTTTTCACTTTGAAGCCACCGAGTTTCTGACTGCATCTTAAGTGCTCTTGTTTCCCTGTGTATCCTTGGCTGGCCTAGACACTCTTTGTAGACCAGTCTGGCCTATACTCACAGATATCACCTACCTCTGCCTCCTGAGTGCTGGAGTTACAGGCATGTGCCACCATACTGGGCTAAAATCTATTTTTTTTATTAACAAAAAGATCTAAGTTTATTGATCATGGATTTCAGTATACTCTCTCTGGGTATTTTCCAGCCTTGTTACTGGAGTTTCTTGGTCCCTGCTTGAAATCTGTTCCCTCCCTGGTTTGTCTGTGTCTAAAGACATCATATATTTGCTCATGATAATGTTATTCATTCTTGACTCACAAACAAGCTAACATTATCCTTTTTCACTTTGAAGCCACAGAGTTTCTGACTGCATCTTAACTGCTCTTTGGGGAACATGCAAGCTCAGGTGGCATGAAACACATGTGCACACACATTTTTTATATATATATATGCATACATATGTACACATGTGCGCACACATAATAAAGTGTAAGAAGCATCAGTTAGAAATCTATAGGCTCATCCTAAACAATTTCTCATATGGTCACTTAAAAAAAAAATCCATGACAAAGTTTACAAAGCTGCCAAGTTTAGTGAATAAGGGCATAGAATGCATTAAAGAAAAAAACTATTTGGATTTCAATTTTTTAAAAAACACCTTTTAATAAAATGGAAGCATACCAGCCCAGGGTTTAGAAATACATAGATGAGACCCAGATACTTCTGCCTTATTTATTTATTTATTTATTTATTTATTTATTTATTTATTTATTTATTAATCAGAAAAACTGCAAAAAGAAGAAGATCTAACAAAGTAACAGACTCGTGGGTAAGAGCTGAGGGCAGTCTCCCCCACCCTCTCCTGACCCATCTCCTGATTTTCTAGTTCCACCCATTACATTTTATGTGAAGTCACACAGGTGCTCTGAGACATAAGAATAAGAAACAGGGTTATCAAATCAGCAAGACTCAGGAGTCCTCTTACCTGCCCATTGTCCCATCGATCGCAGGAAAGACCTTGGGAGAGCCTTGCAGAAGCTCAGGAATAGGTACTGGGAGAACCTCATGCACTTCACCAGGCCGACCAGGCACACAAGCAACCCCACAGAAACGAAGAACTGCTCCATGCCCTCCCCAGTAGCTGTCTTGCCGGAGATGCTGCTGGGACCTGGCCCTTGCCCCCTGTGTGACTCTCAGGGCAGGCAGCCTGGGGGCTGGCCAGATCTCCTTCCGGGAGGCCCTGGGTGTGTTCCATGTATCCGGGGGCATTTAGATTAGAGTAACTTCTTTATGTAACCTTGTGATCCACAGGCTTTTGAATCAAGTATTGTTGATAACACCTTTACAGTAAGGTTAGGCTTTTGTGAGAGTGAGTTTCTGATTGAAGGGGACTGTAGACTTGAAGAAAAGCAAAGCCCAGAGAGAGGGAACATGACAGCCTGGGACACTTGGGTCTGGAGTCTCCAAAAGTCTCGGCATTAAAAGCCTGATCCCCAGAGTGGTGGTGCCTGTGAGAGGTTCCCCAGTCACTTGGGAAGGAAGAGTTCAGAGGAGAACACCGGCCACTTGGAGAGAGTCTTTCGTTACTGTTTCCTGCTACTGTCAGAGGCAACACCCAGAAAGTCTCAACAGTATGACTGACCAAACAAGGAAAGCCCTATGAGCATATACAGAGGGAGGTAATCCCTCTGAGGAACAGTCATAGGGGAGGGGAATAAGGGGAAAATGGGAGGGAGGGGAGAATGGGAGGATACAAGGGATGGGATGACCATAGAGATGTAACAAGAATAAATTAATAAAAAAATTAAAAAAAAAAAAAAAGGACAGCACCAACAGGCATGCCAAGCCTCAACCTTTCATACTGAACTACAAGCAACTAAGAAACAGTCTTTCTTAAGGGAAAGCACAACAATTGATTATCTAATACCAAACAGGCATCCCTGATAACATACATACAAGAAACACTATACAGACCTGGGAGACCTGGGAGACCTGGGAGACCTGGGAGACCTGGTGGCACTCAGAAGAAGGACAACAGGCTACCAAGAAGAGACTCGATACCCTATGAGCATATACAGGGGGAAGAGGTCCCCCTCAGTCACAGTCATAGGGGAGGGGAATAAGGGGAAAATGGGAGGGAGGGAGGAATGGGAGGATACAAGGGATGGGATAACCATTGAGATGTAGTAAGAATAAATTAATAAAATATTAATTAAAAAAAGGAATACACACACACACACACACACACACACACACACACACACACACACACACAATGACAATTAATGAAAAAAAGAGGCCATACATTTGAAGGAGAGTGAGGACGGGTATATGAGGGGTGTTGGCAGATTTCCTCTGTGGTTGTTGACCACAGAGATGGTGGTTTTGAGATTAAAGCCACCATCGCAAATACCTGAGCTATTCATTTTAGTAATTGCCAGCTGTTAAGTAATAAGCTGCATGTGATACTCCAGGAAGAGAAGTGGAGCGACATTGGAGAAATCAATACTGTAGCCACCAACTCTATAGAGTAACATTTAAATTTAATATAGTTTAACTTAAAATTTAGCTCCTGAAAGTGCATCAGCTATTCCTGGCACTAGGTGGTCACTCTGATATATATATATATACACATACACACATGCAGGAAGTACTAGACACTGAAAATTTCCAAGTCACTTAGTCTTTAAGGAACTTACTGTTGCCAAAAGACAATAAACCAAAAACTCATCTGTAACCAGCATTTGCTACCATTGTTTCTTCTTCCTTCTCCTCCCTTTTTCTTCCACCGTTTCAACCCACTAACACTAGATACGAGGTGGTGGCGGCGGGGGAGGATAGAAAGGAAAGGATGAGCTCTGTGAATAAAGTCAGAGGTCAGAAAGGGGTGACGTTATCGTTAGACTACTTCCTGCTGATTAGGGGTGTCCGAGCTCCTTGGGGCCAGTTTGATCTTCGCCATCAGGATATCTAATTTCTTCTTGTTGTTGTTTCTTCTTTGCAAAGGGCTACTTAACAAACCACAGCGAACAGCAACCAACCACCCACCACAGCTCTTGGGGCCCTCGTGTTTATGTACCCTCTTAAAGTCCCCAGAATTCCAAACGTCACACAATTGCAGAAACTATCTGCAGCTGGCAAAAGCATGCTCTGCCAGAGCAGGAGGCAAATCATGGTCAGCTGCTGAGAAGCAGCCTCATAGCCCCACGCCTGGGATTAAAACAAAGGCACATTCTTATAATATTGCTGTGGATTTTTGGGTTTGGGGGGAGGTTATTTGTTTTGTTGTTGACAGGGTTTTTCTGTGTAACCTTGGATGTCCGGGACTCACTTTGTAGAGTGGGATGGCCTCAAACTCAGAGAGATAGCCCTGCCTCTGTGATCAATGAAACTGGGCAAGTAATAGTCTCCCAACAAAGAACATCCAAGTACCAGGTGGATTTAGCACTGAGTTGGACCAGAGCTCCAGAGTCACGCTATCACACGGCATTTGAAAGGAAGGGATGCTTCTAAACTCACGGCAGGATGCCGTGGGATTGTTGTGGTTTTCAAAAGAAACCAAAATTCCAAAATTGTCACTACATTTTCCTGCCTTATGTTTTAAGTCATTAATTGTGCTGGGTATAACAGGAAAACATAAACAGATATTTTCAATGAACTAAGCCCTTTTTCAGGTCAGTGGCCAAGGTTTTTTTTTAGGAGATCTCTCCTGCTCAATTTTAATCTTTATAAGTTGCTATGGTAGCCACAGCTCTTCATTTTCCAAGGAAACATAAGTGAATCTGCATCCTCAGTGCAAAAATTTGGGGGGGGCCCTATTCTAATGCCAACACCACAAGTGAAGCAAAGAAGACAAATATCTGTGGTTAGATCATACTTCTCGGCGTGAGACGTACAGCTCAGCTGGTGGAGTATGTGCCTAGCATGAAAAACAACAACAACCAAACCAAACCAAACCAAAACCAAAACCAAAACCCAAAACCCCTATGCTTGATCTCCTGCACTGCACAGACTAGACATGGGGCATGCACCTGTAATCACAGCACAGGAAGTGGAGGTAGGAAGAGCAGAAGTTCAAGGCTACATTGTGAATTCAAGGCCATCCTGGGCTACTAGAGACTATGGTGGAGACAGGAGAGGAAGGAAGGAAAAGGAAAGAAGGAAAGAGGAAAGAAAAAAGAGAGGAGGCAGGAAGGAGGAAGGAGGAAGGAGGAAGGAGGAAGGAAGGAACTAGAACGCAGCTCGGGACATTATTGTGATCACCAAATCAGTGGGCTGAGTAGACGTCCTTTCTTGCCCTCGGTTTAGAAGAAATCTTTCTACGTTTCCCCATGTGCTGTAATAATCTCTGCTGGTTTTCATCGACAGTTGTTGTCTTGGGGAGGTCTGCTCCTACTGTCCCTAATTACTTTATGGTTTTTAGTCATGAAAGATATTGAATTTTGTCAGAACCTTTTCTATATCCACTGAGGTGATTATGTAATTTGTCCTCACCCCACTTCTACACTTTGTTACTTGATTTATCTGCCTCTATTGAACTATCCCAAAACCCCAGGAGTGAAACTACCTTGCTCTTGGGGTTTTAACACTTTGGTCCGTTGTTTACTTTGGTTTGCTGTTGTCTCACTGAGGGATTTTGCATTGGTGTTTTTCACATAGCTTTCTCTTCGTGTGGTATCATCTCCTGGGTTTGGCATCCTGCCGTGAGTTTAGAAGCATCCCTTCCTTTCAAATGCCGTGTGATAGCGTGACTCTGGAGCTCTGGTCCAACTCAGTGCTAAATCCACCTGGTACTTGGATGTTCTTTGTTGGGAGACTATTACTTGCCCAGTTTCATTGATCACTATCATTTTTGCACTGCTTATACGCTCTTGGTTCAAATCTGGTAGACAATATATCACATATGTCTAAAAATTTATCCATTTCTTTCTAGGCTTTAAAAATTTTCAGTATATAAATTTTCAATAATTCTCTGGATTTTAGTGGTATCTAAAGTGTCCCTTTTATGTTTAATTTAAATTTGAGGGTCTTCTCTCTTTTCCTTAACTTGTCTAAGGGTTTGTCAATTTTATTTTTTTTCAAAGTTATTTCACTGATATTCTGTATTGTTCTTTTCGCCTCTGGAACAGCTAGAGTTATGGGTGTGCACACCACACTGTAGCTCCTACTTTTTGCTGCAAGCTTTCTATGTCTTTTGGTATAAAATGGTTGCTACAGCTCCAGTTTCCAGGTGGCTGACCTGGGCTCGCATAACGATCTGCCTGCCTCTGCCTCCCCAAGTGCTGGGATTAAAGGCATGTGCCACCATGTCCTGCTGGCTGACTGCTCTATTTTTTAATTGTGCTATGCTTATCAGCTTGAGTCATTTAATTTCTGACTGAGACCACTTTGTTTAGACATTTACAGATCTCTTCTTAGCTGTATTTTTCCTAGTTCTCCCTGCAAAGCAAAGAGCTGATGGTTTAGCTTGTTGTTCTAAATAAAAAGAAGCATCGCTCTCAAGAGCATCCCTAAATGTGAGTTTCTTCCAAATCGCTTCAAGCAATGACAGTTCCTTTGAAGAGCTCTTTGGGAATTGTCTTAGCTTTATGTCAACTTGACACAAGCTAAAGTCATCTGAAAGGAAGGAACCACAATTAAGTAAATGCCTCTATAAGACCAGGCTATAGGAGCTAGAGAGATGGCTCAGAGGTTAAGAGCATTGGCTGTTCTTCCAGAGGTCCTGAGTTCAATTCCCAGTAACCACATGGTGCCTCACAACTATCTATAATGTGATCTGATGCCCTCTTCTGGCCTGCAGGTGTACATGCAGGCAGAGCACTGTATACATAATAATAAATAAATAAATCTTTAAAAAAAAAAAAGGATCAGGCTATAGACAGGACTGTAAGGCACTTTTTTTTCAAGCTGTTTTAATATATATATATATTTTTCAGACTTTTCTTTTTTTGTAGTCAGAACACTTGAAATCTACTTTCTTACAAATTTTCAAAATATAAATACATACATGGTTCTAACTATAAACAAGAAGGAACACAACAGAGCTGGAGAGCTTAACGGAAACTCTGTATCTCTTGACCAACATCTCTCAACCTTCTAGCTTCCATTTACACTATAAGGAACCCACACTTTTCAGGACTTCTACCAGTTCAATTTGTTTTTAAGATTCCACACGTAGGTGAGATCACGTGATATTTGTCTTGCTGGGTCTGCCTGGCTTCTTTAAACATAATGCATCCTAGGCTCATCCGTGTTTGAAACATGATTCTCTTCTTCCTAAGAACCAACTAATAGTTTATCAATAGGCTTTATTAGACTTAAATGCTGCCTTTTCTGGGAATACTAAGAGTGTGCCTTGCTGTGGCTCACTCTAAGATGCTGTGCTAGGAATCTGCAAGTTAAGCAATAAGACACTTTTTTAAGTTGATAGGGGACGGATCCATCCCATTGTAGGTGTGGGCCACCCCTGAGCCAGTGAGTGGTTTGGGTCAAGGAAACCATGGCCTCTGCCTCAGCTCCTGCCTCCAGGTTCCTTCCCTGTTTGCATTCTTGTCCTGATGTTCTTCATGATGAACTGTGATATGGAAGTGTAAGCCAAATAAATGCTTTCCTCACCAAGCTTCTTTCAATCCAGAACAGAAACTGTAATCTCTCTCTCTCTCTCTCTCTCTCTCTCTCTCTCTCTCTCTCTCTCTCCTCTCCCTCGCTCTCTCTTTCCTTTCGGACACCTGAGATGTTTGAAATCACACAACCCACATGAAGCCTGTTATTCGCTACGTCTTTGGTGCTGTGACAAAACACCGCGACAAGAGGAAAGCTAGAGAAGAAAGGGCTTGTTCCGGCTTACGGTTCTAGAGGGGGCTCGGTTCATCATGCCAGGAGAGGGATGCACGGCAGCAGGGTGTGAGGCCAGCCTGGCAGTCAGGACGCAGAGCGATCACATGTTGTGCACATACTGGGTGAGAATGGAGGAGCGCGGGGAGTGGGGCCCGGCTAGGAACCCTCAAAGGCCCTCTGTTCCCAGGGATGTGCCTACTCCAACAAGGCTCCATCCATAACCCTCTCTTAGCAGCAGCACCAATCCGTAAGAAAGCGTTCAAGCGCCGTAGCCTATAGGAGACATTTCCCCCCATTCAAACCACGAGGCCGCTTCCCTTTCTACCAGCTGTAAACTTAAGGAGTCTCCCCAGACCAATCTCAGTTGATAATTTTCTAGAAGGACTTAGAAACTTCACAGGAAGCTGCTAACGTTTGTGATTACATTTCATCACGGGGGCACGGAGACAAATTAAAATCAGCCATAGAAAAGCACAGGACAGACTCCAGAGAGCCACTAAACAGAAATCATCCGCTGTCCTTCCAGGGTGGAGTCAGCATGAGCTAAGTGAGAGAGAAATCCTGGCAAGAAGTGGCCCTGCTCGTCCTCGGCGCATCCTTGTTGGTCCCTAGTCTGTCTGCCAGGTGGTACAGCAGGCTGCCTAGCACTCAGAACACGGTCTCAGAGAGCTTGCCCAGGACAAGGCAGTCTGCATCTTACATAGGCTTCATATCTCCACCTGGGAGACAGGTTCCTCTGTGGGGACCACTCTTCTAATAGTCCGATAGCAAAATGAAGGGGCCCTGGTGTCTCTGGGGCTAGTGAGATATATATCTACGTGTTCACGCAGAGGTCAGAGGTCAGAGGACTACATTAAGGAGCCAGTTTACTCCTTCCACCCCCGGGTGTTCTGGGGATCAGACGCAGTTCATCCAGCTTGTGGGGGCAAGTATCTCTACCCCAAATTAGGAAAATACCTCCCAGAAGCGGCCACAGGCCAGTCCGATAGAGGCAGTTCTCCATCTGAGGTTTCACCTTCACAGGTGTGTCAAATTAGCACCACCGCATGCACCCAACAGCCCACCTAACCTTGATTCAGAACCCTGACTGCAGATTTCATTGGCTACACGCCTTCCTACAGCGAAAAGGCGACTTTCCATCCAGATACAAATGCTGTTCTTAGGGTGCCCTCTGCTGGCCATACGTGGAAGAGAAGGAAAAAATCATTTCTGAAAGAACTCCAAGAAGAAAACTTAGAGATAAGGGAAACAACTTTGAAAAGAACAACAAAAACTGCTTTTCACTTCTCTGAGTGAGTGATTTTCGGTACTAAAGGTTTTTCTAACAATAGTTTGAAAGCCTCAGTGGCATGTTCTAGAAGCCTTAAAAAGTAAACGGAAGCAGGGCTGAGATTGCAGTTCCTTTGGAAGAGTGCCTGACTAACACACATGAAATGTATATGTGACAGACAGGCATAGTGCACGTAACTGCAACCCCAGCACTTCAGTGATGGGAGCAGGAGAACCATAAGTTCAATTATCCCTGATTGCAGGAGATCTTATATCAAAACAACAACAACAAAACAACAACAACAACCCAAAACAAAACAAATTAGAATTCAACAGCAATAAAAGAAACAATATTATTAAGAAATGGAGAGTCCCTGCTACTAGGAGTTTCAGCTATAGTCTCCTCATATCCCCCAGAGGCCTATTCTGACTTAGGTCTCCAGCTTGTCAGAGAGATGTCCCCATCCACAGTTTCTCTTTTCTCTGCAAGCCCTCCGTCCCCCCATGACCCCAACCCCGCTCTGCCCACATCTGATCCCCATCCTAATTTCTCTCAGCACTCTCTCTCTGTCCTTGTTCCCTCTCTTCAATTGCCACCTCCATCTATTCTATTTGTCCTTCTGAGTGAGATTTAAGCATCCTCCCTTGGGCCCTCTTTGTTACTTTTCTTCTTTGAGACTGTGCATTGTTGTATGTTTACTAAATGGCTAAATCTACTTATAAATGAGTACATACTGAGTTACCTCACTCAGGATGATCTTTTCTAGACAAGACTCCTAGTGGAGGGAGAACACCACCAAACCACCCACAAAAACTTTGACCCAAAACTTACCCTGCCTACAAGATGTGCAGGAGTAAAGATAGAACAGATAGAGCAGAGATTGAGGGAGTGTCCAACCAATGCCTGACCCAACCCCAAGAACCACCCCATGGAAGAGAGGCAACCCCTGACACTATTAATAATACTCTGTTATGCTTGCAGACAGGAGCCTATCAGAGTTGTCCTCTGAGAGGCTCCACCCAGCAGTGGTTTGAAACAGGTGCTGTTTCAGGTCACAGCCAACCATTGGGCAAAGCATAGGAGTCTAGTGGAAAAGTTGGAAATGGGGGAATAACAGGACCTAGAAGTGACAGGAGCGCCACAAGAAGACCAATGGAGCCAATTACCCAGGGCCCAGAGAGTCCTGTGGAACCTGAAACACCAACCAATGACATGACCATGCATGGACTGGACCTAGGTCCTCTACATATATGTGGCCAATGGGCAGATCAGGCTTCATGTGGGTCCTCTAGTAAGGGAAGCAGGGGCTGTCTCTGACATTGACTCTGTTGCCTGCTTTTCAATCACCCCTGCCCCCCCCCATCCCTGCCATGAGACTGCCTTGCTAGGCCACAAGTGAAGAGGATGAACTCAGTTCTGATATGGCTTGATGAGTTCTGGTGAGTGGGTGGCTAGGGGAGGTCTCCCCTTTTCCAAGGAATAGGGGAGTAGGTAGGGGAGGGAGGGACTAGGAGGAGAGGAGGGAGGAGGCTACAACTGGGATGTAAAGTGAATAAATGAATAAAAATTTTAAAAGATTTGCTTACTTACTATGTATATAGCGTTCTGCCTGCATGTACTCTTGCATGCCAGAAGAGGGCATTAGATCACATTATAGATGGCTGTGAACCACCACGTGGTTGCTGGGAATTGAACTCAGAAATTTTGGAAGGGTAGCCAGTGCTCTTAACCTCTGAGCCATCTCTCCAGCACCATAAATACATAAATATTAAAAAAAAAAGAAAGAAATGAAGAGTCAGGCCTGGTGGTGCATGCTTTTAATCTCAGTACTAGGGAGTCAGAGGTAGACAGATCTCTGGGTTTGAGGCCATCCTGATCTATATAGAGAGTTTCAGGCCAGCCAGGACTAAATAAGGATACCCGCTCTCAAGAAAGGAGGGAAGGAGAAAGAGGAGAAAAGAAGTAAAGAAGGAAGGAGGAAGGAAAGAGGGAAAGAAGGAAGGTTGGAGAGATGGTTCTGTGGTTAAGAGTACATACTGCTCTTGTAGAGGACCTGACTTTGGTTCTCAGCATCCATGCCAGGTGGTTCACAACTGCCTGTAAGAAAATGATGCCTCTGCCCTTCCCAGGCATCTGTACTCATGTGCACATAACTACACATGTGCACACAAGCATGCACACAGGCATGCACACATGTGTGTGCACACAAATAGTGCTTTGGCTATTTTGTGGGTCCCTTTTTCTACTAACCTTCCAACCCCCTAAGACTAGGTAAGAGAGAAAGAAGGTTAGAGAGGAAAGGGGGTGTCTATATCATTAGGCACCCTTGAGGCAGGGTTGGTCTTTAACATCAGGATATCCAATTTCTCTTCCTCATCTCTTTACACACAAACACTTGACAAACCACAACAAACCACAGCCAACAGCAACCAGAAGCAGCAGCAGCAGCAGCAGCCACAGTAGCAGTAGCAGCAGCAGCAGCAGCAGCAGCCCCTCTCAGGACTCTAGCATTTACATACCCTCTCAAGAGTCCCCAGAATCCAGATGTCATACACTTGCAGAAACTATCTGCAGCTGGCAAAGTCACACCCCTGCCAGAGCATGACAAATCATAGTCAGCTGCTGTGGACAATCTGAAGCACACACCTGGGATTAAAACAAAAATATATTCCCATAACAATTCTGTGTTTTTAAAGAAGCCAAAATTCTCACTACAGAGACACACCTGAAGAAGAAAAGAAGAAAAAGAAGAGGAAGAGGAGAAGAAAAAGAAGAGGAAGAAGAAGAAAAGAAGAAGAAGAAGAAGATGAAGAAGAAGAAGAAGAAGAAGAAGAA
>OU015749.1:29443781-29478273 GCA_907169655.1 Acomys percivali | reverse complement strand
TGTGTGTGTGTGTGTGTGTGTGTGTGTGTGTGTGTGTGTGTGTGTGTAAGGGTGCACTGCCCAGAGAAAGCCAAAAGAAACACAGGAAACACGACTCTGGCAGAACAGACAGACAGAAGGAGTATTTAGATCTGGTTTGTCAAGAGATTCTACCAACCAACTCTTCTGCTTATGTACAGATTCTTACTCCAAAAGACAGGAAAGAAGAAACTGTGTGATAAGCAAGACATTCTTCCAGTGCTTGAATTCAGTGGCCTGTGATGAAAATGAGATTAGTGACAGTTTAATTTTAATCCAATTGGCACGGTCTTGTCACTTTTTGTGCTGTTGATGTATTAACAGTAATCACCCACTTCTCCTATCAAAGAGACATGAATTAAATATCAATAACTATTTAAACAAGGGATTGTCATACTATTCTCCAAACTTCTGTATATGTTTGAAAGTTTCCATCATAAAAATATTTTATTGTTATTTATAAAGTAGTCCTCTGATTCCTTATGGCACAAATGCACTGTTACACACACACACACACACACACACACACACACACAAATGTAATAAATTAAAAACCAAAAGCTATAAGTATTTACTTAAACAATAAATAAAAATGAATTACTCCTGACACCACAAATATTTAGTAACATATTCCTTAAAACATGTAGATTCTTCATCAGCCTGTATTTTAATAAATGTTAATTTTCTATTATTTCTTTAAGAATGAATCTATGCTGGTGACATTTGAAGAAAAAGCATCTACAAAGCATGATGGATTATGAATCTTTTGCACTTTGCAGGTGGGGGGGTTAAATCAGAAAAAAATGTCCATTTAAAAAATCCCTCTTCCTCAGTTGCAACACAACACAGGTATTTTCCTGTACTGTAGGGACGGTCAAATGAGTGTGGTTTGTTAACAGAAGGGCTTATTCCCCAGTGGCAGAATCAAAGCACAGTTAATAATCCACTGACTCTGTAAGTCCCAAGGCCAGGACTCATGTCCCACTAGAGTTTGGCCTTTCCATTTCTCCCATTCACTCACTCATTCTTCCTTCAATAAATGAGAGTAAATATTTCACCCCATGCCATCCATCAGCTCTCGATATATTTAACTCAAACTTTACACAGATGTACGTGGACTCCTTTATATTTATCACTTTCACTTCATATTCTAAAACGGATTCAGCCATAGCCCCAAGTGACCAGCTGAAACATCTTGATATAACTCAGTAAACACTTCAATGTTTATGGGGTAAAAACAGGTCATTTTTTTTTTTTTTCCTGTTAGGGCCTCTCTCTATATCATTACCAATTAAAGTGCATCTTACATCCCTGGTCATTTCTTGTCATACAATATTCTAAAAGTATACTCATATTTTTTAAAGTTTTCTATTATATTTATTTGTGCGCATGGTGAAGTGTGTGGCCGACACACACATGACAGAGCGCAATCTGCCAGAGTCAGCTCTCTCTATCTTTAATGTACGTCCTGGGAATGGAACTCAGGTCACCATGTTTGGGATCAAGTGCCTTCCTTCACTGTCAAGCCATCTCTCCAGCCCCAAAGAATTGTATTTTAAACATTATAGCTTCTGTATTCTATCATTTTAGAGAAAAAAAATCTCTTAATCTCCCATTCTCTTTGTGGCATTGAGGATCTAGCCCACAGTCCTGTGCATGCTAGCCAATGTTCTACCACCGAGCTACATCCCCAGCCATAGACATTGTTTTTAGATATTTAAATATATTTTCAGTGTCTGACAATCACTCAATTCAAGGAGCTGTCTAAGTCTCCAGGGTCTCAATGGAAGAGGCCAGAGAGGGTAGACAGTGGGTGGACCAGCACATCAAGAGGCAAAATTCTCCAAGAATATAAGAACATAATAAATTACCAACACCTCTCCACTAGCAATGGGGCTACTTCCCAATTAACCTATAGAGTGAAAACTCAAAGTGAAAGAAGCATTGAACACACCCACCCTAGCACATCATAGCTCAGCCTCACCTACCTGTTCCTAACGCAGGCCACACTTACCTGCAGAAAGTCTCCAGTGGAAACACTAATAATAGCAGTTAGGAAGATCATGAAGCAGGCACTGTAGAAAAGCACTCCATAGTTCCCCAGCTCCTATGAGAATAAGAAAAGGACATTCCACTGTAGAGCTATAAGGTATTGTATCTCCTGAGCCAATCTGTCTATTTATGCATAATTAGAATGCATAAAAGGCTGGCTCTGTACTGTGAGACTTTTGGCCAGTGTCTGTTGTAGAATGGAACGCTGTACTGTGTGTTGTAACTTCAGAATAAATGTTTGTTTGATACCAACAGCTACATGACAATGAAATGAAAACAGAAGGCCTGAAGCCCTACCCATCTCTAACATGCCACTCTTAAGCACATTATTCAAAGTAGCGCATCTGAAATGAGATCATGGACATTTAAAATGTTAACCAGCTCTTTTTAAACATCTGCTCTACCCATTGTAAGAATAGCAGTCTTCTGTGTTTGCTTTCACTAAAATGGCCACCCACTTCTCAAAAAAAAAAAAAAAAAAAAAAAAAAAAAAGAGGGAGATGACATATTGTATTTTCAGGAAGGCACTAAACCTGTTTTTGTAAAACTGTCACCATTCAAAGAAACAAATGGGCACACAGATTTTAAAAGTAGCTCACAGAAAGTACCCATCAGGCAGGGAGAACTCCTTCACATAACACAAAAAGCTCAGAACAAAGACCCATATGCTGGCTCACCCCAGACAGCTTCTGGTCACAGCTGGGGCTGGGGGCAGCACAACAGACAGCCCCAAGTGCTTGCAATCAGAAGAGGTGGTTACCTCAGAGGACATGGCAAGTGACCATCCAGCCATCTCACTTCATGAGGAACCAGGCTTGGAGCAATGAAGGTTAAAGGCATAATGAATCACCAAATCTTGCGTCCAGAAACTTATAGCACAGACTAATGCTCTCAGAGCTAATATCACAACCTTGGCCCCCTTCTGAATTGGTCATGGTCATTAATGATGATGCTTTAAAAAATGAATTTGTCTTTCAAAATGTACATGAATATATATATATATATATATACACACACATATATATATATTCTGATTTATATCTAAAATAGTGACATCCATTCCTCCCTATTTGTTTTCAAGCAAACTGCTACAATGCCAAGAAGAACGAGGTCTTATACAGACAATAGTTAAGAAGAAATTAGTAGTTTCTAGATCACAGGGCATGCATCAACTGAACAGATTCATTTTCACTTTTCATGCCCTTTCGGGAGCCAGATGGCACAGGCAAACCCTGCAGGAGGGTCAGTCTGGTACATTCGGGTCCATTTTCTATTTGGTATAAACTCCATTTGCTGCTGTGAAGACATCATTCAAGAACACAAACAAAGACGCAGCCTTCCAAGTTGAATGCGAGGTCAGAGCTGGCAGAGAGAGAACAGGAACGGGAGGATGGTGTACAGACACTCTCAAGCTGGCCCCAGTGCTGGCTTGTTTGTCGCTGCCTGGTCCAATCTGTGTGCAGTGCTAGTATCATCTTTTCTGGGGCAAATTTTTCTCCCTCGTGTTAACTCCTCCAATTCCTCCCAGATGAGGACAAGACAGCAGATCTGGTGACCTCAATTGAATTACGTCACTTAAGACCTGGGGGCCTGAACTGTATTGCTTTAACTGCAAGCCCTTTGTTTGCTACTGATAAGTTGACACAACAACTAGCAAGCCGGGACTGTCCTGAAGGCACGGTCTGACCACCCACCTAAGCAGGGCCATGCCCATGGGACGTGTCAGACATCTGGGAGTGACACCTCCATATGGTACCCAGATAGTTACTTGTCTGTCAAAGGGTGAAACAAGGATGGGCCTGTGCCAGCCTTCCAAGGCTCCTTTCTTTCAGGACTTTGAAAAAATAAATATTGCTCAAAATTAGTTGAGTTCACTCTGGTTCTGCACCGGCCGCTCCTCACCAAAGAAACGTATATGTGCACACACATGTGTGCTGGCATGCATTCATATATGTACACTGGTGGGTGTGCAGGCCAGAGGTTGATGTCACTCATGTGTCTTCCTTGGTCACTCTGCACCTTATTTTTGAAACATGGCTCCTTCACTGCACCTGAGGCTCACCATTTTTGGTACCCTAGCTGGCCAGGTGAGTCTCAGAGACCTGCTTGTCTCCACAGTTACGTGGTGGGGGTCACAGGTGTATTCTACCACATCTGGCTTAAGGACAGACAGAGTCATTTCCCCTGCCCTGATTCTACATATTAATAACGAGGGGAAGAAGTCTGAACTAGTTAACACTGGCTTGTTCTAAAACATACCAGCACATGTAATGACCACATTCTATCAGTTATCACAGAACAATAAAACAATAACTGGTCAGGCAGCAGCGGTGGTGCTGGTGAAGACACACACTCAGGAGGCAGAGGCATAGGCAGGCAGATCTCTGAGTTCAAGTCCATACTAGTTTACAGAGTAAGTTTCAGGATTTCCAGGGCTACACAGAGAAACTCTCTCTCGAAAAACAAAAGCAAAACAACAACAACAACAACAACAACCCAAACCAATGAAACAAACAAATAAAAACAAGAATGACTGGGTTTATAAACCTGTTGGCTGGTTTTAGGCACACACTTGCATGTGGTGTGTGTGTGTGTGTGTATTGGGTGCTGTAGAGTGAACATGGAATAGACATAGAATGTGCATGCTAAGTACACATTCTACCACTGAGCTACACCCCAAGCTCTAATCTGTTATCTTAAATTAAATGCCTAAGAACACATTAAATAAAACTTTTAGACTGAGGGCATTAAATGAGAAAAGTAAACAGGTCACTGTTTTTTGTCTAGGGCAGTTATGTTGACACCCAGTGATGCGTCCGACAGGACACTGTCATCTACAGAATTTACATTCGACACCCACACAATAGAGTTACAAAGAAAAAAAATCACACACACACAAAGTCTCATAATATTTAAATTACTTTGGACCACTTTGCCAACTAACTATCCTTTCTGCCCATGGTCACAGTCATATATGTCTGTACGTGGTCTCAGAAGCACTCTGGTGAATGTGGGACCATTTTTTGATGCTCACAGGAACACATGGGAATGCCACTAACTCAACAGAGTGGTCTCCTGGCTGCTCCACCCAGCTGCAGCCAGATGGAAATGGAAGATCCCTAGGACAGGGCTGTCTTTTGTCAAAAACACAAAGATGCCATTGAACAGCAGGTCAGGGCAAGTCTCACCCGGGTGCTGTGAAAACGCCAAGAATGATGGCTAAGATGCTGAGGGTGATGTACAACGAATATTGTTTCCTGTAGCCAGAAAAAAGAAAGGGACAGACATCAGGGGTTTCATAGCTAAAATCTGACATTTAACATGTTCATGTTGAAAAAGCTCTGAAAGTATAAATCAGCCCAAATTTACTTATTTCTTAAGATGTTTCTTTAATCTACTTATAATTCTGTTCTCCTTGAAAAGATGCTGGGACGAAGTACAGAAGAGGGTCTGCTGCACAGGCGAGGGCTTGAAACATTGTACTTTACGCCTGTAATCCCAACACCCCGGGGAGGTGGAGGCAGGTGGATCACTGTGAGTTTGAGGCTACCCTGGTCTACAAAGTGAGTGCAGGACAGGCAAGGCTACAAAGAGAAACCCTGACTGTAAGAAAAAACAAAAACAAAACAACCAACCAACTAAACAAACAAACAAACAAAAACACCAAACAAACCAAAAAACAAAAACAAAAACAAAAACCTAGAGCCATTGTACCTTTAACTAAATTTCACCACCAGAGAATCTTTACTGCAAAATCAACATTTGTATTTTCAGAGGTCAGTCTGAGTATCCTCATAAGAAAAATCTATATCAACATTTGTAAAATTTTAATGTAAGCCAGGAGTCGTAGTGGCGCACACCTTTAATCCCAGGACTCAGGAGGCAGAGGCAGGTGGATTGCTGTGAGTTCGAGGCCAGCCTGGTCTACAAAGTGAGTCCAGGACAGCCAAGGCTAAACAGAGAAACCCTGTCTCGAAAAACCACCAAAAATTAAAAAAAAAATTTATTCTGGCATCATGTCATGGCATATCAGAACTGTGTCCCCTGCTCTTCTGCCTGCCTCCCGTGTATGCGAGCAGTTCTTTGTCATTGTTAATTCTATCCAGCTCAGCATACAGATTCATATCTGTTAAGGGTGGTTGTTATCTCTTTTGTAATTTTCCAGTACAATGTTACTTGTCTGCTGTAAAATAAACATTTAAATAGCCCCCATTATGATATTAGAGGATCATGAAAACAGTTGACTTTAAAAAAATTGTTTATTTATTTATTATGTATAAAATGTTCTGGTATTTATTTATTTATTTATTTTATTAATTTATTCAGATTACAACTCAATTCTTATCCCATCACTTGTATCTTCCCGTTCCTCCCTCCCACTTTCACCCTATTCACCTCCCCTAGGTCTATGACCGAGAGGAACCTCCTCCCCTTCTATATGGTCATAGGCTATCAAGTCTCATCTTGGTAGCCTGCTTATTCTTTCTTTGAGTGCCCTCGGGCCTGACCAGTTGCAGAAACGAGGATTATAATGGACATGAATGCTTTGGCCTTATGTGGTTAAAATGTGTGCACAGATGTTTGTGTTTTATTTCCTTGATTTCTTTATCATGATATGTAACACCAATTAAGAGAATATCAGTGATTATCTGTTATTATCAATGATTAACTTGAGGTACTAAAAGAATGTTCCTCAATGGACATTGCCTCCATTCTAAATGCACTGTGCATTATACATAATCCACATTATATATAATAATATACATATTATGTATATATAAAGGTCATTTTAAGTATAAAAATGGTGTTCTGCTTGCGTGTATGCCTGCACACCAGAAGAGGGCACCAGACCTCACTATAGATGGTTGTGAGCCATTGTGTGGTGGCTGGGAATTGAACTCAGGATCTTTGGAAGAGCAGCCAGTGCTCTGAACCTCTGAGCCACCTCTCCAGCCACAGTTGACTTAAAAAAAAATGAACACATAATTTTTCGTTAAGTTGCAGCAAGTAGCAATTCAAATCAATTCCTCAGACTTGCCACTCTAGCCAACCCATGAGCTCCAGGTTCAGTAAGAGAGTTTGTCTCACACAACAGTGCAGGGCAATAGAGAAAAGCATAGGATATCAACCCATGTCTTCCCCATGCACATACATAGTCTCATATGCCCACATGTAACATATAAGAATCCAACTCCAACCCACCCAAGCAAACACACTGCATATGAAACAATGAAACATATTGAAAGAATGAAAAAAAGAAAAAAAAAGAAAAAAGAAGAACCAAACTCATCCAAGTATGATGGCTTCCAGGAGTGAAGTGAGTGGAGTTATA
The DNA here is from genome assembly GCA_907169655.1 of Acomys percivali. Taxonomy (NCBI): domain Eukaryota; kingdom Metazoa; phylum Chordata; class Mammalia; order Rodentia; family Muridae; genus Acomys; species Acomys percivali. The sequence goes on along the minus strand of OU015749.1, from coordinate 29,470,871 downwards.
AATGTCCCGAGCATGGTAAACATTGGCCAGCTGTCAGGAAAGATTCAGCCCTAGCATGAGGCACACAGGGTCAGTTGTTACTTTTGTTCTAAACATGGTAAACATGTTTGTTTGTTTTTCTGAGATAGGCTTTCTCTGTGTAAAATTAGTTGTCCTGGAACTTGCTCTGTACATCAGGCTAGCCTCAAACTCACAGAGATCTGCCTACCTCTGCCTTCCAAGTGCTGTGATTAAAGGCATGCACCACCACCCGGCAATGGTAAACATTTTTAATTAAGGTGATTCTTTTCAAATTAAATATGAGTTAACATTCATTGTAATATTTTCCATCAACAAATCATATTAAGTCACAAAATGCAGACTGAATGATTTTGTGCCTCTTTCACAAACTGACTGTGGTAGTTTGATTAGGAATGCACCCCCCCCCCCAACTCATTCATATATTTGAAATCCTGGCCCAGAGGGAGTGACACTATTAGGAGCTGTGGCCTTGTTGGAGTAGCTGTGGCCTTGCTGGAGTAGTATCACATTAGGGGTGGCTTTGTGATCTCATCCGTTCAAGATCTGCCCAGTGTAGCTCAGTCACTCTGCTACCTGTGGATCAAGACGCAGAACTCTCAGCTCTGTAGGCGTAATGTTATTGTGCACTGTGTAAACACTCAGGTGCTGATTTCTGTGCCTCCACCCCTGCCTCCATATCTGGTTGCAATCCTTGTTCTAAGAATCTCCTGTCTAAAGCAGGGTAGTGGTGGTGCACGCCTTTAATTCCAGCACTTGGAAAGCAGAGGCAGGCAGCTCTCTGTGAGTTCGAGGCCAGCCTGGTCTACAAAATGAGCCCAGGACAGCCAAGGCTACACAGAGAAACCCTGTTTTGAAACAAAACAACAACAAAGAATCTCCTGTCTAAAAGCTGCTCCCCAACTGTCCCTTGATATGTCCATAAAGCAGCTTCACAGCCAATCACTGAGCAGGGGAGAGAATAGGGCCGGTCTTCCTGCCAGCCAGGGGAGGAGAAGAGAGGAAGAAGTTGGGGATCAGCCACATGCAGGGGTCCAGGAGACATGAACTACAGCTGGAGCAGAGAAAACCATCAATGCAGCTATCTCAGGAATTTTGGCAAAGAGGAGGCCAGACCAGCTTAGAGGGTTAATATAGGCTTTCATTGTTCAGCTGTTGTGCTGTAAAGCTTGTTATACAAATATAATAGTCCAGTCTCGATTAGTTGGATGCTAACCATGTTAAGAGAGAAACTGAAACACAAGTTCATAAAACAACCACAAACATAACTCCTTCGCCAGCCCCATGTCTGCCCAGACGCTGGCACGTTTCCCACCATGATGATAATGGACTAAACCTCTGAACTGTAAGCCAGCCTCAATTAAATATTTTCCTTTCTAAGAGTTGTCATGGTCATGATGCCTCTTCATAGCAGTAGAAACCCTAACTGAGCCACTGATTTAACACAAAGCCTGTCAAAGCTCTCCTGGCTTTTTCTTTCTCTGCAGCAAATTTATTTCAAAATCAATGGAGAAATTCAAATGACCAAGAACGATAAAACCATGTTGAAGAATAATAAAGTGAAGGGGCTAGAGAGAGGGCTTGGTGATTAAGAGCACTTGCTGTTCTTGCAGAGGACCCAATTCCAGTCCCTAGCACATCCATGGAAGCTCACAACCACCTGTAACTCCAGTTCCAGGGGATCTGACACCCTCTTATGACCTTTATGGGCACTTGTACTCACATGCACATGCACACTCACACTCACATGCACATTCACAGCCATGTTTCGGTAATGTGCCTGTAATCTCAGCACTGGGAGACCATCAGGTGCCAGAAGCTCATTAGCCAATCAACCTCACCAACAAGTTTCCAATTCAGTGAGAGACCCTGTCTCAAGGGAAGTGGAGAGTGACAAAGAAAACCCAACACCCCTTCTGGCCTCCTCATGGGCAAACTCACATGCATGCAACACATTGGGAATGGGGAAGAGAGAGAGAAAGAGAGAGAGAGAGAGAGAGAGAGAGAGAGAGAGAGAGAGAGAGAGAGAGAGAGAGAGAGAGAGAGGACTGAGATATTGAGATTACCAGTAACTAAGATAAGGAGATTATTGTTTAATGAATTCAGAGTTTCTATTTGGGATGATGAAAAAGTTTCTGAAATAAATAATGGGGATGGCTATACTGTACATCTACTATTTTAGAGACGAGGCTCTCTCCAAGACTAACTTCAGACTCATTATGTAGCAAAGGTTGGCCTTGAATGCTCAGCAATCCTGCCTCAGACTCCCAAAGGCTATGAATGTAAGTGGGTGCGAATATTCTTTATGCACCTGAATTGTACACTTAAAGCAGGTACAGTGATAAACTTTATATTATATATACTTTACTTAAAATTTTAAGGCCCCCCTTTTTTTGGTGCTTCAAAATACATTGTTAAGGGGAAAAAAAAGAAGAAGATGGCTCAATAGGTGGAGTGTCTGTCACAAAATCATGAGGTACTGAGCCTGGTTCTCTAACACCCAAATAAAGATGCAGGTCCAGGCATCTGTAAAGACAACATTGAGGACCAGGACAGGCAGATCCCTGGGACTTGCTGGCCAGCTTATCTAGCCTATCTCCAAAATAAGATGGAGTATGGTTAAGGAAAGCACCTCTCTCCTGTGTAGTTTCTTTTCCTATTGCTGGGGAAAGACCTTTACAAAAGCAGTCTAAGGCAGAAGGCATTCACTTTGGCTCATTGTCTAAGAGAACAGTCCATAATGGCAGGAGGGATGTCAACGTGGCAAGTGCTTGAAGCAACTGATGGCATCACTACATAATCAGGAGACAGAGCAATGGAGGCTGCTGCTCAGCTCAGCTCAGCTTCTCCATTCACAGTCCAGGGTTCCAGCCCAGGGAGTGGCCTCACCTAGTTAACATGAGTTTGCCTAGACTCACTAACCTAACCAAAGTAATGCCCCAGACATTCTCAGATGCATTGGCACACCAACAGTAACCTACACACACACACACACACACACACACACACACATACACATACACATACACACACACACAGAGTCATCTGTCAGCTTTTGCACAAGTCTTGTTTTCCTTTCCTTTTCTTTTCTTTTTTTCTTTTCGAGACAAGATTTCTCTGTGTAGCCTTGGCTGACCTGGACTTACTTCGTAGACCAGGCTGCCCTTGAACTCACAGCGATCTGTCTGCCTCTGCCTCCCGAGTGCTGGGATTAAAGGTGTGTGCCACCATGCCTGGCTTTGTTTTCCTTTTTAAATTACTTATTTTTATTTTATGTGCATGGTGTTTTGCCTGCATGAATTTTATGAACATGGGTGTATAGCCTGCATGCATGTCTGTGTGAGGGTGTTTTATCACTTGGAGCTGCCATGTGGGTGCTAGGAATGGAACTCAGGACCTCTAGAAGAACAGCCAGTGCTCTCAACACCAAGCCATCTCTCCAGACCCTTATTTTCTTATTTGTACATTTCAGACTACACTTCCTGATTAATAGTTTGGTAGGATAGAGTGGTCTTTCTATATTTTTATTTTTCAAAGTAGCTTTTAATAAAATTAATCAAAGGATAGTGAAATAAACACAGATGAAATAAAACATAGGTGAAATAAAAAAGACTATACTTGTAACTATTGTTTGTTATTTACTTTTTCCTTACATCTTGTCTGACAGAGTATTCCTGTCTCTATAAAGCCATGATGAAACCAAAGTTACTGTGATCATATTAGTACTGACCCAGGTAATCACATCCCTGCCTGTCACACACAAACTTCGTATTCTATGTGGAGACATGACTATCCAGAAATCTAATAAGCATGAGTCTCAACAAAAACAAACCCTTTCCTGTTCAAGCTGTTCCTGCCCATGGTGTTTATCACAGAAACAGAAAGCAAACTAGGACAACACGCAAGCAAAAGCTTGGAAAATCCATCCCCCACTGGAGGCAGTGGAGACCCCTCCCCATTGTCACCTAGAACTGTACCTTAATTTATTTGTGCTTGATAAGCCACTTATATGGTTTTCAATGTAGAGAAGAGGCAGAGGAAACAGCTTCAGTAAAAGGAAAAAGAGGCAGTCAGAACTTCACTTGAATGGATACTGGGAGTGTATGGTGTGTGAGGTGTTCTGAAACAGCAGCAGATGCATGAGTGACCAGCCCTAACCAACTCCTAACTGATACCATTCTCCTTGTGTCACTAAGGGAAGGAAAGCCTTAAGCCAGACCAGCTTGCCAAGCCTTTCTAAGACCCTTTGAGCACCATGAGAGGCAATAAAAAGATTACTGTTTTGAGTCTCTACATTATACAGCAAAAAGTAAATGGAACACCCCCAAAAGTCCATGGAACCCTGCTTCATAATGAAATACTTAAGCTCTTACTTTGAGACCAAAGATGTCATTTCTATCAACATGTAATATGCAACAAAGAAGGTAAAAACATGAAAGGTAGGATGATGGGTGGCAATTTTGTCAAGACAGGGTTTCTCTGTGTAGCCTTGGCTGTCCTGGACTCCCTTTGTAGACCAGGCTGGCCTTGAACTCACAGCAATCTGCCTGCCTCTGCCTCCCAAGAGCTGGGATTAAAGGAGTGCGCCACCACCGCCCAGCTGCTCCTGATTTTAAATGCACACTGTGAACTGAAGTTCCCAAGGAGATGGGGAGAGGGGGGGAGAGGGAGAGGGATGAAGGTAGTATAGACAGAAGCAGCTGCACCTGTGTTGAAGATTCCAGAAGGCCAAATAGGGAAGCTTTAAGGTTATGGAGAATTAGAACATTGCAGACAAGAGATGAATATCATCTTGGGCTGTATAAGCCTCTTTGAAGCCATACACCTCCCAGCCCTGTATCTGACCTAGTATCTTATGATTAGATATAAATAGATATGAAGAAGCTATTCAATGGCCTCGCCCTTAAGCAATATTAATTAACCCTCTTAATCTATCTAAGTAGCTTACTATCATAAGCTGCTTCCTATCACCTGTCAAAGAATTACTATAAGAATTCAACATCTGCCATATGCCTGGTCCCCTGAACTATTTCATAAAAACTGATTCCACTTCATAGTCTCAGGAGAAAGACGTATCTTTCAATGCTGCATCCATGTAAATTTCTACATATATCCAATATACCAAATTGTATTCTTTACTCATATCTTTTATCAGTTTAAACTAAAAATGAGATCTGAAAGCATAAATCAGTAAACTGATTTTCATAAATCAGTGCAAATCTTGTCCATGTCTTGCTGATATAAATAAAGTTTTATTGTAATGTAACTGCACTGATTCATTTACATATCACACAGGGCTGCTTTCATGGTACAGTAAAATAAAGAGCCTGGCCCTTTGCCAAAAAGTTTGCAAACCCTGGCTCTGAAAATTGAGAGTTTTTGGGTTGTTAAGTTAAGTATGCATATTCATTTTTCTCTCTGCCTACCTTAATGTTGATGTGCTGAATAGGGATTCACACAGGTGAAAGGGAGCCACAGTCAAGTCTCACACTCACTCACTGATCTCTCAGGCCTAGCCATATTTTTATTGTCACTGCATTATATGAATAGATACTTTATTGTATATGAGTACTCTATTTGCATGTACACCTATATGTCAGAAGAGGGCATTATATTACATTATAGATAGTTGTGAGCCACCAAGTGGTTGCTGGGAATTGAACTCAGGACCTCTGGAAGAGCAGACAGTGCTCTTAAGTGCTGAGCCATCTCTCCAGCCCCACGAATAGATATTTTTATAAAATATTTATTAAGAACTTTCTCTTATAGCATGGAGGAGGCTGAACTAGAGGGATTTTGAGTTCAAAGCTAACCTAGGATACATAATGAGAGCCAATTTCAAAGAAGAAAAGAAAAAACTTTCTACTGAGTTAGGCAGGAAGTGTAATCCCCAGTGTACGGAACTGGCCCCTGCTTTCAGGTCAGTTATTTAACCTATTGGGTTTTTTTCTTTGTTTGCTTCTGTTTTGTTTTTTGTTTTTTTTTTTTTTAAATCTTTCAACACATACCTTTCCAGTGATTTTCTTGTCAAAATCAGGGAAGTAGATTAATATCTGGTTGCAATCATTGTGCAGAGACTCTCCTGTCCCAATGTTATGTAAATACTGTTATCCAATTATCTCTGATATGCCAATAAATCAGCTTACAGCTGACCATGGAGCAGGGCCAAGAATAGGGCTGGGCTTCCTGCCAGGCATGGGAGGAGTAGTCAGAAGAAGAAGTAGGGGATTCATCCAGGGGAATTCAGTGAGAAGGTCCAAGACACATTAGGGGAGAGGAGCAGGAGCAGGAGCAGGGAAAATACGAAGTGCAAGAATTTCAGTATCTCTGGGATATAAGCTGGGAATAAACCAAATTATCTTAGAGGGTTAAGAGGAGAATAATGACTGCTCAGTTCTTGTGTTGTAAGGTTCTTATCAAACAGCAGAGTCCCAGGTTAAGAGAGAAATTAGAAACAAATACAACTTTATAAAATTAACATTACCAGGCCACCAACCCTCTGATGTGATTATCCCTGACCCATTGATATGCATCCTTCTCACTCTGCCCATGTTCTCTTCCACATAACTCCACCACAGACAAAAACTATATGAGTTAATGGATACAGAATGAAGAAAATAATATTGTGTAAGGGGTACAAGATGTCTTTTCTTTGTGCACAAATTTGAAAATTTAGCATGACCTTCAAAATTTTGTGCTGATCTATGAAAATGATCTCAAGGTCATCAGGCAGAGGGGCCTCAATCCATTGAACATGTGAAATTAGAATCCATGGTGTCTGCCCAGCTGGTTACTATTTCCAGATTTTTAATGTGCCAGTCTAAACAATTTTCAACTTTCTTCTGTGTGAAGTTCAACCTCCTTGATGCAGGAACTTATAGAAACTGTCTATGTTCATTTGAAAGCAGGGGCTTCTACTTATTCAAGATTCTACTTACCATGACCTCATGTTTCAACAAACTCCAGTTCTGAAAACACCAAAATATTCTCCTTCACTGACTTCTCATGAGTTGAATGACTTTCTTACTTTGTGAAAATCAGGGAAAACTTATGTATGGTGTGGATTTGTTCACTGTAAAACACCACTTTTAAGTTCAAAATTTCAGTGTTCCTGAATTTAGTATTAATATTTTAATATAATGCTTTTGAGTTGGAGTAAATAATTTTTTTTCAGTACTTCAAATAATTTTCCACCACAACCTTGGGGTTACTAAACTGTACATGAGTATGTAATTTATGCATTGTTCACCAGTTATCTTTTTAAAGTTTAATAGTTTCAAGATATTTGTATGGATGGACTCACCCAAGAAATTAAGATAAAGATAATTCCTTAGTAAAAGCAGTTACTAAGTTTTGTTTCAGGATAAGAATTCTGGGAAGGGGGCTGGAGAGATGGCTCAGTGGTTGAGAGCACTGGTTGCTCCTCCAGAGGTACTGAGTTCAATTCCCAGCAACCACATGGCGGCTCACAACCATCTGTAATGTGGTCTGGTGCCCTCTTCTGGCCTGCAGGGGTACAAGCAGGCAGAGCACTGTATACATAATAATAAAAAATAAATAAATCTTAAAAAAAATTCTTGGAAGTGCACAATATTAGCATTGTGTAAATGGCTTAGCAAAAGAAACTGAAATCCAATTAATTCTTGGGGTATATAGAGTGGAGTGTTAGGTAAAACAGGACATGAGGGCACCGCAATAATATGCAGTGTTTGCTGATGGGTAGCAGTGCTCTGAGGGATACTGGATTGCTTGACTCTTGGGGTATTATCATGAGTTCAGAGCCATGACAGGGCACAGCCTAGTCTGAATGATGTCTGTCACTGACAATTTTAAGCTATATTTTCATTTGTTCTTTTGTAGACCTTTCTCTTACTCTTCCTTGAATGCAAGGAAGAGAGAAGCCTTACCACAGAGACTCCAAAAGCCTTTAAATTCTGTCTGTGTGGAGCTCTTATAAGTTAAATGTCTTCTCTCTAATACAGTGTTTCCAAGGTTCATAATGTGGCAACACTTTAATACATTTCAAAGTACTCTTATGTTGGCAGACCTGCCTGGAGACAAGGGAGTTGTGTCAGTCCTAAGATCACTGGGAAAAAAATGTGTTTTCCTGAAGTCTTAAATCTGCACTGTGAAAGGGTCATTCTACCCCATAAGGGTTTGCTCATCAGAGGTTTAAAACCACTGCTCTAGGATCAAATTTCTACTTGCAAGTTTGCAGAAAATATTAATGGGTTCAGCACATAGTTTACAAAACACATTTCCTGAGCCAGGTGTGGTGATGCATGCCTTTAATCCCAGCACTGGGGAGGCAGAGACAGGCAGATTGCTGTGAGTTCAAGGCCAGTCTGGTCTACAAAAGTGAGTCCAGGATAGCCAAGACTGTTGAACAGACTTTCTTAAAAACTAAAACACCAAAAACATCCCCACATTTCCTGGACAGGTGCAACATATTTATTCATCTACACATCCCAAGTGAGAACTGAAAACATACTCAAGTCCTACTTGTTGAACTAATGAACTTTATTGGAGTTACTTACAAGAATATTGGGAAGGAATTGCTTACCAGAGCACAAAGGAATCAAAGACAGTTGCTAATATGAAACTCAAAACTCATATGATACAGGTTATGAACACTGGAAACCTGGAGCACAGTGCATACCTGTAGGCATATCTACAGGTTAAAGAGCATGCAATCATGGTGGCTCAATTTATCAAATCTTTTTTTAAGAAATATAATTTATTGATATTCCTCTGTTGAGAATTCTCCGAGAAACACTTAAATGCCCAACATCCTTTGTCATTAGAGAAATGCAAATCAAAATGACTCTGAGATTCCATCTTACACACATCAGAATGGCTAAGATGAAAAACTCAAGTGACAGCATGCACAGGCGAGGATTTGGAGGAATGGCAACACTCTTTCATTGCTGGTAGGAGTGCAAACTTCTACAACCACTTTGGAAATCAATCTGGTGCTTTCTCAGAAAACTGGGAATAGGGCTACCTCAAGACCCAGCTATTCCACTCCTTGGAATATACCCAGAAGATGCTCCACTACACAACATGGACATATGCTCAACCATGTTCATAGCAGCCTTGTTCATAATAGCCAGAACCTGGAAACAATCTAAATGACCCTCAGTTGAAGAATGGATAAAGAAACTGTGGTACCAGCAGGGGGAGACCTAGTGGCACTCAGAGGAAGGACAGCAGGTCACCGAGAAGAGACTTGATACCCTATGAGCATATACAGGGGGAGGTAATCCCTCTCAGGAAGTCATAGGGGAGGAGAATAAGGGGAAAATGGGAGGGAGGGGAGAATGGGAGGATACAAGGGATGGGATAACCATAGAGATGTAACAAGAATAAATTAATAAAAAAAATCTGGATGATAAAATAAAATAAAAAAAAAAAAGAAAGAAAGAAACTGTGGTACATTTACACTATGGAATACTACTCAGCTATTAAAAAGAAGGAAATCCTGAAATTTATGGGCAAATGGATGTAACTAGAAATGTTCATCCTGAGTGAGTTAACCCGGACTCAGAAAGACTCACATGGTATATATTCACTTATAATTGAACATTACCCCAAAAGGGATGTCCCATGAAAGTCTTCACTTACCAGGAACTTGGGAAAGATGTGAGGACCCCATATTGGGACTCTAGGTGAGAGAAGTATGGGAGAACAGGGAAATAGAAGGATCCAGAGGGTCCTAGAAACCTACAAGACGAACATCATGATGGACGGATATGGACCCAGGGGGGTTTGCTCAAACTACTGCACCAACCAAGGATATTTACATGCAGTAAACATTGAACTCCTACTCAGATCTAGCCAATGGTCAGGTCATTCTCTACAGTTGTGTGGAGAGTGGGGACTGACTCTGACATGAACTCTGGTGCCCCATATTTGACCACTTCCCCTTGGTGGGGAGGCCTGGTGGCACTCAGACAAAGAATAGGCAGGCTACCAAGATGACACTTGATAGGCTGTGACCATATGGTGGAGGAGGAGGTCCCCTTCTGTCACAGACTTAGGGGAAGGGAAATAGGGTGAAAGAGGGAGGGAGGGAGGCATGGGAGGATACAAATAAGGGGATAAAAATTGAGATGTAATCTGAATAAATTAATAAGAAAAAGAAATATAATTTATCAAAGTTTCTTCGTTAGAGTTAAACATACACAATGACATCAGTTTCAGAAGCTATTTTGAGGGGTGTATTTCTGCCTTAATCAGCTTCCTTTCAGAACGGTTCATTTTAGTCTCTAGGAAACTGTTATACAACACCATATTCTTCTGGATTCTCTATTTTGTCTTCCTTATGAAGTATTTGTGAATGAATAAGAAAAAAGTTTTAATGGAACTGTTCCTACAGTATCACATTTAGAGTTTTAGTATGAAGATTTTCTATTTTCTAAGATTTGAATGTTATTTAAAGGCTTTCACAAATTTCTCATGTTCTAGTAATTCTCTGGTTTGGAGCCTTGAGTGTCACAAAGAAAAGAGCTTGGATAAAGCACATGCCACATTATTTCCTGTGAAAACTTTTTCACTACTATAAATTTTCAGATGTTTTGTTAGAACTGAGATGTCTTTAAAGGCTTTTCCTCATAGATTTGTGAAGTTTCACTCCTGGATCTATTCTCTGATTAGTACTAAGAAGATCTATCTTCATTAAGGGTTGTCACATTCACAAACTTTGTAAGGTTTCTCTCCTGTATGTATTCTCTGATGAATTCTAAGATGGTCTTTCCTGATAAAGCCCTGGTCACATTTACTACATGTGTAAGGTTTCTCCCCTTTATGACTTCTCTGATGAATGGTAAGGCTATATTTCTGGGTAAAGGATTTGTCACATTCACCACATGTATAAGGTTTACTCCTGTGTGAATTCTCTGATGAATTCTAAGACTAACTTTCTGCATGAAGGATTTGTCACATTCCTTACATTTGTAAGGTTTTCCTCCTGTATGGATTCTTTGATGAGTTACAAGATTGCATTTCTGGGTAAAAGATTTGTCACATTCTCTACATATGTAAGGTTTTTCTCTTGTATGAGTTATCTGATGAATTTTAAAATAGCATTTTATGGTAAAAGATTGGTCACGTTGATTACATTTGTAAGGTTTCTTGCCTGTATGAATTCTCTGATGAATTTTAAGATATCCTTTCTGGGTAAACTGCTTGTCACATTCCCTACATTTGTAAGGTTTCCCACCTGTATGGATTCTCTGATGAACTCTAAGACTGACTTTCTGGGTAAAGTATTTGTCACATTCCCTACATTTGTAAGGTTTCTCACCTGTGTGAATTCTCTGATGAATTTTAAGATTCTGTTTCTGGGTAAAGTGCTTGTCACATTTCCTACATTTAGGTTTTTTTTTTCTCCTGTGTGGATTCTCTGATGAATTCTAAGATTCCTTTTCCAGGTATAGGATTTGTCGCATTCCTTAAATTTGTAAGGTTTCTCTTTTGTATGAGCTCTCTGATGTCTACTTAGGCTGGAGTATGTCTCAAAACATTTGCCACTTTTCCTGCATTTATGTGGTTTCTTTCCAATATTAGTTTGTTTCAGCATAAGTTTATGTTTATAATCGAAACCTTTTTCACACTCTGTATTGTTTTCCTTGTTTTTTCCTATGTGAGTTTTTGAATTTAGATGAATGACAGAACACATATTCGAATAGTTTACACAGTCTTTAAATTTGCAAAGATCTTCCCTTCAGTCTTTTCAACGTTATGTCTATTTAAGCTTGATGATTCAACAGAGGAGTCTCTGTGGTTAGTTTTATAAGATATATCTTGGTAGGATTCATTAATCACTTTGCCAATCTCATAACATTTATAAGACTTGTCTTGAAAAGTCACATGCTCAGGGACAGTATGTTTGGTGTCTTGATCCAACACCTTCTTATATTCACCACATATATGATGATTCTCCGGAAAATAGTACAATTATGGATGATATGGAATAATGCATGAGTAAGATTCAATAACCAATGATTTTGAAGAATTTAAAAAAAAGACAAAATTGGCAATTTTCAATGATAGAGCTCTGGACAGAGGTCTTTTCTGTTTCATAGTCATTAATGGATGCTTAAAAGAACCTCAAGTGAGGTCTATATCAAACGACTGGAAATGATAATAGCCTTTTAATTCTTATTTAAACATTATAGCTTGAGGAAGATAGTACAAATGGGTGCTGGAATAGTTCTTCGCTTTATCTTTGAGAAAAGAGTTCTCTGGTGGATCATCAAAACATCAAAATAATATTTCTATATTTTGTTGTTTATATTTTGAAAAAGTGATACTGTGCAGCTGTGGCCATCTAGGAATTCACTATGTAACCTGCATTGGCATGAAACTAACCAAATAATTTACCATCCAATGTGCTAGGATAAAGAACAGGCTGCACTGGTAGTAAATACAGAGACATGTGAAACAGTAAATAAATAGGCAAAAAAACAACGAACGGCTCTTTCTCCATTTAAAACCTTTTGCATTTTTAAAAAGTACAAATAGGTGAAGACTTAAATGCAACAGTAAAATTAAAATTTCCAATTATTATGGGTTCTTCAATTTATTTCCTTGATCTGAGTATTCAATTTTCTTTGAAGTTTGACATTTAGTTAAAAGTTGGTTAAGAGGCTTGGAAATATTACACATAATATAGCACTCCAAAGAATGTGGAGAAATGTAAAGAAAACACCAAGAAAAAAAGTTATGTTGCTGACCAGAATTTCATTTATTTTGGGAGTCTCTAGACAGCTCAGAGATTTTACCTTTACACAAAGAACATAAAGTCAAGGGATGAATGAGGAATTCTGCAAGAAGAGCATTCTTACCCACAAAGAATAGATTGTTGTAACTCTCCAACATCTCATCCATATAAAATGACCTCTGAGCAGAGTCGAGACATTCCGGACTCCTCCTATGAGAAGTCCATGGCCACATCCCTGAATGTTAACAGACCCTGTATAGGAAAAACAGTGATTTACCATGTGTTACTGAAAAAATGTTCTCCTAGGTGAAAAGAAGACCTAAGGAATAAAACATACTTCAAGATACATATGCGTCATGACAAGTATTCATGGACAAAAGTTATGTAAAAGTGCTGTAAGATGTGTCAGATTTTAAGCATTGCTGCTCTTTGATAGACAAGTTATAAAATGACTTGTTATATTATTCACATTTATAAGGTCTTTCTCTTTCATGAGTTTTCTGATTTTTATAAGACATGAGCAACAGACAAAGGATTTGGCATCATCATTTCATCATAACATTTTATCTGCAGTTCAGATTCTATAATGTATTTTTAAGTTCTCTAATATGTAATTTGTTTCTTAGTACCCTCATGGCACTAATCAATAGATTTTAACCTAAGTTCTATAAGACCCAATGCTCTCTTCTGGACCCCACAGGCAGGAGGCATCCATGTTACACACACATTCATGCAGAAAAATACACTGACAAACATAATATAAAATTTCATTTTAATAGAAGATGCTTTCTAAAATAGTCTTTACTGTATTTTCTCTCTCTGGAAGAGGATGTTATAAAGGCCTCACAAGCAGAAAACTTTAGGGAATAAAACATACACATTTGAGCTCTAGATGCAGGGGTATGCCTTTATGATGGCTTATACACAGCACCAAGTCAATATGCTCTAGAAAATTCTTACTAATATATTCCATGAGATGCAATACAAAGGTGGAGATGGTAGTGCTTACACTACTTTTGAAAAATGAAACAAAAGAAAAAAATAATTGTGTGTATACTGAGAAGGCTTCACACTGAGCACTGGGCAGAATTTCTCCTGAGACAAATAGGTTTGAGATATCAACACACTCCTAATCACTGTGTGACATAAAATGCCAAAAAAAGAGAAACCAGAATACTGAGATTTGCATCTCCTCACAGACACATTAATGTTATAGGAAAAGCATGCCCCATATTCCTTCAATCATCTGTGCCCTTAGAAAGGTGAAATATTTACTATTATGACTCTAAAGAGCCTTTTCTCAGTCTACTTTTCTTCAGAATTTACTCTTCTATTTATTGCTCAGTATCAGACTAACTGAGCCAACAAGATAGGATGCTCTTTAACCTGTAGCTATGCCTACCAGATTCTGTGTGCCTCTGGGGCTCAATATTCATGAGCTGTGTCTCATGCTGTTTTCAAGTTTCATGTGAGCAACTGTCTTTGTCTCTCTTGTGCTCTGGTAAGCAATTCCTTCCCCCATAGTCCTGTGAGTAACTCCAATAAACATCATTGGTTCAACAAATTGGGTTTGGTTATGTTTTCAGTTCCCACTTGGGATGAGTAGATGAATAAACATGTCACATCTCCCCAGGAAATGTGTACCATGTTCTGAACCCTTGAATGATTTCTGCAAACAGAAAATTGGTACTAGAGCAGCAGTTTTCAACCTGTAGGTAGCAACCCCTTTGGGGGCATAGAATGATGTTTTTACATGACTATAGGAAAACACGTGTTTCTGATGGTCTTAGGAACTGAGACACCACTCCTGTCACCAGGTGGCTCTGTGCACATGTGAGCACTTTGAGCTGTATTAAAGTTTCATTGTACTCGAAAGCTGGGAGCACTGAACTAGGGAAGACTGCATTCAATGCTCCAGGCTTACTGCCATAGTACTTAGTTAAGTTATAAGGGCTCCACACAAAGAGGATGTAGAAGCTTCAGGAGCCTCAGGTATAAGGCTTTCCATGCTTTCCATAGCACCTACTCATTGTTATCATGGCCTCTTGTCTTGTTGTGCCTTAGAAATTCCACCTTAAAAGCTCCAAGAAATGCACTGAAATTGAAGTCATCTTCTTACATCCTTCACACAGTGCTAATATTGTATATGATCAAAATTTCATTATGAAATGAAACAAAGAAAATGATTTAATAAGGACTTATATTTAACTTAATTTCATGTGTGAATCAATCAAAGTTCAAATTAGAAACTATGGCATTCTGAAACAATTTATGGACAACACAGCATCAGCATGTTCATTTACATCTTAGAAGCCCCCTTCCCCCCAGCCCCATGAGAGTTTTGGAACATCATTTTGAAATACTTCAAAGAGATAGAGAAGTAGTTACTCCAAGCCCAAAGCATTATCTTAGAACACAAGTACTAATAACAAGACAGAAACTTTAGACATTACACAGAGAAGTGTGTTTCCTGTGAACAGACCTATTTGTTTTTATTAATGTCCCATGGATTTCAGTGTAAGAGGACAGATGAACTCAAATGGTTAGTATAATCAAGAGTAAATTTTGGCTACAGATGCCAAGTAATTATATTCATATCAATTGATTTTGTATTAGGGATGAAGAACCTGAGAAAGGAGATGGGGAATTTTGGTTTCTAGACTGGCCCTTAACAATATGGCGAGTGCAAGCAGCTGGAGTGGGTTTGACAATTTTAGGTGTTTTGTGAATCAAGGCTCTTCAGGTTGATGACTTTTAGGTCTCCATCTTAATACATCGTAATTTGCCAGTGACATGGTAAATTTGTAAACTGGTGCACAATCACAAGGGATATTACCTTAATTCCCAACATAATATTATTTCCATTCTGTAACCATTTATAAACATAGTTATTTGACTATGATGCCAGCAACCATGTGGGGAGGCTGTGTGGAGCATGTCCAGGGAAGCTTGACACTTGGTTCATAAGCATGAGGGGCTCTGTACTGAATCACTTATGAAATATTTTCCCGGAGGAGGGGACCATAGGGCTATGATCTCCATGAGTAGGTTGGATGAAGGTTATTGAATTTGGCTTCCACTATCTTAAATGTAGACTCATTAAAGACCATGGGGGTAAAGTTCAGCCACTGTTTAGGAAGAACAGCATTGGATCCCTTAGAGCTGAGCTACAGGAGGTCAGGAGATGGCTGATAGAAGATCTGGGAACCAAACTTTGGTCCTCTGAGAGGAGAGCAGTCTAAGCACCAAGACAACTCTGTAGTCTCCATGTGTGGCCTTATAATATTTGTTGGCGGCCACCTGATCACAGATCATCAGCCCTGAAAGCTTTGAGCTCAATTAAACTCTTTTCTTTATTATCGCCCAGCTACAAGTATCTCTATAGTAATAAAAACTGGATTAAGGCAGCATCCTAGTTGACCTGTCACTCGGTTTCAGCCCCATCCCTGCCACAGCTGGTAGACAACCAAAAGAGAAGAAAAGGAGTAGAGTGTGGTGGCACATACTGATAATCCTGATATTTGGGGGACAAACTCATTTGGCACAGGAGGAATGCAAGTTCCATACCAGCCTTGTTCACATAGAAAGACTCTGTCTCACAAAGTGAAGGAAGAGAAGAAGGAGAGGGGAGAGGAATTTTGGGTGTGGGGAGAGGGACCACACGTTACAGGCAACTGATATCAGAAACACTGGACAACAAGGCCTCTTTAGATATAGCCCAGTGATTAAGGGAGGGAGGAAGGAAGAGAAGGGCAGAAGGAGGGGAGCTCAGAGATGACCCGAACTTGAGTCTGCGCTCACCTGTCCCCTTGGTGAGCATGCTTAATTGGGAGCACTTGCTGGCATTTCAGGCACATTGGTCTCTGCTGTGCTTTGTGAAGATGTCCTTTCAATCTCTGGTTGTATTATCAGTTTGTGCCTAATTGTTCAAAACTGGGTCACATCCCTCTGGGGCAGAGAAGCCTGTTGCATCTGTATGAGGATCTTCCCTGTTTGTTCCCTGGCTCTATTACTTTGTTGTACACTTCCGAGGCTGGTCCATCAATAGTTGAAAGGCATTGACCCCATATTTAGGTTCATTCAGGACAGTTGTCCAAGTTCACAAATCCCATGGTGGGAGCCCAACTCAAGGTTTCTTACACACACACACACACACACACACACACACACACACACACACACACTGTCAGGCACTCTCTGTAGCTCTTTGTGTGGGGCAGAAGCAAAAAGTGATTCACCGTGTCTTCTCTACAAGATTTGGGCAAGCTTTGGAACCAGGGGGGAGATCCAGAGAGGTCCAAGGCAGGTAGAGGGACTGTGAAGATGGTGTTTCTTCTTAGAGGCTTTGGTACAGGTTTCCAGGTTCTTGACTGTTGATTTACTATTTTTAAAGCAAGGGGAGGTGGGAAAAAGAAAGAAAGAGAACGTGAGGAATGGTGAGAGGGAGGGAGGGAGAGAGAGGAAGAAAAATATTGGTCTTTTCAACAGAACACTGAGCCATGCTGTTTATGAACTGTGTGCATGAACAGGTATGAATGAGAAAGAACATGCCTGTGGAGGAAGTTAGGGCAGAATGTGGATTGCCTACACTACTACATTTTAGATGTATTAGTGCCTTAAACTTTCTACAGATCAAGCTAGTCTGTAGTCATTTGCCAGAAACTAATGCTTTGATGGAAAACAAACCACATATGTGAGGTGGTCCTAATAGGAACTGAAAAATTCCTATGAGTGATATCGTCCCTTTTAATGATTGTTACATCCTAATTCAGTGAATCACTGATGTCAACAGTCTAGTCTTCCAGCTTTATAAAAGTTACTTCATCCAGTTAGGTGCAGTGCATGATACTTACTTTCAGGAGTACTAGAGATGGAGTCTTATGGTCTCAGATATGCCAGGCTCTACTGCTGAACCACATTCCCAGCCCAGTAGGAATCACAATAACAGGCTCTTTGGCTTGTGCATTCACTCCTCTTCTATCATTACTTTAGCATTACTATTTAGAAAGCTTATTATAAGGCAGCATGCTCTGCTTATGCCAGCAGAGTCTATGTGGAGCTTGTTGGCTCTATTGAGAGGCCACTCAGGTGATAAACCTTCACTATCTAGGTTAGTGTATGTGCATAGGGTGATATCAGCACAGTAAAGAAACTGCCAAATGACTCACTTCTCACTGTGTATCCCATCGTTAGCCACACCAGCCTTAAAATATGGTAAAGAAAAGTAGGAGCTCTCTGTTACATAAAATGGATATTCAGTAAAAATTGGAGGTTACTGTTTTTTTCCTTTTTTCAGAATGAGAACATAGTAAGCCTTCTCCAAAAAATTGAACCTCAGAGAAGTTGCAACAACACTGACTTAGAAAAAGAACACTTTCTCAAGGAAAAGTTAGGATTCAACTTTTTAAAATCTGTATAAACCAATAGAAAATGGGCTTTAACTCATTTTTCACTGCAATTTTAAGGCATTCTAGGTCCATGCTAAGACATGGGAAGGCTGGGTCATTCGCTGACAGCTGGGTGTAAATACCATAGAATTGGCATCTTTACCAATGTTCAACAGAATTCTAATGGTAAAGTACGTGCGTGGATGTGATTTGGTGGGTGATCTTCTCTAAATGTTCAAGATGATCCATGTGACTTTTGAGACTTGAAAATGCATGAAGATCCCATCTGAGTGCCCCCTTTCTGCCTGGACACCTGTCCTTGAGTGATGCCCAGGCAAGGCAATGGTGAGGTACCTCTCCTCTGCCTGGCTCAATAAAGATCTGGAAGCAGAATATAAAATCTGGGGTGGTGTCCTGTCCTTGAACCTGAGCTCAAAGACTCCTGGCCTGGAAGAGTTTCCTTTTGCTGTGCTTTGCTGCTTTTTTTTTGTCTATCAGTTTTGAGTGGCAGTGACTCTGGGCTTGGGTTTAACTCAGCCCGTGGCCTCGAATATGAATTGGAAATTCAGGTCCAGGATGAGAAATTTTGTTACTCATAAGGAGGCTAAAACTTTGGATCAGACTCTACATGGAGCTGTTGGAGGGTGACCTCGGTAGCAGGCTTGGTTCCCCCACCCACATCCTCCTGGGTGACCTTGAGCCTACTAGACTCTGACAGCTCTGTCTGAACTGATAGGTCTTTAAGGGGCTGATGCACCTGTGGAGTCAGTCTCCCACCAGTGGGGCATCTCTCCATCTTCCCTCTGTCTCTGGGATGGACTCACCTGCTGAGACTTAGGTGCTGGAGAGCATGTGAGGTTCTTGTTTCCCAAAGGATCTTCCCTGCATTCCACTCATGTTTTGTTTCTAGAAGAAGCCAGATCCCTACACATCATTTTGACCCTCAAGCTTGAGGAGACTGCTGGTGTGGGTCACACAGCTTCAGTGCATTCTTCCGTATCTCCTTAGAGAAAAGCAGTGTATTCTCTTTGAGTGTGATGTGATACAGTCTCTCATATCCCAGATACCTTCTCAGGGGGTCTGCTTCATGTAGTAAGTAGTGATTTTGTTGTGGTGGGTTTCATTGAGGAGGTCACTGTCTATTAGGACAATCAAAGGCTCTGGGTTGTTAGGTCTCTAAGAGGTCTGCACATACAGATGTATGGCAGCTGAGATGCTGTGGCTGCCAGTGATGGAAAAACCGAGTTTAGTGCAGTGTAAACAAATGGGGGAGGTGACAAGAAGACTTAAAGGTGTCAGCTGTGGCTGAGGATACTTCAGTTCTTCTCTTGCTCCTCTGTGCACAGCATTATGTGAGTGTTGTTTTGTTCTATTCACAGTGTCCTTTGCCTTGCAGAAGATTTTCAGTTTCATGAAGTACCATTTTTTAATTGTTGACCTTAGATTCTGAGCAGTTGGTGTTATGTTGAGGAAGTTGTCTCCTGTGCCAACGAGTTCAAGGCTCTCTCTTAGTTTTTCTTCTAACTGATTTAGTGTGTCTTGTTTTATGTTGAGGTCTTTAATCCACTTGGACTTTAGTTTTGTTCAGGGTGATAAATACGGATATATTTGCATTTTTCTTCATGTAGATATCCGGTTAGTCCAGCACCATTTGATGAAAATGCTTTTCTTTTTCCATTATATGGAGTTGGCTTCTTTGTCACAAACCAAGTGCCCTTATGTGTGTGTGCTTATTTCTGGGTCTTTGATTCCATTCCACTGGTCAACTAGCCTATCTCTATGCCATTACCATGCTGTTTTTATTACTGTTGCTCTATAGTACAGCTTGAGATCTGGGATGGAGATTCCTCTTTAAATTATTTTATTGTACAAGATTGTTTTAATTTTTCTGTTTTTTTTTCCATATGAAGTTGAGAATTGCTCTTTCCAGTTCTGTAAATAATTGTGTAGGAATTTTGATGGAAGTTGTATTGAATTTGTAGATGCTTTTGGTAAGATGGCCATTTTTGCTATGTTGATCCTCCCGATCCATGAGCCTGGGAGATCTTTGTCTCTTCTGATATCTTCTTCAATTTCTTTAGAGACTTGAAGTTCTTTTTTTTTTTTTTTCATACAAGTCTTTCATTTGCTTGCTTAGAGCTACACCAAGATACTTTAATTTTTTTCTTTTAAATTTTTTTTTTGGCTATTGTTAAGTGTGTTGTTTCTCTAATTTCTTTCTTGGCCTGTTTGTCTTTTGTGTTAAGGAGAGCTAGCTACCGAATTTTTTGAATTGATTTTGTATCCAGCCACTTTGCTGAAGGTGCTTATCAGCTGCAGGAGTTCCTTGGTAGAATTCTTGAGGTCACTTATGTATACTATCATATCATCTTCAAATAGTGATAATTTGACCACTTCCTTTGCAATTTGTATCCCTTTAATCTCCTTTCGTTGTCTTATTGCTCTAGCTAGGACTTTAAGCACTATATTAAAGAGGTACAAAGAGAGTGGACAGCCTTGTCATGTCCCTGATTTCAGTGGAATTAAGTTTCTCTCCATTTGATTTGATGTTGGCTATAGGCTTGCTGTATATTGCCTTTACTATGTTTGTGTATGTGCATTGTACCCTGTGATCTCTCCAAGACTTTTAACAAGAATGGTGTTCTATTTCTTCAAATGATTTTCAGCATCTGAGGTGATCATTTTTTCCTTTCAGTTTGTTTATATAATGGATTACATTGATGGATCTCTGTATATTGAACTACCCCTGCATTCCTGGTATGAAGCCTACTTGGTCATGGTGAATGATATTTTTATATGTTCTTGGAATTGGTTTGCAAATGTTTTATTGAGTAGTTTTGCATCAATGTTCATAAGGGAAATAGGTCTAAAATTCTCTTTCTTTCCTGAGTCTTTGTGATGTTTAGGTAACAAGGTGACTGTGGCCTCATAGAATGAGTTTGGTTCTGTTTCTATTTTGTGGACTACTTTGGAGAGAATCGGTATTAGATCTTCTTTGAAGGTCCGGTAGAATTCTGTGCTGAATCCATCTGGACCTTGGCTCTTTTTGGTTGGGAGATTTTGATAACTGCTTCTATCTCCATAGGAGATATAGGACTACTTACTGCTCTAGCAGGATACCAGAGTAAATTTTGAGTACCCAGGTGGGTGAGTCACAACCACCTGGCACTCCAGCTCTAGGGGATCTGATACTTTATTCTTGTCACCCACATGCACAAACAATTAGTGAAATGAATCTTGAAACAAAGAAGAAGAGATGGAGTCTAGTCCAATGGAACTGTCAACAGCAGCAGGACATAACAACTCAGTGTTGTGTCAGTACAACCTATGGACCCTCAGAGCCTTTATGTGTGTTTGTGTATGTGCTGGTGCATGCACACGCTAAGGCCTGCATGGCTTGGCCTTGGAGACCTGACTTGGGTGATGTAGGAATGAGGAAATGACAGACATACAGAACAGCTGGGTCATGTGGGATGTGCTCACTCTGATGGGAGCACCTACTACAATCAGCACAAGGAGGAGGGGAGAGCTAGTCTCACTAGGAGGGCTCTATTGGGTAGAGGTCATCCTGGAGGAGCAGGAGAAAGCTGTGCTAGTTTTTGCACAGACTGGCCCGTCCTTCCTAAACTGTTGCATCAGAGGAAGGAAGGCTTCATTATTCCTGGGTGTCACCAGGGGAAAGCTTTGCCATTTTCATGTTTCTGAGTCACTAGGGTCTTTGACATGGCTATACCCATGTCAATAATACACCCATGGCTTTATGTACTCACCTACATTTGTGTGTGTGTTTGTGTGCACTCGTGCATTTATATGTATGTGTGTGTCTGTGTAGCTCTGTCTGTATGCCTGTGTGTGTTCCTCAACAAAAAAAGTCAAGATGATCAGAATAAAGCAGTTAGTGTTGATGAATCAGAAAGATAAGACACAGTTAGAGAGTCAAGTATAGAGAGAGACATGCTGAAGTGACTCAGTAGCAGCCAAATATGTGACTGCCAACAGACCTGTAGCTACTTATTCTGCAGCTGTATTTAGATGTTAGGGAGAGATGTACTGGTATAGTCCTTTTTCTTGTTTTCTCTGGTTCCAGTGTATAAAGATGAGGGGAAAGTGACAGTCTCCTGAGTAGCATCAGATGTAAACATTTTCTGTCTCTCACACCTAAATCTGTGTATCGGACTGGTGTCCCACCATTGGTGGTTCCCGCCTTTCACCTTGTACACATGGAGGTTCTCTGGACCACACTTCTGCCTTCACCTCCACGCTCTAGCCCAGTCTCCCTTTTTTGGCTGCCTCAGGGAAGAGAAAGCTCATTTTCAGTCTAAGCTGGATTCTGAACTTTCGAGGGAGGAAGCTCAGGGACTAGTCCCCAATGGAGACAGGAGATTTGACATTAAAGAGGCTGAGTGTGAGGTGTTCAGCCAGACATGCACCTGTATAGAGCTGCTGAAGGACAGACAGGGTCATGTTCTAGGAAGTGCTTTGGCAGGTGACTTCCTAGCTCTGAGAGTAGGTACAGGAACTAAAGCAGCTGTGTTGCCACTTGTATCCTTGTTGAATACGCAGTTTTCCTTAGCTAGATGGTCCTACCTCAGTCTCCTGTGCTGACGTTATAGGTGAGAACCATCAGGTCCAGCTTCCACAACATCTTCCTGTGTGGGGAGCCATGCTAAATTCATCCATGCTAGAATTCCTGTGCTTAGGCTGCATGCTGTGACCTTTGAGTTGTTGACCTTTGCTGAAGGAGGTCTTGTGTTTAGGCTATCTTCGGATTGCTTACCTTTGAAAAAATAAGGAAGTTCTTATAGGGAACTACTCAGAGGATTGTATTCTTTCCTGGGGGCTAGGAGAAGTGAGATTGTAATAGAGCTTGTGGTGACCTTGCAAAAAAGGGAGTCTTGATCAGGAATCTCCAGACTTGGCTCCATATTTCTTGCATCTCTGTCTCCTTCTTTCGGTCCCCACTCTCTCTTCCAGGGAAATGTGTTTGGCTTGTCATGTGGGCCAGGACATATGGTGCTCGAACAGAGGGCCTGGAAATGAGGGGCTGAGTGCTGGGTGTTGCTTTGGAGGGTGACATGGAAAAGACTAGTGGAATGTTTCCCCCAAAGTCACGTGCTTTGCAGAGAAACAGTAAGGTGAGCAGCAAAAACACAGGAAAGAGCAATAGCGAAGATTTATTCAGATAGACATTGGAATATAAGCTTCACATGTAAGGAACAATTGGTTGAATTTTTAGATATTGTCAATGAACTATGTCCACAGTATCTTGAAGAAAGAATGGTTGATTTGGGGATGTGGGAGAAAGTTGGTAAAAGATTATAATGTCACTATATTACAAATGGACCTGAAGAGACACCTGCCATGTTTTTATTCACTTTGGGCTTTAATTAGGGATGTTCTCAATCCCCAACATGAAAGTGACAGAATAAGAGATTTAATATCCCAAGCTGAAGAGGTCTTGGGAGGTGATATGAGGGAATCCAGAACTAGTGACGAGAAAGATCAAGAAGGGAAGCTGCTTGCTGTCCTGAGCATGACTGGCAGCCTCTACCCTCAGGCCCAGATTTGTTGGCTCTGTCGTCTTGTTGTGGAGCTCCTGTACCCTGTGGGTCCTTCTATCCCCCAATTTCTCCATAAGACTCCATGAGCTCTGTCCAAAGTTTGGCGGTGAGTCTCAGCATCTCCTTCCATCCCCTATTGGGTAGAGTCTTTCAGAGACCTCTATCATAGGCTCCCATCCTGTTTCTCTCTCTTCACCTGCTTCAGGTGTCATTTTTATTTGTGTTTTCCTGATGGCTAAAGATCTTGAGGTTTTCTTTGAGTGTTTCTCTGCCATCAGAGATTCCTGTGCTGTGAATTCTCTGTTTAACTCTGTATCCCTTTTTTAATTGAATTATTTTGTTTGTTGGTGTTTAATTTCTTGAGTTCTTGATATATTTTGGATATTATCCCTCTTAATGATGTAGGATTGGTAAAGGATTTCCCAGTCTGTAGGCTGACATTTTCTTCTATTGACAATGCCCTTTGCCATACAAAAGATTTTAAATTTCATGAGGTCCCATTTATTAACTGTTGATCTTAGAGCCTGAGCTGTTGGTGTTCTGTTCAGGCAGTTTTCTCCTATGCCAATAATTTCAAAGTTCTAAACCACTTTTTTCCTAACAGATTTAGGGTTTCTAGTTGCAGTTGTTAATCCACTCTGACTTTAGTTTTGCACAGGATGATAAATATTGATCTATTTGCTTTCTCTCTCCTATGTCCTGGTAAATCAGCACCATTTGTTTTGAAGATGTTTTCTTTTTCCACTGAGTGGTATTGGCTTCTTTGTCAAAAAATCAAGTGTCTGAAGGCATGTGGGTTTATTTCTGTGTCTTCAATTTTATTCCCTTCATTGACCTGTATGTTTCTATCCCAATCAAATACACATTTTTAATTTACTATTGCTCTGCATTGCACCTGTAAATCAGGTATGGCAATACCAGACTTTCTTAGAATGTTCAAGATTGTTTTAGTTATTATGCCTTTTTAAGTTTTTTTCATATGAAGTTGAGAATTGCTCTTTTCCAGGTCAGTAAAGAATTGTGTTGATCTTTTGAAGGTAATTGCATTGAATCTGCAAACTAATTTTTGTAAGATGGCCAGTTTTACTATGTTAATCCTGCTGATCCATGAGCATGGGAGATCTTTCTATCTTCTGATATCTCCTTCAATTTCTTTCTTCAGAGACTTGGAGTTTTTTCATACAAGTCTCTCACTTGCTTGATTAGAGTTACACCAGGACACTTTATGTTTTTTTGTGGCTATTGTAAATTAAGTGTTTCCTAATTTCCTTGTATCCAGTCACTTTACTGAAGATACTTATCAGCTGTAAGAATTCTCTGGTAGATTTTTTTGGATTACTTATGTATGCTATCATATCATCTGCAGATAGCAATACTTTGCTATTTTCTTTTTCAAATTGTGTCTCTTTGATCCCTTTTAGTTGTCTTAGTTTTCTAGGTAGGATTTCAAGTACTATATTGAAGAGCTACAGATAAAGTGGGCAGCCTTGCCTTGTCACTGATTTTAGTGAAACTGCTTTAAGATTCTCTCCATTTAGTATGATGTTGGCTATTGGCTTGGTGTATATTGCCGTCATTGTGTCTAGGTATGTGCCCTGTATTACTGATCTCTAGAAGACTTTTAACATGAACTGATGGAGTTTGTCAGAGGAGTTTTCAGCATTTAATGAGAGGATCAAGTGGGTTTCTTTCCTTTCATTTTGTTAATATGTTGGATCAAATTGATAGATTTTCATATATTAAACTGTCTCATATCCCTGGGATGATGTCTACTTTATCATGATGGATGATGCTTTTGATGTGTTCTTAGGTTTGGTTTGTAAGTATTTAATTGAGCATTTTTACATCAATGTTCATAAGGCATAAGGGAAATTGGTCTGAAATTCTCTTTGTTGAGTCTTGAAATAAATTTATAAATAAAAGTAGATTTTATTTGTGTATTTAAGCAAAAAATTTAAGGTCAGTACTTTGATAAAAAAATAACAAATAGAGGAATATCCAGCTGCTGGCCCACAGCTCTACCAATTTTTCTGAAGAGTGCTGCCAGGCCCAAGGGGCATCCAGGCACAGACACACAGCCCTACCCACCTTCTAGAGGATACTTGCTGGACCACAGGATCATCCAGGTTAGACATCCCATAACAATCTCTTGACTATGAGTCCAACTAGGACACAGCAAGCAGAAGAAAGCTGTAACCTATTTCCTGAATCCAAGCCTCATCATCACAGCTCTATTGCTTGCCCAAGGAAGCCTACTGGGTACCAGAAACATTCAGCCTGTAGCCCATGGCTGTATCAACTTTCCCAAGGATGACAGTTAGGGCACCAGAAACACCCATCCAACACCAGGGACAACCAGATGGATAAAGGCCAGTGGAAGAAAACAACCAACAAAAACAGAGAGCAATATGGCACCAACAGAACCTAGCTATCCTACTACAAAAAGCCTTCAATATCTTTACATGGCTGAAACACCAGAAAATGACCTAAAGCCTATAATTTTGAAGATGATACAGGAAATGAATAAATCCATTAAAGAAATACAGGAAAATACAACCAAACAGATAGAGGCCTTTAAAGAGAAAACAAATGTATCGCTTAAAGATGTATAGGAAAATACAGCCAAACGTATGAAGGAAATTAATAAAATGGATCAAGACATGAAAATGGAAATAGAAACAAAGGGAATCCTGGACGTGAAAAATGTAAGGATGAAAAGAGTAACTATAAATGTACTGGTCACCAACAGAATACATGTGATGGTGGACAAAATCTCAGGCATAGAAGATACAATAAAAGAAATTGATATACCAGTCAAAGAAAAATGTTAAATATAAAAAGTTCCTGACACAAAACATCCAGGAAATCTGGGATACTATGAAAATACCTAACATAACAATAATAAGAATAGAAGAAGCTGAAGAGTCTGAGCTCCAAGGACCAGAAAAAATTTCAACAAAATCATAGGAAAACGTTCCTCAACCTAAAGAAAGATGTGCTTATAAACATATAAGAAGATTACAGAACATCATATGAAGCCAGGCATGTTGGCATGTGCCTGTCATTCCAGCACTGGAGATGGAAACAGAGGATCCCTGAGGGTTGCTGACTAGACAGTCTAGCCTAATCAGTGATTTCTATGTTTAGGGCAAGATCCTATCTCAAAAAGTCATGTAAAGAGTGATCAGGTGGACACCCAATGTCTGCTTCTGGCTCCTGCTCATACATACTTCATAGATAGCTTGAACATGCATACACCAGGGACATCCACTACACAAAGGAATGAATTCTCAGATACAATTGTTTTCAATATTTTGGTCACCTGCACTGATGCTTATCATACTTCATTTCTGATAGCCAAGTACTGTGTTTACTCATAGCCAAGTACTGTGTTTACTCA
>OU015749.1:29395532-29436856 GCA_907169655.1 Acomys percivali | reverse complement strand
TCTCTCTCTCTCTCTCTCTCTCTCTCTCTCTCTCTCTCTCTCTCTCTTTTCTTGCTGCCTGCAGATCCAGGTGTAGAACCATGTCTGACTCTATGCAGCTATGCTTCCAGCCATGATGATAATGGACTAAATCTCTGAACCTGAAAGCCAGTCCCAATTAAATGTTTTCCTCATAAGAGTTTCCATGGTCATGGTACCTCTTCATATCAATAAAATCCTAACCAAAATAGATGTTTTATCAAGAGCTTTACCCACGCCATCCCTCCACTAACAGTGTTTTGGGTCTGTAAACTTGCTCAAGTTTGGATGTTGATTTATATGTTCATATTCAAGATGTATCTTCTCCCTCAAGATCTAGATTAAAAGTGTGTCTTTTCATACAAAGAAAAAACTAGATTACAGGCCTGTCTTTCTACCTGGAAGATCTGGATGAAAAGTGGCTCTTCCTACTTCAAATTAAGCAAAAAATACTTCACAGGTGTACCCTCTACTTTTGGATTTTAGTTAGTACCAAATGTAGTCAAGATAACAAAAATAACAATCACATACATAGAAGTGAAAAACAAAACAAAGCAAAGAAAAAAAAACCCTCTCTGAAAAGTTTGCTCTGGGATATAATGTATAGTTACTAACAAAGTCAGGGTAACCCATCATACATAAGTTCGTTTATATGACAGCAATCTACTAGAAGCTCTTTGAAGTTCAAAGATATTGCAAATTTAGAATAACTTTATGATTTTGTTTTTGATTGACAAATGTCTTAGTGTTGCTGGATATTTGATCCCAGTGTGAACTGGAAAAACCTGTTGGTTGTTGTGGTGTGGCTCAGCCCTAGCACACACCTTTAACCCAAGACCTTACTGTTTATTGTAGACAAGTAGCTGTGCAGTGTCTGAGCCTTAGTATACACTTTTAAGGCAAGAGCTTTCTGTAAACATGATTAAATAAAGTTAACCCTAGATCAAAAGGCATATCAAGCAACCAGTTGGCAGGAAGTTAACATGACAGAAAACCATAGAGAGTAGAGGAAGTCTGGTATATGGAGAGAGAGACATGCAAGAAGTCAAAAGGAAGGCCATTCAGTTTGAAGGATTTTTAAAGACAACATAGAGAAAGAGAATGGTTTTTTTCCCTTCTGGGATGTTGGCAGCGTAGAAAGGTCAGCTGTTTTCTTCGCCCTCTGTCTCTCTGAGCTAATAGGCTTTCACCTTAGCATCTCGCTCCCAAGTATTTATTGGTAACATTGAAAGTTTAGAATTTTTGTTTTTAAAACAGCATCATAGTTAGGGTTTCATTGCTGCGAAAGGACCACATGACAATGGCAACTCTTAGAAAGGAAAACATCTAACTGAGGGCTGGCTTACTGTTTCAGAGGTTTAGTCCATTATCACCATAGCATGGCAGCGAGCAGGCAGACATGGTGCTGGAAGAGCCAACAGTTCTACATCATTATCCTCAGGCAGCAGAAGGAGACTGTGTTGTCACATTGGATGTGGCTGGAGCATAGGAGACCTCAAAGCCCCACCCCCACAGTGACACACCTACTTCAGCAAGGGGACACCTCCTAATGGTGCCACTCCCTATGGGCCAGGCATTTAAACACATGAGTAGATGGGAAACCTATGTATTCAAACCACCACAACAGATATTAACTAGATGCATTAATGAGGTTCTTATGATATTTTAATACAGTATACACTAACTAAGTCCATCTATCTGTACTTGCCCTCCACTGAACTGTCCCAGCCACTAATGAATGCCATTCTTCACTTAGGTGCATGGCCTTTTAGCAGTCTTGAGACTGAAAACGCAGTACTCATCTTTTTAAGTGACTGACATCTAGATCAAAACCCACTACATTTCTACCTCTTGGTGACTATTCACTATGTTTTCTGCCTAAATATGTGTATATTTCATTTACCCATGATACCTGGAATTAAAGTATAGTATGTCAATATGTATTTCCTAATTTTACTATGGGCACTGAAGCTCTTGGAAGGTTACTTCACTAGCTGGCATTAACTTCAAAATATACCCTATGGGTTTAGTTCTGAGGGACATTCCAAAGTTCATGTTTTTCTATAAAAACTGGTCAGACAGACCTCCAGATTAGAATCACATTTTAATATAACTGCAGTTATATGAAACGCAGTTGCATGAGTTATACCACCAACTGCTTTCTCTGTTAATGAGTTGTGGTGGTTTAAATAGGCTTATACCCCATAGATGAATGTGCTTGAATGATTGGCCCATAGGCATGGCACTATTAGGAAGTGTGGCTTTGTTGGAGTGGATGTGGCTTTACTGGAGGAAGTGTGTCACTGTGGAGGCGGGGCTTTGAGGTCTTAAAGTGTTCAAGCTATGCCCAGTGTGAAACACATTTTTCAGCTGCCTTTGGATCAAGATGTAGAACTCTCAGCTCTTTCTCCAGCACCACGTTTGCCCTCACACTGCCATGCTTCGGAGTAATGAGTAAACTCCTGAAACTATAAGCCAGCCTCAATGAAATGTTTTTCTTTATAAGAGTTGCCTTGGATCTGAGTGAGATGTTGCATGTCTGTAATCCCAGCACTTGGGGAGGCAGAGGCACATGGATCTCTGTGAGTTAGAGCAAGCCTGGTCTACAAAGTGAGTCCAGAACAGCTAAGGCTACACAGAGAAATCTTGTCACAAACAAAACAAAACAAAACAAAACAAAACAAAACAAAACAAAACAAAATTTTGCCTGGTTATGGTGTATGTTCACAGCAATAAAACCCTAAGACAAAAGGGTTTGTACTAGAGACTAGGAAATTGCTATGATAGGCCTGGGCCTGCTTTTGTTTGGAGGAATGTAGATTTGGGGACTTTGGAAAGCAATATAGTCCTTTATGTGGGGCTTAATGGGCCATCCTAACAGAAACATGGAAGATGCTGAGATTATTTTGAATTGTGGGGTCCTGGCTCAAGAAGTTTCAGAAGAATAGGAATCAATACCATGCCTAGATCATTCTTGTGATATTTTTGTTAACAAAAGTGGCTTTTTTTTTTTTTTTTGTCCTTGTCTGAAGTGTCTGCCTAAGGCTAAGGTGAGGAGACTTAAACTAATTGCATTGGCAAATGAAATCTCAAAACAGCCTATTATATGCTCTCTCCTATGGCTGACTCTTATAAAGAGCGGTCTGCAAATGGAGTCAAGCTATGCAAGAAAAACACAAAATGTACGGTACCTGGAAGAGGAATGGAGCTAAAACAGATTAAAGGTATTAAATGGGGTGAAGGGATCCCACATATCTAAGCTTCCATCTTGTGAAAAGAATATGTTGGAAAAGAAACTACCTGCCTATTCTAAATTTACTATGCAGTTGTCGTTGTATGAGAGATAGTTGTATCATGTTAGGTGTTATTATGACCTGGTTTCTGTTTTCATTTGGGCATAAGGTGATGTGACTGTTTGTCAGTTTGACAGTGAGTGAAATGTAATAGTTATTATAGGTCATCAACTTGACTATATCTGGCATGAACTGCAGTCCAGAAATGGAGGGCATTACGTGATCAGGATCTTGAGGCAGGAAGACAATAAAGCCTTTGATGTGGATCTTGAGGCTTTTGGTTTAGGTCTTGATGTTGGATGACAAATGCTTTTGATCTAGTTCAACATATGCCTTTAATCCAGCTCTTAAGGCATAATGGTCATGCTTATAAAGATCTATAATGAAAAGGAATTAAAGAAAAGCTTAGACACAGATATGTTGGTACACTACTTTAATTCTAGCACTCAGGAGATAAAGGCATTGTAATCTCTGAGTTCAAGGCCAGTCTAGTCTTCAGAGCAAGTTTTAAAGAGCCAAGCTTAGGCAGTGAGGGAATCCACTGAAGAGAATGCTGGTGAAGATATTATATATCTAGATGGCCATGCTCCACCCCCAGCAGGCAATAGAACTTGGCAGCTTCAGCCATGTGGCTCTAGATTTAGAGTCAAGAATACAATAAGAGGCTATAGAACCTCTCTTAGTGACTAAGGAAACTTGCTGAGGACAGTTGAGTGACGGAGTATCCTTTCATGATAGTCCAGAAAGCCCATTGTGTGAAGCTGTGAACATGAAGCCTGGATTACCTCAGAGGCTCCAAAACTTTAGAGATGCCAGGGCCATGGGATACCTGCCCAGGGAAACTGCTAATGGAGTAGAAACATGCCAAGAGAAAGAAATGTGCTTGCAGTCAACAAAATTGAAAGGGGTAGATCTGCAGAGCATTTTGACATAAGATGCAGAGAACCAGAGTGGGAGTTTGCTAAGCAGGTTTTTGGATTTGCTTTGGTCTAGTATTTTCTCACTGTGCTCCATTCCCTGCATTTTGTAATCACAACGGATATCTTGTGTGAGATATGTTGTAAGCATATGATTTTTTTTCATTTTTTATAGTGGATTAGTTATCAGATTGTACGAATCTCAGAAGAGATTGAACTCTGAACTTTTACTATGGGGTGTTTTGAAATGAGACTAAACATATTTGGTATTGTGTTATGGCTACAAGCCTATGGGTGCCAGGGAGTGGAATATGGTCATTTGAATAGGTTTGACTTCCATAGATTCATGTGTTTGAATGCTTGGCCTATAGGGACTGGCACTATTAGAGAGTGTGGTCTGGTTGGAGAAAGTGTGTAACTGTGGGGACAGACTTTGGGGTCTCTTAAGCTCAGGCTCTGCCCAGTGTGGAATCTAATCTCCTCCTTGCCGCCCACAGATCAAGATGTAGAACTGTTGGCTCTTCAAGCACTATGTCAGCTTGAGCCATGCTTCCTACCATGATGATAACGGACTAAACTTCTGAGACAATAAGCCAGCCCCAACTAAATGTTTTTATTTTTCAAAAATTGCCTTGGTTATTGTGTCTCTTCACAGCAATAAAACCCTAAGACATGGGGGACACTTCATGTTCAATGGAAATTTAGGTTGAAAAAATGTTTAAAGGCATAACCAGGCATAATCCATAAGTCCCCAGGTTTGGAGCAAATCTGAATCCACAATGAGAAAATCAGGGAGTGAGGTTAGACTTGTAGGCAGGATCTGGTATATCCTAGAGTTTGTCTTAGGGAGATAAAAAAATCCTGATAACTTTTGTGTACTTCTGTGCTGCTTCTTTGGGCTAGATTATCTTAGTCCAGTCTTACATTTCCTGAACAGGTTTGTCTATTTTGTTGATTCAACTAACCAGCTCTTGGTTTTGTTGATTCTTTGAATTGTTCTCTTTGTTTCTAATTTATTGATTTCAGTGACTAATACATGCTACTGATAAAGCTCTCTGTGGGATGGTAGGCTACCAATGTGAATAATGTCATGTTTATTACTGTGGGAGGCCAGCCAGGGCACAATGAGACCCTTTCTCAACAACAACAGCAAAACAAAAACAAAAATGAAATCGGAAAAGAAGGTGTTTTGAAGACATGAAAAATGAAACAGAGAGCAATGACAAAAACTTTCAGAAATGATTCCCTCTGCTTCCGCCCTGCAATGAGTGGTGTCCACAATTCTGCCCTTCTAAAGCAAAGGACACATCACTTCTCACTGTCCTGGTGAGACTGTACACTTATGGCTGTGGATCCCATTTTTGCTCTGTAAGCATCTCCATTTCTGAAATTATATATATATATACATACATATATGTGTATATATATACACATATATACATATATATGTATATATATACACATATATGTATATATATACATATATATATTCTTTCAACTGAGAAATCATGTGGTAAATTTTTACTTATACATTAATGAAACATCATTGTCTTAAATGTTTATATTCGCTGAATATTACTTAATTTCTCATAATAAATGTAATCATCCAGTAGAACATCTTAGGAATACAAGCATGTAGGTAGAAGGAAAGAGTTAGACATGATTTAAAACAAAAACAAAAACAAAACCATGTCTAAGATTCAATGTAAAGGTTAGACAAGTTCTTACTTTGTACTAAACTCTGCTATTGAATGATATGCCCTGCACAACATACAACAAATAGCCACTTGTGTTTTACAGCCAAATAGAATCCCAGGCTGCCACTTAATCACATAAACACTGAGCTTAACTGTCCTTTTTTTTTGTCATGTATTGCAGAATGACTTGGTGAGCCTTGAATACACAGTTCTATAAGGACAGTCTGTATGTGATGTTGCCTTTCAGATGACATTTAGTAAGTTAAGCAATTGCTAATAACACTTTAGTAACAAAAGTAACATCACTTTAGTCATGCTAACATTTTTCATGGTAGATTTTTTTTCTGTTTTACATGACTGTTTCTACTGTGTAAAATGAATGAACTAACAATTCAGTGATTTAAAATTTTTCTTACAAAATATAAATAGCATAGATTTAAAGTGTCTACCTCAATATATTGTTGTTCCTAAAAAAACCTCCAATCTGCCTACTGTGCTACAATAACAAGATTTTACGTTTATGAAAATAGAAATGAAAAAAAAAAAAAAGGAAGGAAAGTCATGGAGTGTCTTATGTCAGGGTCACCCTCGTATTTTTTCCTCAGTGCTAAACCTGTGTCTTAATCTGCCTTCTACCGACACCCTGCCTGTGTGATGCTCACGCTTATTCTGTTCTCATTATCTCTAGTGCTTTGGTTATCACATCCCAAGCTGTGTGTGTATGCCTGAAAGTGGGTCTCCAGAGCTCACCTCCGCAGAATGTGCTAGAGCAATCTGGGAGGAAAGACCCAAATACTCCAGTGTAGCAATGCATATTCTTTCCTCAACAGATTCTTAATTGTTAAAATACTTGTTTTAGTGTGTGTGTGTGTGTGTATGTGCATGCATGCGTGTGTACATGCACATGTGCACACGCATGTATGCATCACAGTGCATGTGTGAAGGTCTGAGGACAGCTAGTGGAAGTCAGTTGTAGGTGCTGGGGCTGACCTCAGGTTTACAGGTAATACCTTTACCCACTGAGGCATCTCTTCAGCTCACTAAATATAGTCAAAAAATTTTTTAACATTTTTTATTTTTTACATATACATTTATACTATTACACATATATACAATATACTACCTGTAGCAAGAAGAACCATGACACAATCAGGAATTACATAAATGTTACATTCTTAGTGTTTTGGCTATTTGTAGTTGACAGCCTTGAAACATCTTTCCTATCTTGGTGCATGTAAAATGCTGAATGTAAATCAGTCTCCATCACATCTTGTTATTATCAATTTAAAACACCTATCTAGACCTAAAAACATCTTAACCCCTAAACAACTAAGCTTCATTGTAAAACTAAACTAGCTGGTCTTCAGCTCCATGAGAGACTTGAGAAGGAATAAACTTGATTACCTGCGTGTGCTGGGAGTGCAGGTTAGTAGCTTCCCAAATGAGAAGATAACAGAGACAGTTTGCTACCTGAACAGTCACCCAAAACTCTCTATTTTGTTGGAGCATCATCTTCAGCCTTCTGGCCCAATATATCTGACAGACATATTTGTGAGGCAGGAACTACTGAGGACTTGTTTACTCTGTCTTGGCAGAGTTTGGCCATCGACTCTTGAAGGCTGTTTAGGATAAATAAGTTATACAAGTTGATTATTAGCTGATCAAACCATGGTCGTGTCAATTGTTGGTCTACTTTTATCACAAGAATATACACCTCAGGTGTGGCTGATAGATATGATTTTATAGAAAGACAAAGTAGGATAGTTAGATAAGATCTTCAAAAATCTCAGAGATTAAATGTAGTTTTTAAAATATTTTAAAAAGAAAAGTGGCTTTTAAGGAGTGTTTTTAGGAATTTAGTTTCCAGAGAGGGGGTCCCTTTCTGTCACAGACCTAAGGAAGGGGAATAGGACAAAAGAGGGAGGGAAGGGGGAGCGGGAAGATTCAAGTGAGGGGATAACAACTGAGGTAATTAATCTGAATAAATTACTTAAATTAAAAAAAAAAAAGAATTTAGTTAAAACCGCTTTCATTGCTGTGGTTCTGTATCTGTCCCTACCAGGTTCAGGCTGTGCCTGTGTAGTGACTCTATTCTCTTTTATTCCACATGGTGTCACCCTGTCTCTGTCCAGGACACTATCACCATCCACAGCTTAGTTCCTCTAATTGCTTTTTGACCAGGAAGCATATTTATCTTGAGTCACCAGAAGAGGGGGCCCTCGTTGCCTTCAGTTGTATACTCACTGGTGACCGCCAGGTGACAATGGAGGATCCCAATCCAGTGTTCATATAAATGTCCTTGGTTGAATTAAATAGGTCACAAAACAGAACACCGACTCAGGAATCTGGGGAAGGGAGATACAGAGGAGAAAGAAGTGGTTGATGAGGGTGAGTGGGGAAAAAAGAGAGGATGGGAAAGAGGGTAAACACAGCGCATCATATGTAGGGTCAAAAAGCATCAAAGAACTAACTTGATTAAACAAAACTTGTTCCGCCGTTAGACAGCATTATGCTTCTCAATTCTTTTTAGGCTTAAGACAAACAATAAAACAAAACAACAAACAATAACACACCAACAGAAGTAGTAGCCCAAATTTTGTCACCAGACAGACAAAGGAAGAAAAATCATACTTCTGCAATGGACCTGTCCTCAGTTCATTACAAATCATATACATTATTATTGGATCATATAAAATGAGCTCAGCAAACTGCTTTTGATTAGGGACAATAGGTAAAAGTTTCTTAATAAAAATTATACAGTGAAAATAAATACATTTGAATATAGTTTCAAAAAAACCCAAGCCCTTTTTTTTTTGTCCAATTTTTATCTAGATTAAGGATTTTTTTTTTCTTTTTAGATTAAGGATTTTTAAATCATAGCAAAGAAAGAAAATTTTGAGGTTAAAAAAAATTACCGATTTTCAGAAATTCAGTAATCCTCAGAGAGAAGGCTTGGATGTGCTGTGATCATAACTACAAAGTGAATCTTAAGAAATTCTGAGGTGTGGTGACTGAAGATGTCATGCCTGGAAAATAAGGTCCTTTAGTAATGAATTGAAGGACATGTTCACAGAACTTACCCAAATAACCTGGACATTTTTTTCAGCTTTCAAATGTGAAATCCTGTGCTTCAAAATAAACATAGAATCCCTACACTGATGGCACTGTGGTGGGAGGATTGCAAGTTCAAAAACAGCATAGGAAGACCTTGACCCCAGCAAAAAGGCAATAGATAAGCACACAGTCAGACAATAAGACAAACAGGTAGAAGAATTACAGATAGGTGGATGGATAGATAGATGGATACATACATACATGCATGCATACATACCTACATACATACATAATACAGAGATAGATAGATGATTAATAATAAAGTAGAATTAAAATATAAACAGTATAACTTCTGAATATTTTTATGTATTTCTTAATTATCTGGCGAGAAAAAGCTAAGTATTATCTATACTTTACCGTTTATATCTCTGAATGCTTGCAATCAATTCAAGTATCGGTGTAGAAATTTTTGTTTCTAGCTCTGCATGTCACCACATGGTAAGAGCAGGGTGAAATAAAATGTCACTTATGAAATCAAACAGGCTTACACCAAGCCACACACTGCCTCTCCAGGAAGTGATCTGCAAGAGCATCTGAAAATCCAGGTGCTATGCAGTTCTGTGCAGGTGTGACAATGAGGAACAGAAATCTTGTTGCAGCCTGTAAGCTCATTTTATTGAATGTTCAAGTGACAAGCATTACTATAACTGTGATAAAGAATGTGCTCTGTCATCTTTCTATGGTGTGTGTGTGTGTGTGTGTGTGTGTGTGTGTGTGTGTGTGTGTGTTCAACTTGTTTTTTTTTCTGGCATGTAAATTAGACCACACTGAAGGTATCTTCATAATCATCTTAGTGCAGCTTGCTTCTTACTATAAATGTAGACATGTATGAAATATACATTCTATGAGGTCTCTTGTATTATTATGAAGTACAGTGATATGAATAATGATGGCAGTAGAGTGGATAGGGATAGTAGGAGAACCTACCACTAAACAAAAGACAAGGCCTGTCCAGTGGCAGGCAGCATGCAGAAGGGCCAATAAAGCATGCCTTTTTCTTTGAGCCAAGAGGATGTTGTAAAGTTGGTATTTTAAATAGACTTACCCAAAACAAGTATATAGAGACATACCAGATTTTAAGAGGGGACACAGTACATGAAAAATAACAACAATATTAAAAAGAAGACACATGCATTAAATAGGTGCTGAAGACAAGAGAGGTTAATGAGAAAGAACTACCTTGGTATGCTTTCAGCCCTCAAGGAAGGCTTGCTGGCGAGATATGCTGATTTTCTGAAGGCTTTGGTTCAGTAGGCAGGTCCTCAGAGTTCTACCTTTTAAGACAGTGAGCCACCTACAGCTTGGAGAATGGATAGCAGACAGGCAAAGCTGTACTAGAAACACATGTAGGCTGGTGCACTGCTGTATAAGAAATGATGGCCCCTGACGTACGGAATGTGGGATGGAAGTGGATGTACTTGCAGCAGAAAGGGAGAAATGGGAAGAGTGGATGGATCACTGAGGTTCTCGATGGGGAACTGTAGAGATGGTGCCATAGCCATTAGCTGTGTCCAACAATTTGTAATATTTTCAGATTTCTGCAATGTGTAATAATAATGTGTAATTGTATGAAGCTAATATTTAAAGTCAGTCTTAGAAAGTATACTACTACATTATTTTTCTAAATTAATTCACCAAAATTTTCAACTAAATTCTATAAAAGGAACATTCTTATAAAACGATTTATTCTTGAAACTATTTTGACCAGCTTTTAATGAGTATTTATCTAAGGCTTTTCTTATAATTAATTATCAACGTAGTCACAGCTGTGATGCCCACTCTGTTTGGGTTGTGCTATCTTTTTGAGCTGGTTGGTTCTTGCCTTTTATTTATATCGTAGAACTGTTAGTCATTAACTCTTCAAGTCTCTTTTGTACCCAGTTCTATTTGTCACTCTTTTATAACCTCAGAGAAGCATATGCCAAGTACTCACACTTTGTCTTACCTCTTTTCTCAAAATGTTTATATCTTTTGAGTTTTTAAATCCTGTGTAGATATTTTTGCTGATCTAGCTTCCTGCTTCCTATACTGCTCTTTAGTTGTGTGCACTTTCACATTATGCCTACTGAGTACTTAGCTCCAATGACTGCATATTAAAGTTTTGAATACACTATTTATCACTCTTTCATATATTTCACATCCTTGCATTTAATTTTGTCCGTATGTTAATTATAACTAACCCAAAGTTTGTGCAATAAATTCTAATGTGAATTTCCTGTGGGGTCTATTTTATATTTGTTCTTATTATCTATTTTTCTCTTATCTATTTTTTTTCTCCTGGTTCTCAGTTGTGTGAAATAATGTCAATTTGTATTGGATGTAAATCTGTTTTTATTTTGATGCGAAGTGTGGGATGTGAAACAGACTTGTGTGAGGGAGTGTGGTGATTTTCTGCTGGAAACAGACTTGTGAGAGAAAAGATGATGTTTGTGCAGAAGATAAACCACCTCTTGCAGGGACATGGTCTTTGCCAACTGACAAACACCCTAGTATGGACTCTGAGAGGAGATATATATGAGCCCTAAACAAGAGGCTGGGCTTTTTGTTCTTGGCATCATTTCCTATTGTTTGACTGATCATCACTCCTCTTCGAGATGCTCCTAGAGAAAACTGTTCCAATGAATACTTTGAGGTTCCTGCTGCGGCTCAGGGTTCTGGCAGATGCAGTTGCAGTCACTCTTGCTGAATTGATGGTTTACTGTTTACCAGGTCTGTTGGAACCCTGCCAACTACACCAGTGGAATAGCTCCAAGGCACTGAGTCTAAAATGGTCTACTTCTCCTGTTCCCATTAAACTCTTTTCTCGCCTATCTAGGGTAGGTGGGTGGGAAGGGAGGTGTCAGCATTACAGAACTTCAAATAAAGTAGGTTCGAAAGAATTCAAAGCCTACATCGATTAGAAATGTTACTGAAGCCAGGCATGGCGGTGCATGTTTTTAATCCCAGCACTGTGAAGGCAGAGGCAGGTGGATCTCTGACTTTAATATTATCCTGGTCTACAGAGTGAGTTCCAGGTCAGCAGGGTTAGATAGAGAAATCTTGTCTCAGAATAAAAAAGAATGAATGAATGAAATAAGGAAGGAAGGAAAGAAGGAAGGAAGGAAGGATAACTACTGAGCTTTGAATATTGTGCATAAAGAAACTACAATGTATAAATCTCAGTAACACAGTCTTCTTTCAAGAATATACTGGTCACATCTGCCTAGAATCTAAGGCAAGGCAGGCCAGGATGATGCTCATTAGGACTAACCCACAGATACTCTGTTTCAAACTCATTTCAAATGTTTGAAGAAGATCCTTTGAGAGACCCAGCTGAAATTCCAGAGGTGTTTACCTTTCCTTCTCCTTCAAGAACTCTGAAATCTAATTTTTGTTTTCATTACTGTAGAAGAATAAAGTGATGTGTGGTGTCTATGTGTTTAGAGTTCTTTAAAATAAATTGCTTATAGAAGATAATTTATTATAAATATAAAAGGTATTTTTCATTACACAGATTAGAAAATACCGCCTCAAGTTAAAATTTTCTATGTCATAGAACACAGAAATGAGAAAGCAATTTTATCTACACTAAAATTAAATAAATTCTAGTTATGGTGGCACACACATAATCCCAGCATTCAGGTGGATCTCTGTGGATTCAAGATCAGGGCAGTCTATGTAGCTAGTTTCAGGCCATCCAGGGATATACAACATAATGAGACCTTAGGTGAAACATACATAAGTAAACAAAATAAATTTGCTTTTAACACCAAACAAAGACTAAAAGATAGATATGTGTAAGATGGAATCTCAGATTTGCATTTCCCTGATGACTAAGGGTATTGAGCAAGATGTCTCTCAACTTAAAAATGGATAAAGAATTGTGGTACATTTACACAATGGAATACTACTCGGCTATTAAAAACAAAGAAATCGTGGAATTTTCAGGCAAATGGATGGAACTAGAAATGATCCTCCCAAGTCATGTAACACAGACCCAGGAAAACATGCATGGTATGTACTCACTTATAAGCAGGTATTAGACATATAATACAGGATAACCACACTACAATCCATAGACCTAAGGAAGCTAAATAACAAGGAAGACCCTAGGGAGGATGTTTAATGCTCATTCAAAAGAGCAACTAGGATAGACGCCAGAAGTGCTTGAAGAAAGCTAACAGGACAGCAGCCTACCAAAGAGGTCCTCTGAAAGTCTTCACCCAGGAGGTGATCGAAGCAGATGCTGAGACTCACAGCCAAACTTTGGGGCAAAGCACAGAGTGACTTAGGGACGAGTTGGGGAGTAGAAGGACCTGAAGTGGAGAGGAGCACCACGAGGAGGACAACAAAGCCATCAAATCTGGGTCCAAGGAGTCCTACAGACAGATGCACCAACCAAGGGCCATGGATGGAGAGGACCAAATCCCCTGCCCAGATATGGTGGATAGGCAGCACAGTCTCCATATTATGGGGAGTAGGGTTGCCTCTGAAATGGACCCTATGGCTCACTAATTGAACACGTTCAACCACAACTGTAAGGTTTCTAATACCTGGATCAAAGAAACTTATTAGGGAAATAATTGGTTCTAGAAATAAACATGAGCTATGAATGACTAGCCTTAAGTATTTTCTATAAGAAAGTGTGAAAAATCCGAGGAATAGAGGAAGAGAGAATAAAGGAATAAAAGACAGGAGTAGAAAGATAAAAAAGAACAGAACAGAAATCTCCCAGTGTCCAAACCTGGGTCAAGGAGAACAAACAAATGGATGAGGCAGACAGGATATGACTGGAGCCCATGTTGTAAGATGAACTTTCCATCTGTGACTGACAATGTAGAGATGGTACCATATCCCATACAAAAGAGTTCCAAATGATTTATGTGGACACGTAGTCCTCACAGAGTGATGCCTCAACTTCCACTCCTACCATGTCAGTTGCACATAGTGACCTCTAGTCAAAGAAAATGCATAAATAATATCCATGTTAATAAGTTCACAGTGATGATGCCTGGTAAACTCCACATTGGTTAAGGGAAATCATGTTGATGAGAATATGCCCTTGATTGTGAGGTGCTGAAGGACAGTCCATCTCTTCTCACTTCAAACTCAATCCTGAATTGGAACAAGATAAAATGGACACCTCAGTTGAACAGAAGTCCATATGATATGGTAAAATTTATGACCAGTTTTTCTGAATAGCCTCAGAATCATTAACAAAGACCTACTGGTCAATAGGACCTTCAAGAAACAGGTCTGAGGTACAATGTGTGTCCCAGTGGAGCCTGAGAGCAGAGAGAGGATATTTGAAACAGCCTGGGAAGAAACTGACCAGTGTGTTAGTCAGTAGCCAAGAGTGATGCTGGTCACAAAGCCAAGAGTGGAAATGGTACAAGCCATTGAACCAATCACAGCAGGACAACTCTCTTCTGAGAAATTGTAATGTAGATATAAATTTAAATGTTTCTTTCTATAATGTTTCCTAAATGAATTAAAATAGAAACTACAAAACAACATTAAGAATTGGAGCCATGAAGGAAAACTTGATGCTTTTTAGTTTGTTCTAGATGAGGAAGCAAATACCTGGATCATTTGCTAAGCTGATTACTGAGTGCTTGACTGACAGCAATCAACATCAAAATCTAAAAGGTTCCACTTCCATTTGTGTGCTGCTTTGTCTCCACCTCTATTTTTTTTTTTTTTTTTTTTTTTTTTTTTTTTTTTTTTTTTTTTTTTTAGAGAAAATGGTGGGTATACAAAAAATTAGAAATAAATGGAGATAACTTGCACAGGAATAGGAAGTCAATTACTTTCATGAATTAGACAAAAAAAAAAAAAAAAAAAAGCTGAGGAAGGTATTGTTAACAAACTGTGTTTGTCATTTACATTCCAAAATCCATTAGCCGAAATCCATCATCCTTCATAACTACTACATTTTATTTTATTTTATTTTTTACTGAGAAAAAGTGAATTTTTAATTATCTTGTGAGTCTATTTAGAAAAACACACACAAGCAATGTTCACAACTATAAATTTAAACCTTTTGCACTAAAAAAAAAAAAAAAAAAAAAGAAACCAGAAAACAAACACAAAACCACAAGCATGAACTGTAAACCTGTATTAATTAACTAGTCCTAAGGTTAATTCTTAGCAGTAATTCAGTATTTTCCTTCTTGGCAGTTGTAATGTTTTAGCACTAAATGATCTCCTACAGAAGTCCTAGTAACGCTGGCTGCCAGTGTGAGAAGTTTCCAGTGCAGTGCTTCCCCCGCCCACACCATCCACTCCCACCACACACAGGAGTCTCGTGCAGATGGTGGTACACTCCGACTCCCAGGGAACTACTACATTTTACAACACTGATTTTGTAATATTACCAATAATTTTGTCAGTATATATAAATGTGATTTTTAAAAATAGAAATACCTATTGGTTCACATTTATCCAGTGAAATCTAGAGCAAATAGATTCCTGTGACCTCACAAAAAATGTTAAAATATGTAGGTCTTTAGTGGAATTGCACCACCTATTTCTTAGTAATTATGAAAGGATGATATAAAAAAGCTGACTGGTCGTAGCAATGACAGTTCCAGTCCATCTCAAAACATATACAGTCTACTTGTCAAGGTTTTAACTTATCTTACTTTATAGCAACTGTGAAGGATCCTTAAGGATTGTTTGTGCAGGCCTAGCCAATGCAGTTCCCTGAAGGTGATTAGAACAACTTTTGTTTCTTTTTCTTTTTAAAAAAGTGTGTGTGTGTGTGTGTGTGTGTGTGTGTGTGTGTGTGTGTGTGTGTGTAATCCCTTTAACTACTGAACCATTTTACAAGTCTTAGGAAGGCTTTGTTTTCATTTTTGTTTTGATTTTTTAGATTGACTTTGACCTTGGGCTGCTAGGTAAGATGTATTATTAATCCTAGCCAAGGCGAGGATTGGATGGGATTTCAAGCCAGGAGTTCTAGGTATATTGGTTATGAAATATCAATGTCCTCATCTTGAAGATATTTGTGGAATAAAAATTCTAAGCTTTTGACAGAGACTAAAAGGCCCCGCTCCCCTGATATACCTGATGCACCACAGAAGAAGCTGCACACAGAGAGCGCAGTGACATTTGTTTGAGAAAAGACAGCTCTTAAGAGGTGTGAATAAACACAAAACTAATGTCATGTCATAATACTTGACCATAGGAAGAGCACTATTGGAATTTGGACTCTATATCCTAGCATTTTAAATTTTTACTTGAAGTAGAGAGCAATTCATATTTCTTACATGCCTGACCCACTGTGTCTGTCCCTATCCTATGCATTCTCATCTTGAGCTCACATAGAAGTAAGATAAACACAGGAGAAAGCCACCAAGACAATACAATACTTCTCCATTAAGATAAAATCTATGTGTAGAAAAACACCATCAACCTAGTTATATAAAGTTAAGTACTCTTTGACTTTTTCCTTATTTCTTATCTTCCAAGTCAGTTTACAGCAGAAGTCTTCCAGAGCTATATCATGCTTGTTTTTGTACACTTGTAAAAGAATTTGAATTTTATCTTGTTTGGTTCAGGAAACCAC
This sequence comes from Acomys percivali, assembly GCA_907169655.1. Taxonomy (NCBI): domain Eukaryota; kingdom Metazoa; phylum Chordata; class Mammalia; order Rodentia; family Muridae; genus Acomys; species Acomys percivali. The sequence goes on along the minus strand of OU015749.1, from coordinate 29,420,268 downwards.
TGTTAGCTATCAACAGTAGACCAATGTAAGGGTTGTTTATTTAGTTAGTTTAATAAATTATAAATACCAGACAAATGAAAAAAATCTATTCATAATAGTTTTATACAATGTCTTCTTTCTCAGACTTTAACTATTTCCGCATTCCAGAAACTTCTGAGAGTAGATGCCTTAGCGGATTTACAAAACTTGCTTTCTGTATTTCTACTTCTCCAATTTTTTAAGGGAATATTCTTCCATGGGAAAGGTAGTTACTTCAGTGTCATGGCACACAAAATATAAGCATTTGTTGGATTGCTGAAAGTGAAATAATGTATATTACAAGAGGTTGATCACCTTTTTTCTTTATTGTCACGAAATTCCTGACAGTAAGCAACTTGGGGAAGGAAGTGTTCGTCTGGGCTCAGAGAAGAAAACGGTTGGCTAAGACACATATCTGCACCAAGACAAATGTTTAATTTGAGGCTTTCCTTTGTGTGCATCAGGAAACTCCTCAGAAACCTGATGCTGTGACTATGAATGGAAAATTGCTTAGAGCAGGTATCAGTCTAACACATTGGCCTTTGTGGATCAAAAAGAGCCTCTCTAGTAACCTATGAAGGGAACATGAGCCCTGAGAGGGCAACAAGCCAGGGCATGGTCAGAAAGTTGGGAATTCAGTCAAGCGAGGCCAGCAGCAGCAGAGACTGGAGGATAATCAGACATTACATACTTGTCTACATAGGTAATGGTGTACGTATTTAAAATATTTTTGTGTTTCTCTCTTTTCCCTTTCTCCTCCCTACTCTGGTTTTGTTGTTGTTGTAGTGGTTTTTTTTTTGGGGGGGGGATGTTTTTGTTTTGTTTTGTTTGAGACAGGTTCTTTCGATTTAGCCCTGTTGGGACTGGAATCCACCAGGCTGCCCTCGAACTCGTAGAGCTCTATCCAGCTGTCTTCTAAGTGCTAACAGCATACACCATTATGACCGGCTTTGAATTTAAGATATTAAGCCCTTCAGTGATTCTTTAAAGGGCAATGTTTAGGAACAAAGTATTATGGCACTGTGTTGGGAGTAGAACTCAGAACAGCAGTACTTGAGGATCTCCAATAGTGGTGTGTGTGTGTGTGTGTGTGTGTGTGTGTGTGTGTGTGTGTGTGTGTAAGTCAGAGGACAACTCCCTAGGAATTGAACTCAAAGATGATCAGACTTGGTGGCAAATGTGTTTACCCATAGAGACATCTCTCTGGCTCATAAATATATTTTTAAAAAGAAAACTACTGAACAGACAAACTTCTTAAAGTTATTTTCCTAACTTGAATTTATATGTTCTTAAAAGCTTAAAAATTCCATTAAGGTATAAGGCAAAAATTCTATACTTATTTTTTCTTAGTTCACTTTTTTAATCTATCTTTTTCTTATTTACATGTTTCCTTCTCACCTCCTACTCTGACCCTTTTATAAAAAAATTTGACCAGAGTAGTGGCTATTCTTGGATGTCAACTTGACTACATCTGGAATTAACTAAAACCCTAACATCTGGGCACATAGGTGAAGGTTTTTGTCTTCATTAGATAATTTGTAGTGGGAAGACCCACTTCTAATCTGGATTTTTGAGGTGGGTAAATAAACCTTTAATCTGGGACACACCTTGTGCTGAATGCCTATATAATGGACATGGAAGAAAGATGCTTGCTCTCACTTTCACTAGTACGTCCATTCCTTCACTGGCACTACAGGCTACTTTATCTTCTTTGGGATTCTGGTATATACTGATAACCAGCTAAGGCATCCATCCTTATGAGCCGAACCACTTCTGCATCATGGACCTTCCATTGGTAGACAATCATTGTTGGACTAGCTGGGCCTCAGCCTGTCAGCCATTGTTCTAATAGTTCCCTTATACATATTCATATATATGGATCAGATATTTACATTGTATTTCATAACAGTAGCAAAATTGCACTTGTGAAGTATAGAAATAAAATAATTTTATGGTTGGAGGTCACCACAACATGAGGAACTGCATTTAAAGGGTCACAGCATTAGGAAGGTTGAGAATCACTGCTCTAGTGAATCTTGACTAATTCAAAGAGTCATCCAATTAAAGATCACAGTCACAATGCCAGAAGGTTAGTGAAGATATGGAAAGGGGGAAATACTATGTGTGGTTAGCATGAATGGAATCTAGACCAGCAACTAAGAAAGTCTATATGAAACTTCCTCAACAAATTAAAGAATATGGCAATCCTGTGGCTCAGGCATGTTGCTCCTGAGTGTGTACCCAATGGACTCTAAGTCAACACACAACAGATCTTCCTGTATAGTATGCCCATTGTAGCTCTACTCACAGCTGGTAAGTTATGGAATTAGCCTAATTGTCAACAGATGAACTGGTAAAGAAAATGTAGTATATACATACAATGAAATTTTATTCAGCCACAAAAAAGAACACAATTACACAATTTGCAGGAAAACAGATATAATCAAAGATTAACATGTTAACTGAATTAAGTCAGAAGCAAAGCCAAATATTTTGTTTCGTCTCATTTGTGAATCTTGGATCATATGCATATACATAGCATGAAATTAGAAACAAAAAGTTCTGGGGAAATCAAGAGGACCAACCAGAGGGGAGAGGGGAAGAGATATTCAAAGTACCTTCCATGCTTCTTTAAAAATGAACATGTGAGCCCAGAGCTATATAATGAGCATACTTAATAAAAATTGAAATTATACAATAAAATACAGTAGAAATATCTAATTGTCTTTCAAATAAAAATGTGGAAACTACAAGAGGAAATGGAATTGACATTTCATTTCAGTTATATTTTCTGTCCACAAGTAGCTACACTGACAAGTACTTTTTCACTCATCTTCATCCTAAGCCTGAAGTATTTTTAAATAAAAATGTCTTAGTGTGAAGCTCAGGCTGGTTGTCTCCTTGTCTGCTCCTCCTGAGTGTTGGGTTAACAGGCAGGTGCCACTGGAACGTTTGCTATCTGGTTTCACTAATGAAACACATATCATCATAATGCCTTAAAAAACCCACATCTTTCATTTTCCAATATTACTCAGCTCTTTAGAATACTGAAAGGTGAATTCAAATTAAGTATTTTTTCACATATCTCATGAATATTTTTGTAGGCTCTTCCAGCCATCTCTCAGACAAAGTGTAAGTACGTTCAATTCTTTTGATATCACAGTAAAACTTCTGTGTACTATACCTTAAAAATGTGGAACTTGCTCTTATAGATATGCCTCATAAGTTAGAAGCCCTTTATGGTTTTCTAGAAGACCCCAGTTTGATTCCCAGACCCAGGTACTGACTCAACACCATCTACAACTCCAGTTCCCAGGGACCCAGTTCCCTTTTGTGACCTCCTCAGGCAATAGCCATACATGTCGCGCGCGCACACACACACACACACACACACACACACACAGGCAAAATATTCACAAATATACAATAAAATAAACAAACCAAAAACTATGAAAATTGGTCTGGGACTTGGCCTTAACTGGTAGAGTGTTTGCCTCACATACCCAAGAACCAGACTTCCCTCCCTAACACTTCATAAACTGGCTATAGGGTATACACCTGCAGTCATAGCACCAAGGAGGAATGTGCAGACAGTAGCATCAGAAGTTCAGTATTAACCTTGGTTGAGTAGCAAATTTAAAGCAGTCTGGGGCACAAGAGACCTTGTTTCAAAGTAAAGTGGAAATGTTCAAGTCAAGGATACCTTCCAGGCTGCTGGAACTTAATGCCACTTCATAATGACAATTATCTTTTTCAGGCTGAGCGCAGTATAATCTAAAGAGTCTTTTTTTGTCATAAATTATTATTTTAATTCACACAAAATCTAAAACATAAAAACTTGTTTCTTGCCTTAAATTTTTAACTAGATTTTTTTTTGGTAAATGATGCATATTATACTTATCATTTCCAAACTGGATGAACAACTGAGGAAGAAAACGGAATTCTCTGAGTTGGTCAGAGACTATTGACTACCAGTTATGGTGAAATACACCCATAATCTCAGCACTTAAGAAGCTGAGATATGAGCGTTGCAGCAAGTTCAAGAGTGAGTCCTTGTCTAAAAATTAAAAACAAAACAAAAATAAAGTAATCTGAATACCATACAAGTGGAGCCACTATCAGCAGGGGGAAATTTTCAGATGGATATTGGATGGCTTGCCTAGGCTTTCTGAGATGATACTAGACTTGGAACATTTCATGCTGGAAGAGACTTAAAATCTGCACCAAAGTCAATGCAAGCACAAAGTCACTGCTGGGCCTTCCTCAGAGCTATTCTGTTCTATAAAGCTGGAGAGGAGGACAGTTCCAAGTAAAACTGTTGTAGTGGTTTTTTTCCTCTTGGCTCAATGCTCCCAGAATGATGACTCATGATACTTAAAATCCATGCTTACAAATATGTAGTCCATGTAGCTAGGCACTTCTCTGATTAGTTTGTAGTTTAATGAACTCATTTGTTCTAATCTACATTCTTCCACATAGCCAGTTACCTGTGCTCAGGGTACCATGTGTCTGTCCGCCTCACATCTTTGCAGGGAACTCTCCCATGCCTGGCTCTATCCCACCTTCTATTCTATGTATTCTATAGGCTATGGATTTTTTGAAGTGACAGGTGATTATATCCATACAATACACAAGATATTCTTTCAACATAGAACATGTGAAAAAAACTATATACTTCACTCCCATGTTCATTTTTGGTTTGAGGGTCTTTTACTTCAGTGGAATATTTGACACGCAGGCTCAAAGGCTCCCTCTCATATTTTTCCTTAATCATAATACTTTAAGTTGTGCGTTTACCTTACTTATAAATAATCTTAAAACTATCAAAGCTGACAAGGGTTGGATCGAGCTGCATCTTGAGGATGGGTGATGCCATCTATCACTTGTTCATCACGCTTCTGTTAACTCTCAGATCACGGAGAGCCACTCAGGACCAGAGTTTTCTCATGTTTCAACTCAGACTGAAGCTGAGAAACCTACAGAGAAAGTCTCTTTGGTTTAAGCTCTTGGGTCCACATTGTGTTTCTGTCATGGGAGTGATGATGAGAAGGAGTAATTAAAAGCCTACTGAATGTTCCAGGGTTAAAATCACAGGCTGTCCTCATTAACAGTCTTTACCTAAGGATACTGCCAAAGAATTCTCCCAAAGTCTGAAGAGAACAAAACACTGGGGGAGGGAGACTAATTTGAGAATCATTTATAAATATTTGATATTACAAGTGTAATTTTGTTTTAATTCGCTGATGCTGCCTATAGGAAAAGAATTCAACTTAGTAAGTAGAAGTTCAAATATTGGGTTTTCCCCCAGTGTCCCTATGTTTGCAATGAGTGTGTGTTTTAAAGGAGGGTGTTCTCTCTAAATCCAGAGTAGAAAAAGAAATAGAAAGAAAAAAAAATCAGAGCCATTTTGCTAATTGTCTTTTTCCTGCTGTTTCCATGGGAACAATGCCTGCCAGACTTCTCTGCTGAGTGACAGTCCAACAATTCACACACTACACCCTTTCAAGTTCAGTGAATGGCCGTGAAAGAGGCCGGACGGCACCATTCAGGAAACATGTGACACACACTCAATGCAGCACCTTTCATCAGCAGCTTCCAAATTGCAGTTAATTTAATTCCAAACAAATGGCTAAGGGGTACAAATGAGGATTAGAAGAAAAAGAACATCTTGAGCTGTAATGGGGATGGTATGTGTGCAGAACAATACAGTACTTTCTTCCATTGCCAAGGAGGCTGGATGCAAAGATGGACTTTCCCTGGGCTCCTGGGCCTTCAGCCTCAGCACCCACAGTGAAGTCACAGCATAATGCGCCTTGGGCAGAGCTACTGTAGGTGCCTGCCCATGTGGAAATACAGCTGGTAGAGTATGAGCCTAGCATGTATACTTTGCAGTAAGATAGAGGGTCATATCTTCACTGATATATGGGTTTTATGAAGATCTATTTTCTTCATTTTTTTTTTTTTTTTTTTTTTTTTTTTTACAATCTTCAAATTCCAGGCTGAGAAAAGAAAAAAAAAAGTTTCTTCTCGCAGTATACATGACATTGTGTTCAGGCAGTCCAAAATAGCAATGTGCTTTCTGTGATTGAATGCCATGAAAAACAGACTGCAGCCATTTGAAACACAAAAGAATGAAGTTGACAATATTTGGTTGTAGGAATTATGATCATCATCTGTCATGTTCAGGTAATCCCTGAAGTGTCTCAGAAAACTCTGGAAAATTCATGTTTAAATTATTATTTATATACTTTTTAAGTTGAGGAACAACTATATTTTAGCCCACCAATTGGCTTTATTTATAATTATATCAAGGAAAAAACTAGCTAAAGATAAAATAGTCATATAAGCTTAAAATTTAGCGTTCCTTGTCACAAATTTGCCTTCAAGTCTGTCTCTGTTTTCTCTGTTGGGTTTAGCTTTCTGAGACACCATTCTTATTTGTGTTTAGTGATCCCTGAAAACTAACCCAAATCAATTTGGTTGTTAACATGTCTTCACTGCAGGTGTACTCTGACATGTGAATGGATCTGTCACTTATCATCAGTGATTTCAATGTGATGATTATGTAATGTGCTTTTAATCTCAGCAAATTATCTGAGAATCACATCTGTCCATTGAGAGTTTTGGGGGCTTTCCACTCTGTAGTACTCTCAGAAGAGCATCTTTCCTTTAGGTCTGGTTTATCAATTATCAAATAATCTATGAAGAATTGAGGCTTGTAATGACTCTAGCTTCTGAGTGCATCAGTTTTTAGACTCAGGTACAAACTGACCCCCAACCCTTCAGAACACTTAAAGGATCCCACAATTAAAGTATTTTATGTGTTTGACAAAGGCCTTCAAATTCTTTCTTCTACTTCACTTCCTAACATTTAGGTTGTATATACAGTTGTGAACATATACATGGTCAAAATCCCATCTCTTTCCTGGAATGGAGCTGGTATCAGATATTTCCTTGTGAATAAGATACACTCAGGGTGGAGAGACAGTACTACTACCTCTGAAAGTTTTGATACATTCATTGAAATCTTGTGAAAGGTGTGGAAACATAATTTTGGGGAAATTCCCGGGAGCCTGATGCTATCATACCAAGGCTAAGATGCTGAAGCATCTAATCATAGCAACTATTTTAAAAGTAGTGAGAAATAAGGATTTCACATTGACACATTTACTATAGTGATGCTGCCTTCATTTTTAAATAGATTAATGAAATTCCTTCCCAAACACAGCTTGTGTAAGTAATTCAATTCTCACAATAATCACTTGAGTTGCTATACCATCTCACATCTCACAGGTATGTAAATATAGCCTTAGCTAACTTAATCATGATCTCAAAACTCAGAATTTGAAATGGGGTACCAGGGCACAAAACTACAGCGCCTTTAATGCAACTGCTTTATGACCTATCTAACTCTGTTTTTTCTTACTTTTGTTGTTGTTTTTCTGTGTTAATTTTCTTCACTAATTGGGGTTTCTTTCTCAGTATTATTTGTATAGGGGGGCACTGACAGGAGTAGGAAGGCGATAGTACAAGATGAGCTGATAGTAATCAGAATGGACTACTTACATGAAGGAAATGTCAAAGAATAAATTTGATTTTAAAAGTTAGAAAAACATAGGAGTCTGAGAGTTGGCTCCACTCCTAAGAGTACTTACTGCTCTGGCAAAGGATCTGAGTTCAGTTCCCAGTACCCATGTTGGTGCTTTACAACTACGTATAGCTCTAGATCCAAAGGATATGATAGGTTTTTCGGTGTGCGCGGGGGTGGGGTGGGGGTGGGGGGTGGGGGGTGGGGGGTGGGGGAGGGCAGGCGGAACCATGAGAACTGTCCTGCATATGTGCATAGATAATCTCCTCCCTCCCTCCCTCCCTCCCTCCCTCCCTCCTCCTTCCTTCCCCTCCCTCCTTCCCTCCTTCCCTCCCTCCCTCCCTCTCTCTGTCACACACACACACACACACACACATACACACACACACACACACACACATTCACATATAATAATAGTAATCTTTTAAAATGTTAGAAAAACCGATTACCTTAATTTCAGTAATGGATACAAAAACCTAATCCATTGAATAGATAACATGACAGTTGGACGTGCTTTTAATGACTGTATGATTTGGGTATACAAGCACAGGTGACTCACCTCTGCTGTGCTGTCTTTGTCTCACACCTCAGAGTTTTCTGAGTTACATTCATCCTGAAACTCAGACCTCAGCATTTTAGTCAATGAGCATCTGTTAATGGGAAGCACACTCAATCTTTTGTTTCCTACGCTTTCCCTCTAATGTTCTTGCTGAGAGAGATGACATCACTCGATTGTACCTCTGTAAAAAGTTTTCATTTTCCCTAAAGATTCTTACAACAGTTTCTCCCATTTAAGATTGTTCTTGGCCATTTTCTTCTTGAATATTTGCCACCCTCACTCAATCCATCATACATTCTGGCAAAAAAAAAAGTGTCCATATAGCACCCTAATTCTGTATTCTGTGTCTTCCTCTTTCTGTTCCCTTCTTCTGGAACATATATGCAGAATATATGACAAACATAGTCCGGTACCAATACCTTCCTTGGTCTTTCTTTGTCTAATTAGTGAATATCATTAACTTCCTATTCCAGTGCAATTTATCTCCATTTATTTCTACTTTTATGTATATCCACCATTTTCTTTAAAAGGATCCAGGGGGTCCTAGAAACCTACAAGAAGAACATTATGACGGGAAGATCTGGGCCCAGGGGTCCTGCTCAAACTATGACACCAGCCAAGGACAATATGTGCAGTAAACTTTGAACCCCTACCTAAGTCAAGTTAATGGACAGGACATTCTTCAGAGTTGAGTGGAGAGTGGGGTCTGACTTTCACACGAACTCTGGGCCCCATATTTGACAACATCCCCTGGATGGGGAGGCCTAGTGGCACTCAGAGGAAGGATAGCAGGCTACCAAGAAGAGACTTGATACCCTATGATCATATACAGGGGGAGGAGGTCCCCCTTAGTCACAGTCATAGGGGAGGGGATTAAGGGGAAAATGGGAGGGAGGGAGGAATGGGAGGATACAAGGGATGGGATAACAATTGAGATATAATATGAATAAATTAATAAAATATATTTTAAAAAAACAACAAAACCAAAAACAAAAGATGGAGGTGGAGACAAAACATCACACAAATGGATGTGGAACATTTTAGATTTTGATGTTGAATGCTGTCAGTCAAGCATTCAGTAATCAGCTTAGCAGATGATCCAGGTATTCACTTCCTCATCTAGAACAAACTCAAAAACATCCAGTTTTCCTTCATGGCTCCAACTCTTAATGTTGTTTTGTAGTTTCTATTTTAATTCATTTAGGAAACATTATAGAAAGAAACATTTAAATTTATATCTACATTACAATTTCTCAGAAGAGAGTGGTCCTGCTGTGATTGGTTCAATGGCTTGTACCATTTCCACTCTTGGCTTTGTGACCAGCATCACTCTTGGCTACTGACTAACACACTGGTCAGTTTCTTCCCAGGCTGTTTCAAATATCCTCTCTCTGCTCTCAGGCTCCACTGGGACACACATTGTACCTCAGACCTGTTTCTTGAAGGTCCTATTGACCAATAGGTCTTTGTTAATGATTCTGAGGCTATTCAGAAAAACTGGTCATAAATTTTACCATATCATATGGACTTCTGTTCAACTGAGGTGCCCATTTTATCTTGTTCCAATTCAGGATTGAGTTTGAAGTGAGAAGAGATGGACTGTCCTTCAGCACCTCACAATCAAGGGCATATTCTCATCAACATGATTTCCCTTAACCAATGTGGAGTTTACCAGGCATCATCACTGTGAACTTATTAACATGGATATTATTTATGCATTTTCTTTGATGAGAGGTCACTATGTGCAACTGACATGGTAGGAGTGGAAGTTGAGGCATCACTCTGTGAGGACTACGTGTCCACATAAATCATTTGGAACTCTTTTGTATGGGATATGGTACCGTCTCTACATTGTCAGTCACAGATGGAAAGTTCATCTTACAACATGGGCTCCAGTCACATCCTGTCTGCTTCATTCATTTGTTTGTTCTCCTTGACCCAGGTTTGGACACTGGGAGATTTCTGTTCTGTTCTTTTTTATCTTTCTACTCCTATCTTTTATTCCTTTATTCTCTCTTCCTCTGTTCCTCGGATTTTTCACACTTTCTTATAGAAAATACTTAAGGCTAGTCATTCATAGCTCATGTTTATTTCTAGAACCAATTATCTCCTAATAAGTTTTTTTGATCCAGTTTTTAGTAACCTGGAGTTGTAGTTAAATATGTTCATATGTAATTGGGTATCATTAATGTTCTAACTCTTCAGCTTACAGAAAAAAACTAGATGTTTGTTTACACTAAGATGTGTATAGATAAATATATTACCTCTTTCTCCCCACTTTCTTTAGTAAAGGTTTTTCATACATTTAAATAGATAGAATCTTATTGTGTAATCTATCCAAGATTATTGATCACATAAATATATCATATGGTTATCTTTAAATTGTTCATATATTGACATTGCATTTCTGTGCTATAAAAATTGTTTGAATATATGGGTTCTACATTTAAAATATACATAATATTTTCAGTGACCCAAATACTGTACTCACTCCATCTGGTAGTCCACCTCACAAAACCTCTCATCAGATTATTTACTTTCATATTTAAACAATATTCTGTATTTTCTTACATGGAGGAACCATGGGCTTCTTTAAGTAAGAGCTTATTGTAGGACATCTTGTTTTAGAGAAACGTCAAGAAAGCTACTGTACACAGTGTTGTTCAGGTTTTGATGTAGACACAACTGTTCAAATAACATAGAAGAACTAATTTGTAAGAAACTGCCACTGCATCTTCCAGACTGTCAAGGGGTGAGGACATTGTGCAGAAAGGGACTCAGAGAACATCATTTAACCCCTTACCATGAAGAGCCATACAAAGTCTCTCCAGATCCACAGTCTGTCTTTATGCCTCTTCCATAGTCAGGCTCCCAGAATCACTAGAGAAACTCAAATCCTTGACTATTGAGTCCTCTATCCATATCATTAGGGAAGGAGAGTGTGTGGTGGGGAGGGGATTGGCACTGGATAAGTGGGATTATTATATTCTCCCCTAAAATAAACCTTAGAGCACTCATATGTAGGAAGCATTGTAAAACTGGCCTTTGTTGGGAAACAGTGAAGACAAGAACATTAAAACATGTTTCCAGAATCACCACAAGAACCTAAGAAGCTGATCAAGTATGAAGAAGGCAGCCGGGATAGAGGAAACCTCATCTGATATGGATTAAATGAATAGATTCCATGACAGGAGAATTTAAAAAAAAAACAAACAAAACCCAAAACCAAAACAAAACAAAACAAAAACTCAGCTGGGCACAGAACACCATCCATTCAATAGGAGCTGCTGTTTTTAGGAGGAGTTACCTACCAAGCTAGCCAACAGTCACTCACTTCTCCTAACTTGGCTGCATACTGCTTGGCTCATTCCTATACTACACAATGTCATTTAACTCATTGGTTTTTATATAGTAGAAAAAGGCCAAAAAAAAATGTATAATGGGCTGTCCATTACTACCTGTGTGCACTATTATGAAAGGAAATTGTATCAACTTTATAATGTCAGTTTTTCTAAATCATCTAACAGTTCTTATTTAATGACCACAACCAAATGCAACAAGGAAGTTTTTTTCTTCTTTTACACTTTGTAAATTGTAAAAGTATGTCTAATAAATGTATTATTTCGGCTATTCAAAATATATACTTCTAGAAGGATAAATTGAAAAGTTTATCGGCCATTACTATTACCCAGTTTTAGAACCGTTCACTTTCCGAGGGAGAAACTCTGTACCTTCCAGTAACTTCTTACCATATCTCACTATTCAGCTTGTTTCTGCCACTTTGCCAAGTTTTGGTACTCCTTTAAAAAGATGTGTTTCTTTATTATTTTCTCTGTACAGGTGTTTTGCCTGTACACATGTTTGTGTACCACATTCTTACAGTGCTCTCAACCTTACCCTCTGGAGTTACAGATGCTTATGAGCTGCTGTGTGAGTGCTGGGAATCAAATCCTCATTTTCTGAAAGAATAAACAGTGCTTTAAACTCTAAACTGGCTACTGTCCCTTCTAAGAACTTCTTCTGGTTTCTATGGTTTGAAATATAAGCCACTAGTGCAACGTCTTCACTGTTTACCTATTTTGTGGCACATGGCCGAATGACATTCACTTTCAGGGTTAAATAAGGATTCGGCCACCATTTGTCATCCATTTTCCTCCTGATAGACACACAGCTTCTTTTTCCCTTTGGCTCTTTTGGATCTTGCTGCTTGAACACAGGTGTTAAGTATCTGAGTGTCTGTGTGCTATTCTTTGGAGTCTATCTCCTGCTGAATTATACGGGCAAGACACAGCCTTTGAGAAGCTGCCAACTGTTTCCTCCAGCAGCTACACAACACTTCCTTCCCAATAGCAAGGCACAATAACCCCAGTGTTCTAAAAAGTCCTCTCCCACACCTGCTATTTCCTGAAATTGCTTTTTTTAAAAAAGTTTTTCCTGATTAACCTAAAGGTATATCAAATAAGAATTAGAGCAGTCAGGGATTTTCTCTTTACTACTGTTTGGTTTGGTCTTAATATGCATCATGTCTATTCACTGTATACAGTACTGGGTTACATTATGGCCTACTCATAATAACATATACTTCATAGACAATTTGCACTTTCTATTGGCTGGTGGTGTTGAATTACATTTCATATAGCTGTCGGACACATCTCAGAAAAGTGTTTCTCTTCTTTGGCCATTTTCTAAATGGGGTTGTAGACTTTCTGTTGTTCTTCAGTTATGGGACTTTCACGTCTATTCTAGATACAAGTTTCTCACTGGATAAAAATGAATTTCCCCACTATGTAGGTGCTTCTTTTAATAATATCCTTTAATAGTCACCGGTTCTTAATTTTACAAAGTATCTTTCATCTTAAGTTGTCTCTTTAATTCTATGTGTTTTGGTGATGGTGATATGTGATTGTCAACTTCTAGTTTTAAAGATCTCCCTATTTCCTTCCAGAGTGTCAGCTCTAATTTTGTACCTGATTATTTTGAGTTAATTTTTGCATGTTACAGTATGAGCCATTTTATATTTGAAAAAAGTTTTCCTAGTATGTTTTTTAAAAAAATAATACTCTCCCATTGTTCTCTCATCCTAGAAACCTACAACTAGAACATTATGATAGGCAGATTTGGGTCAAGGGGTCCCGCTCAAACTAAGGCACTAGCCAAGGACAATACAGGCGGTAAAATTTAAACCCCTACCCTGATCTAGCCCATGGACAGGACAATCTCCACACTTGAGTGGAGAGAGGGATTTGACTTTCTCATGTACTCTGGTGCCTCACATTTGACTATGTCCGCTGGCGGGAGAGACCTAGTGGCACTCAGAGGAAGGACAGCAGGTCACCAAGAAGAGACTTGATACCCTATGAGCATATACAGAGGGAGCTAATCCCTCTGAGGAACAGTCATAGGGGAGGGGAATAGGGGAAAATGGGAGGGAGGGGAGAATGGGAGGATACAAGGGATGGGATAACCATAGAGATGTAACAAGAATAAATTAATAAAAAAATTAAAAAATAAAATAAAATAATTAAAAAATAATAATACTCTGTAAACATCCTTCCCATACTTTCTTTTAGGGTTTCCAAAAGCTCTACCAAGGTGAGTTTTGGTCCATTGCTATAAGCTGACTAAGCTGGAGGGTACTTGGATCCCACACATGAACAGAAGCTTTGAGTCAGTCTCGATTACTTCTCTTTCCAGGAATGGAATTTTGTGAGCACTTTATTATTCTGATACTTCTCTAAAGACCTTCTTCTTGCAGTATGAAGAATAACGTGCTATGAAATCTGACAGTCACACCTGTTCTGTGCAGTGTAAAGAGCCCACCCAGACCTTTGTGTCATATGATGGCATTAGTGGGCAGTTTTCCGGCAAGTGTTAATTTTGCATTGGAAGCCCTCTGGGAACAACAGAATAGCAGCTAGGAGATTTGATATGTGGTGTTGGTTTCTAAGATATTTAGATTATCAAGGAAACTAAAGGTGGTAGTATCTGCCCTGGTAGAAAAGACAGGAAAGGCAAAATTATAAAATTCTTAGAAAAACTAATCTGAAAACACCTCTCCCCCAAAAGTTAACAATACTATTTTTTAGGATTAACCATAATTTTAATTTAAAAAAAACCCAAATAATTGTAATTAAATAAGGTATAACCTCAAGCCAGTTTCTCCTTTAAGAATGTCTTCCTGACCAGCCTTACCAAGGAGGCCTGATAGAACCCAGGAATGTCCAGTCTCCATCCAGAGCTCTGCCTGCCTTCTAGAGGAAAACTGCTACACTGGACCCCAGGATCATCCAGGTTAGATACTCCAGCCAAATCCCCTGCCTGGGTATCCAACTGAGACACAGCCAGCTGAGCAGATCTTCTGGCTATCCCCTGAGTTTCAGCCTTGATCTCACATCTCTACCTCCCTCCCTCCCTGAGCAGGGACCCTGGGCCTCAGGATCATCCAGCCTCTGGCCCAGGCCTCTAGTCACCTTTCTGAGAAATTTGGCAGGGACTTCAGGGACCCACAGTTCCAGCCTCCAGCCCAAGACTCTACCTCCCTTCCCGAGGAATCCTGCATGCATCAGAAACATGAAGCCAACACCAAGCTCAACCAGATGGCTAAGGCCAGTGTAAGAACACAACCAACAAAAGCCAGGGCAATATGGCACCACTAGAACCCAGCTACCCAACCACAACTTGCCCTGGATATCCTAACACAGCCAAAACATAATAAAATGACATTAATCATATTTTTATGAAGATGATAGAAGCTTAGATGTTTTGTCTTAGCACCTTTTTAGATTTTACATTTTTCTTTGTCTGATATATTGATATCTTTAACTGCAACTTTTACACCTGAATCCTTTCCTTCATCTCTTGTCCTCTGTTGGTGATGCTAAAATTTGTGGTTCCTATTATCTCTCCTAGGTTTTCCATTTCCAAGATTCCTTCAGTTTTTATTTTCTTTATTTTTTCTTTTAATTTTAATTTTCAGGTCCTGAACCATTTTACTCATTTCCTTCACCTGTTTGAGTGCATTTTTCTGTATTCAATCAAGGGATTTATTAATTTCCTATTTCAAGGCCTCTATCTGTTTGACTGTGTTTCCTGTATTTCTTAAAGGAACTTATTAATTCTTCTTTAAAGCCAATCTGCACTTCTATCTATGTGATGGTCAGCATGAGACAAAACTAAAGTAAGAGTTTACACATGTGATCACTGTGTAAACAACCCAAGAAAAACCTTCCAACCTCATGATTAGCATTGTGCATTGTGATCATTTCCCCCACTTTCAGTCACATGCCATCTGGAGTCCTCCCACCCCTGAGGCTTTCTTCAGAGCTATTTCTTTCTATAATTGATGTGTATTTGAGAAGGCCAGCAAGGCCAAACCTCAGCAGAACCTGAATTAGGCAACTCTCACTGTTTCTAAAAAAAAAAAAAAAATGTGACTCTAAAGCATGGATATACTTCCTGTTGGAAGTCAGAGACCATCAAGTCAAGGGTGTTTCAAAAAGAAAATACTGTAAATGGACAATAATCAGTGATTTATTGATAAACTTAGTTCAACTTAAAATTAATTTAGTGAATAACATGTGCATGGTAGTCTCTGAAACAATAAAGAGTAACGTCATGGAAAAGCCAGACTGCTGTATGAGAAAAAACATGCTGTACTTGTATGTGTTTTTCCCCTCACTCCCCTCTCTTCATTCTGTAAAACTCATTCCTACCATTCTAATTTCATTTTAAAGTTCTCACATGAGAGAAAACACACAGTATTTGTCTGCCTGGTTCATTTGTTTAACATGCTGACCTGTATAGTTCCATCCAGTCTCCTACAAGTGATGCAACTTCAGTCTTCTTTACAGACACTCGTGTGTGCGTGCGTGTGTGTGTGTGTGTGTGTGTGTGTGTGCGCGCGTGCGTGCGTGCGTGTGTGCGTGCGTGCGTGTGTGTGTGTGTGTGTGTGTGTGTGTGTGTGTGTGTGTGTGAATTGTGGTATTTTCTTTCTCTGTGTACCCATTGCTAGGTATCCAGGTTTGTTCAGGTTACTGGCTATTGTGAATATGCAGCAATAAACAGGGACGAGAAAGTCTTTCTGTAGTTGGCTGACTTGGATAGTTTGAGTGAAGTAGTTGGATTACGTCATCCTCCTTCTCTTAGTTCTTTGAGGCGTGGTCACACTGGTTTTAATAGCTGTCCCAGTTTGCAGACCCACCAGCAGTTTAGGGACTCCTTTCCTTACCTTCACCTCACCTGCTCCTCACCAATATCTGTAAAATGTGTGGGGTTTGTTTTCTTTTGATATTTCTCTTTTCCTACAAACATCAACCAGTTCCCTTAACTTCTAGCAAGCAAGCCCTCCTCCCAGTCTCCAGCCCAGCCACTTCAAAATGATTCTCTCAACGTTCTTCTCTCTGTTCCCCAACACTGTGCTTAAAACAGTCCCAGTTTGAAAGTCAGTCCCCACTCTCCACTCAACGGTGGAGAATGTCCTGTCCATCGGCTAGATCTGGGTAGGATTTGCTTCTTGTATTGTCCTTGGTTAGTGTCATAGTTTGAGCAGGACCCCTGGGCCCACATCCGCCAGTCATAATGTTCTTCTTGTAGGTTTCTAGGACCCTCTAGATCCTTCTATTTCCCCATTCTCCTATGCTTCTCTCACCTAAAGTCCTTATAGGATGTCCTCCCCTCTGACCCACTTTCACACGAACTCTGGTGCCCCATTTTTGACCATGTTCCCTGGATGGGGAGGCCTGGTGGCACTCAGAGGAAGGACAGCAGGCTACCAAGAAGAGACTTGATACCCTATGAGCATATACAGGGGGTGGAGGTCCCCTTCAGTCACAGTCATAGGAGAGGGGAGTAGGGGGAAAGTGGGAGGGAGGGAGGAATGGGAGGATACAAGGGACAGGCTGACAATTGAGATGTAATATGAATAATTAATAAAATATTTTTAAAAAACACTCCCAGTTTTCCCAATACTAGTGGCTCCCAACTATAAAGTCTGCTCTAGCCTATCTGCTCAGCTTAGCTTCCCCTGGCTCAGCTGTCACCAGCTGTCTTCTCTCCCACTCTGCTTGCCCAATTCATTTTCAACTGTCTCCATTTTAACTCGGCTCCGTCTCTTCTCTTCTCTTCTCTTCTCTTCTCTTCTCTTCTCTTCTCTTCTCTTCTCTTCTCTTCTCTTCTCTTCTCTTCTCTAGACTCACTCAATCTTGTTTCTTCCTGCACCAACTGTCTTCTCTGACCCTTCTTACTGTTGCCTTCTTACAGAGTCTCAAGCGGCAGGGAAGCTGTGGACTCACTTTGTATACTTTTAAAACTTTGTAAACACTCAAGACAGGAAAGTCAGCCGACCCTGCCTGAGGAGCTCCAGCAGCCACGCCCGGAACCCCAGACTTCCCTAAAGGCACTAATAGTCATTTTTAATGATTGTAACTGTCGTTCCCAGCCCAGAAGGAGGAGGATGCCCAGACCCCATGCTATGAGAAAAACTCCTACCAATTCCTGAGCTCCCCCAAGCTCAGGTCTTGAAGTCTCATCAATTGTCTCAGCTTGGATACAGGCAGAGTCGGCAGCCAAACTCTGCCAAGACAGGGTAAGCAAGTCTTCAGTAGTTCCTGCTTACAAATATGTCTGCCAGAAGGCTGAAGAAGATGCTCCAACATAATAGAGAGTTTTGGGCGACTATTCAGGTAGAGAACTGTCTCTGTTATCTTCTCATTTGGAAAGTTACTAACCTGCACTCCCGCATACTCAGGTAGACAAGTTTATAACCTCTCATGTCTCTGATGGAGTTGAAGACCAGCTAGCTTAGTTTTACAATAATTCCTGATTGTGTCATGGTTCTTGCTACAGGTAGTGTATTGTATATATGTGTAATAATATAAATGTATATGTAAAATATTTAAAAATGTTTAAAAAAGAAAATGAAGGGCTTGCCTCAGGCTCCTGTGATTTCCTTTGATTTTTTATTTTTCAAAGCTCTTGAAATATTTTCAAAATTACCCACTATTTTAGTATGCCACTTTATTCTTCTTTTTAACATTGGAACAATGTAACAATATGTGGAAGCTGTCAAGGCTTTCTATAAATTATTTGTTTTGTGCCTAAATAGTCTCTGTCATATTCAACTTAGTTAAAATATCACTGCTAGAGTTTTGATTAGGATACAAGGCAACTTCAGGAAAAATCCTGGGTTTAGAGATAAAGCTGGGGTGTTCAAATATTGTCAGTCATCAGAATGATTATGTTATCATTGAATGAGGAGAGTCTACGATTTTTATGGTTAAGTCAAATAAATCAATATAAAATCTTAAAGTGTATAATTGACATAACATTTTAAAAACTTTATTCAGCATAGAAGGGTGAAAGGGTCAATAGTATATGTTCTTATTAATTTCTACCTCTGGACACAAACACACAAGCACACACACACAGGCAACTACATACAAATGGCAGATAAAAACCACACAATCACGTATATAGGCATAAGCAATCACATCCCTATATGCACATGCACACACACACACACACACACACACACTCACAGATTTATGCATCTGCACTCATACAGATACCTGCGACCACATGCAATCACACACAAAGACTCATACATGCATACATGTATGATGCAATCACACACTAACACACATGAATATATACATACATGCTCATGTGCACATATAGACACATGCAGCCACATAAACATAGACATATAATCACTTGTGCCTTTACACCTACATGCACACATAAGCATATGTAACCACATATACATAGATTACAGAACATGGTTAAAAGAAAGTTTTTTCTTTCATCTTAACACTGTCCATTAGTGCTTACAAACTACCTCTTGAGGCTACATTTAAGAACACCTCTTAAAAATGATAATTTACAAGTATATACTTTGTGCTTATAAATGATCGTTTTTTATTACACATATAGAAGTTTAAAAATAGTATGTCCTCATGTGTTGTGAAAATTATTAGACAGTGCATTGTTACAGTCAAACTTCAGGAACGCTGAGTTTATGGTATAGTTTACGGTATAGTTACCAATAAACCTATGAATTGGCATGCAGTGTCCTACCTTGACAGTAAATAAACAAGAGTGAGGAAAAGGGAAGCCTGGCTTTGAAATGAGCAGAGATCACAAATGAAATGCCTGTCTGTTCATGGAAGCTGAAAACATGTTTAAGTTCTAATGACCAGCTAAAATTGTAAGACATGTTTAAAATCTAGAACTTGTGGCTAGACAGGTTATAGGGAAGAGTCTATTACTAATCACTTCAATGGACATAGCACTAAAACAACCCCAATGACTTATCATTATGCCCAGAGATCAATGCTTCTCTCGGTCCTCATCAGAGAGGCGTCTATTTGTAGCAGATGGTGGTTAGCAGAGACCCACAACTGCTCAAGGTGCAGAGAATGAAAAACTGCAGAATGTTCATCCCTAAAGGAAACATCTGTATAACGTTCACTCCTCCTATGGCTAAGAAGGGGGTGGAAAAACTGAGATCCACAGGCAGAGATAAGCACAGTAGGACTGCCCTGTGGGTCGGCTGTCAGCTGAGGTCCATAAGCAGAGATAAGCACAGTAGGACTGCCCAGTGGGTCGGCTGTCAGCTGAGGTCCATAAGCAGAGATCACCACGGTAGGACTGCCCTGTGGGTCGGCTGTCACCGGTGATTTGCCCGGAGAAGCTTAAGGACCCAGGACGTGATTCTCTGCCCTCCTCACAGCTTCAGGTCATATGGACTTACTGCTGAAAAGGACAGATCTGTAAACAACACAGAACAAAGCTGGGCTTGACTCGGCCAGTTCCACCTAGCCGTCATTTAGCAAGTTTAATTCTAAGACATATGAAAGCCACCGCAGGTGACCCGACTTACCTTGTCCCCTTAGGTGCCCAAGGTTTTTGTGGCTGGGACAGGTCCCTTGTTTCTACTCCTGTCCTATTTCCCTATCTGGAATAATTGATTACAAAGTCAGTCTTTCCATATACTAGAAGAAAGTCTTGAAGGTGTGAAAAAAATACAAGTAACATGTATGTTCAGACTCGTTATGGTGGAGGGTAGCATCGCAGTGAAGTAATGCTCACTAAAACAGGACTTAGGTTTTCATCCTGGAACAGTTCTGAGAGGTTATAGAATGGATGCTCATGAGACTATGATGCTTTCTCTGCCCAGGGAACAGAACAGTCATGGACACAGCCAAGAGTAGCCCAGGTTCATTCTGTTTTACATGCAGCATACATACATACATATACATACATACATAACTCTATTTATATAAATATTTAAACACACAGATCAGATACCTGTACATACTGAGTTTCATAGAGAACATACACACACACACACACACACACACACACACACACACACACACAACTAGAACATCCTTTGAAATGACAAAAAGAACCAGACATAGTGGCACACTTGAAAGCCTAGCACTCAGGAGACTGATTTCAGGTGGATTACAGACTCAAGTACACCCTTTGCTACACAAAGAGATTCAAGCTAGCTGGTCTAGGGTACACTAAAGAAAAAAAAAAACAATCTTAAGAAAATTGTGTTTCTATTTGAAAGTTTTTCCATCTCAAAATAAAAGTATGTTTTAAAATAAATAATAGTTAATGAGAAAAGTATTTAGGTAGTGGGTAACTGAAATGGTGAAAGCAGAGTTGCTGCACTACATGGTTTGTTTTATGTTTTGTTGCTAGGGTCTATAAAACTGAGCTAGGATGAAGGGAGGCCAACCAGTCTTGACATACACCTATTTGCTCCTCTGCAGTACTGAACATATCACTCAGTTTATTCTTGAAAGACTGCATTCAGTCGTAAGGTTTCAGCTCTGTTCTTGTCAATTCATACAAAAGACTTGTACATACTACATAATGAAAGCTCAATTTTAAGAATTTAAAAAACCAAGCCAGGCAGACATGGTGGTGCATGCCTTTAATCTCAGCACTAGGGAGGCAGAGGCAGGTAGATCTCTTGTGAATTTGAGATTTTTCTGGTCTACTAGGTAGCTTCAGACCAGACAGGGCTATACAATGAAACGCAACTAAACTCCCTAAAAAAGGGAGTAGAGGCTGCCTCTGACTCTTTTGCCTGTGCTTGGATCCCTTTCTCCTAGCTGGAATGTCTTTTCTAGCCTCAGTGGGAAAGAATACACTTAGTCCCGCTGCAACTTGAGATGCCGGGTTGGTTGGTGGAATGGAGGAAGGAGGGCATGAGAGTGGGACTGGGAGGAGAGGAGGCAGCCAGCAGGGATCAGGCTGCAACGTGATTGAATAAATGAATAAATAAATAAATGGAAAATACTTAGCCTTGTTTCAATGAACACCTAAAGCAAATGACTGTGATATTCCAGAATAATAAGATATTTTTGTCTGTGCAATTGGGGGTTTCTCTGTATTCTCCATTGATTTTTTTTTTAATTACCAAATAGGTTGGATAATGAAGAAATATTATGGACTTGAAAAAATTCTGAACAGCACCTGCTGGTCAGTGATGGACTTTGAGGAAATCCAATACCCACCAACTACAGAGACAGGAACCACTGGTTAAAATGATGTCATGCACAATGCAGAGGCCACACCTGTCCCAGTTATCCCTGAGAAATCTGTAGTTGCCAAAGTAGTATTGACTCTGGGTTTAAGGGTCTAAAAACCAAGAAAAAAGAGCAACCTAGCAATTTAGAACAGAAACAGGGTCACCGGGAGCAAGGCCCTTGGGGCCCAGGTTAATAACAGGAGAGGCTTCTGGTGGTCTTGAGTTACAGCATAGGGCTTTACAGACATCTTTACAATGGAAATACCAGCAGGTGACAGAGAGCAGAATAAAGCATTTGGTGCCATACAAAGGAAGTTCTACTAGAAGATGAAATCTTAGCACTTTAATTAAAAAGTGGAAGGTCAGGCTGAGAAAACGGAGACATGCTCAGTAGCCTAGGTAAGAAAATCCAAATCCTTGGGGCTATATTTAGTAATATTAATTCCTTGAGATAATCACCATTTGGCTCCTGGTCGCTCAGCTACCAGAAGCCTACTTCATTGTCTCTTTCAAACATTTGAGGCTAAAGAGAGCGTCGTGGATTATACCTTATGAGGTATCACTTGACATATGACAAAATTTTCCTGAAAACAGTCTGCAGGAATAAAATTTGAAAAGAAATCACAATATCTTTGCTGCCTGTCAACAGTATAGTGATTTTTAAAAATATTCATCAATTTTCTTTTTCTTTAATTTCTTGACATCAAGTCTGCATGGCTGTCCTGTGTACCCAGGCTATGGTATCCAAGGTCCTCGTGAGTTTATACTGTAGCTTCAGAAGATTCTCGTACATAGACGATGTAAGCCACCGTCGCTGTGATTTGTTATCTGAATGTTATAATTGTCTCACAGGAAATACTGAGCTTTCAATTTCTCTTCTCATAGAGTCATGTTTTCAGTATTTTATAGTAATTATATAAAGGGAAATATATTTGCCAAAATAACTGGAGTTATTGGTACAATTTATAATTTCAGAGACATACAATTTTCCAGTCAAAATTAATTGTGGTTATTTTATATTTGTAACACAGTAATTTAAATTATTTCTCTTTTTCTAAGAAAAAATGTATACTCTTTTACATTATCACCATTAGCCATTGCTTTCCTAAATCAACAGGAAAGAGGCCAGAAAACCAAGGGTTTATGGCAAAATAACTGACCAAACTTGAGCTCAAAGTTTTAAGAAATGTTGGGCTCTATTTACTTGCAAGGTACTGACTAATAATACCACCTATACTTACCTGCCAATGTTTTTATAGGGCCCATGAGGATAAAATAAAAATCGTCTAAAATCTCCTTGAAAATTTGAATACTACACTCTCTCAAAGAATAAAATCATAAAATCATATGATTTAATTTAGAGTATTTGTGCCAAATTCATTGCTTCATAACACCACCAATACCTGTTGTCATGAAGGAGGCCATGGTCTCAGCTTGCCCAGCCTGTTTCCTGGGAATGAAGTTAATCACATGCTGAGGGCATCTTTTCTCAAAACTAACACTGTCAGTCCAAAGATACTTCCACAATATCAAAATTTAGTTAATTTCAACACAATGACATACGTTTGTTGAGTCACTCCCCGGAATGGAGTGACAGCAGCTAGACTTTGGCAGAATATTTGAATCTAAGTCCCCATGCTGGGTGTAGATTACCTTTTGAAGTGGAAATGTAGAAACTGTGTGATTCAAGCATAAATCACAGACATCATGTGACTAGAACATCAGAATTTTAGAATGTGGGGAAAAAATAACACAGATTGTAGCAAATAATATTTTATTTTATTTTTTTATTTTTTAAAGATTTATTTATTTATTATTAGGTATACAGTGCTCTGCCTGCATGTATACCTGCAGGCCAGAAGAGGGCATCAGATCATATTACAGATGGTTGTGAGCCACCATGTGGTTGCTGGGAATTGAACTCAGGACCTTTGGAAGAGCAGGCAGCACTCTTAACCACTGAGCCATCTCTCCAGCCCCGCAAATAATATTTTAGAAACCAGTAAGTTTCTTAAAGTGACTTAATGGTGGCCAGTTTGAATACACTAACCCATCCATATGAATGCTGCTCCAAGTGTCATCACCACAGTCAAGACAATAAAGTACATTTTACAAAAACTGATGGCTTTTCTCTTTTCTCCCCAGTGTGAGAATTGTCATGCTTTCTGTGGGCACATGAGGTCTCTCTGTAGTACTAAGATATTGTAATTGAGGAGCCCAGTGCTTGCTGATAAATCTCCTTATCATCTTTTTGTTTTGAGACCTTTCATACATCTTTTGTTGGGCCTATTCAAATTTATTGTTCTTTTTTTCTTAATAGTTTGGCTTTTACCATTGAGTTTTTAATAAAGTTCTATGTATTCTTTACGTAGTTATTTTTCAGTTTTCCTCCTCTCTCTCCTCCTTCCTCTGTTTTTCTTTTCCTCACACCCTACACCCACACCCGTCAACGTGCAACAAAACCAAGAAGCCCCAAGTAGCACAATACCAGCGAAGGCACAAGTCAGTGTGGACGGAGAGCTCCTGGTGCACATGAGTAATGGGAAAGGACCCTCTTGAGATCTTCACCATCACCATCCTGCAGCTATCCCTGCTGCAGATGACTCATCCCTCCCGGAGACCCAGAGGGTATTAACAGTGCGGAGCACATGGTGAGCTCAATGAGAGTTATGGTGCAAGCTGCAGGGTCTGTGGAGCTGAGGCACCTGCTGCACAGCAGGGAACTCTACAGTGGACACAGGAGAGGAAGAATGCCTAAAGAGTCGCCATGAATCTGGAATTGGCCGAGACACCACAGTCCCTTCTAGACCTGGCAAGTCAGAGGAGGGGAGCAGTGTCCGTTCTGAGGTGCAGGTGAATATGAGACCAAGGCTACAGGAAATAAATCAGGATAGTAGGCAGCCCAGTTCTTGGTGTACATCCTGGCGACCAGCAGCACTGTGATGAGGCCAAGATCAGGAGCCTAATGAATAGTCAGGCTTCTTCTTCTTCTTCTTCTTCTTCTTCTTCTTCTTCTTCTTCTTCT
>OU015749.1:29337808-29386956 GCA_907169655.1 Acomys percivali | reverse complement strand
CACACACACACACACACACACACACACACACACACACACACACACACGGTTCTTACCAACAACCTGCTATCTGAGGAATGCAGGTGAGTTTGGGACTAGGCTAGAATGCATACAGATGAAGTACACTAACCTAATCCAGCACATGTGATCAGGGCTCAGAAGGTGATCCATAACGGAATTATAATATCACAGAAGTCATTTTAGCCTGAGACCAGTTTATGACATGCCTCCTGGCTGGTTTCCATAAGGCTTTCCTCAAGCCAATAAATTATGAAAAACTTAAAGAGGATACTCAAGATAAAAATGAAAATCCATCTCAATTTCTAAATTTTTTAAACGGAGGTGAGGAAGTGGAATTTACATATCCTGCTAGCTGGCTGTTGCCAGCTTCAAATAACAATTATGAACAGTTAAGACAGAAAATACAATCTTAGTGGGTCACCCCAACATACATCCTCTTGTAGGACTTTGGGCTGGTCCATCTGGAATTAACCATTGCCATTCTTTTTTTTTTTTTTTTTTAATTACTATTTCCTGCCCCTAGAGACATTGCAGGTGTGACTGCTGTGTCACCTGTGTGTCAATAGGTGGCAGAGAGAAGAGAGGCTACGTCTACACTCAGTGGTCTGACCTGTGAATGTCTGAATAATTAGCAACTTAACAAAACCCTGAAAAAAAAAAAGCACCAGTCTGATGCCAGGGGCCCTGGACAGGGAGCTAGCCTGAAACAACCACTGTCCAGCATTGCACAGGTCCAGATGAGCCACCAGGGCAGGGAGCCAGTTAGAACCCCACTTGGGAACACAGGTTTCTGGCAGGAGTGCACCCAAGACATACAACCCTCACATGGGGAGACTTGGCCCAGACAAGGAGTGAGCCCAAGATGACTAGCAGACATGTGCCATGGATCCTGGATAGGGAGATGGTCACCAGCCCAGCACTGCACAGGCTGGGGGTGGGCGAGGGTGGCTGACCATGCCCAAGATGACCCCTGCCTGGTGCCATAATGTGTGAACAGGGCATAGCACCCCTGAGATGACCTCAGAGACTCAGAGATCTTGGGTGCCATTAAGAAGAGGAAGTAAGTGGGTGGAGAAATGGAGGAGAAAGAGGACCAAATGAAAAGAAGCAGAACTGGTGGCCCCAAGGGTAGTAAAGAATAGCCTGATGTGAGCAACCAGTGATGCCATTTGGGACCATAGTGGAGTCTTGGCCTATCCTACCACTGGGGGCCACGTCTGGGTCTGTGGCCTTGCAGAAGCTGGGGAGTGTTACCACCCAACGCCAGGAGGTTGTCCCTGGTGTGGTCTGCTGCCTGGGGACATGTTGATGTCTGAACACTGTGTAGAACTGGCCCCACCCCTCACCTGGGCATTGTGGGAGAGCTGGCACTGGGTACTTAAGAAGAGAGTTGATTTGCCCTAGCAAGCTGCCATACTCTGGAAAGTGGGCCTGCGCATTGAGGGAGTTGTGAGTGACCAGCCCCCAGAAAATGAGCGTGGGAGATCTGCACTCCAGTGCAGCATCATGGATGAAGGAGAGATACCCTACTCCCCCTTCACTCTTTACCACCACACCTGTGGCAGGTGGAAGACATGGCCTTGGGGTCATGAGACCAGAAGAGCTGCCCCTGTCCATTATCAGCTGCAGAACTTGGGAGAGCAGGCCGTGCTCTTTGCCTGGGCAGCCCAGTAGAGTTGACCCTGGAGGCAGGGCTGCAGGTGAGGGGGTGAGTGTGGGAGAGCTGGCACTGCCAGCTGTCTGTGGAGGGGTGACATGGGTGACGGTGAGATGTACCCCTGCATCACCCCTTGCTACCTAAAGCAGACAGGAAAGCTGGGCCCAAGGTCATTCGGGGAAGGACTCAGGTTCTGATTGCTCAGCAAATACTCTTACCCACTGAGCTATCTCCCCAGCCCCAATGGAATTGTTAAAATGTTCTTTTATAGATTTCAGGACAATAGATGTTTATATCTATTTACCTTTTTGTGTACACCTACTCACAAACACACACACAGGAGTGTGTGTACAGGCACACACACATAAACATCTACAGCCATATTTCAGTTACAGCACCATAAATAGAAAGAATCTTGGCAAAGTAATGGAGTGCATGTTTATTATTTGTGTATTTATCTGCCCGAGGATGGAAAATGTCTATGCATACTTCAAGAGCTCCTTTGTGGTTATCATATTGATTCAAGAGTGTGGCGTCTAGATGCTTGGATTTGCCTCCACTGTGCTAATGATGCCAAGAACTAGCACCTCAGTCCTAGTAAGTCTCCTGTGACGAGTGCCTCTTGGCCACAGTGCAGTACGCAGGGAGAAGGAAGTCGATAGAATGGCTTTTGACATCACAGTTCTCAGCCAGTACAGCACTCCAAAAGAGACTGCCAAGTGTTCCATTAGCTGATCAAAAACAAGCCTTGCCATTTTATAGCTGACTGATCAGTTCAGAGCAAACAGATGTGGTTTTTTTATTTTTTTTGTTTTGTTTTTTGTTTTCAGTGCACAGACAGAAGGCTTCTCAAATGTCCAAAGTCTGATGCCAGTTTAAAGCTACAACATATGTAACAAGATACTGCCCCGTAATGGCAATATTTTAGTTCAATATTCCTTCTTTTAAAAGTTTCATAATAATAGCTTAATTTGTATATAGAACTCCCATTTTCCCCTCTCATCTAAAAATTATCTAATGTCTATGATTGATCTAATATATACACTTCAAATTGAATTCCATATGAAATGCCAACTTTGAGTCTCATTTTTTTTTTTCCTTAACAAGCAAATATCACAACCTCATCATTCTTTGCCAAGTCCCAGTCTTGGAACGTTTTGTGCTTAAAAACAAATAGAAAAGACAAACTCTCAAAATGTGGGGCTGGCACCTCAGCAGAGGTTTCATCCAAAACCATCCAGCTTCTTGGGCTGTTGAGAAATGACCAGAGGGCCCAATTAGCTGCTGTGCAATCTAGTTTTTCCAACGCTTTGTCAATAATTTATAAAATGGAGAGGGCAGGAGGGTCACTGCCACTGAGGGGGAAGTTAAAATTAAAATGTGTCTTACATATTATGCTCTAGAAAACAAGAAGACTTTTTATTTTCTGGGGATTTTTTTCCCCTGGTAAAAGAGATGGGTTATGCTTTATCAATAGCCAATGATTCTGAGGCTGCCATCTGCTTTTGAATACATCTTTTTTTACCCATCTTAGATTTCAAGTGCCTGCTAGATGAAGTAAATATAGAACTTCAATTCTTTTTGAGGAAATCTATTTCTTCACATGCCTGGGAGCCCCTGATTCCCATCATGTCATTTCCTGAGAGAGAAGTGGAACACTCCACTCTTTTATTCAGACAGTCATATGA
Organism: Acomys percivali; assembly: GCA_907169655.1. NCBI lineage: Eukaryota > Metazoa > Chordata > Mammalia > Rodentia > Muridae > Acomys > Acomys percivali. Next base: position 29,383,590 of record OU015749.1, on the reverse strand, counting down.
AGATCCTCAAAATTATTTACCCTGCACCTCTGGCCATCTGGCTCCAGAGTACGTAGCATCATCAAGACGGTGATGTGAATTTTTTATTCCATGTTCTTTATAATGTGGAACTGCTATCCCTAAGACTAATATGAAAATTTGTTCTCAAACTGTGATAGTGTAATGAATATTATATGAGGTTCAGATTCAGTAAATTCATGAAAGGAAAAACTGAAAATGGTCTGTACAGAGACAGAAAGCCTGGTAATAGTCAGGCCTGATAATAAGCTGCCTCGGGTTTTTTGTTTGTTGGGTTTGTTTTGTTTTTTTGTTTCTGTGGGTTTGGGTTTAGGAATTTGGGGTGATGAGAACTTAGGGCCGTGAAAACACAAGTGGACAAACAACAGAGATTGATTAAAAAACAAACAAACAAACAAACAAACAAGAACAGTAACTGCAGAGCAGAGATGAAAAAGGAAATGGTTTATGTCCAAAAGGTCAGTCATTCACTCATGCCTAAGAACAAGTAGCATGGACAGAGATGTTTAAACTCACATGCATGTAAACTTTTAAAAGTTTTTTTCTTTTGTGTGTGTGTATGTGTATATGATATGTGTACATATTTGTTCACCTGTGCACATGGATGTGCGTGCATGTGTGTGCCTGAATATGGAGGTTATAAGTAGGAATCAGGTGTTGCTCACCATCGTTCTTCGCCTTGTTTCTTGAACCCCGAACTGACCAGTTGGCCATGGAAGCTATCTCTCTGCTTCCTAAAAGTTATAGATTAGTGCTGTCGTGACCAGCTCTATGTGCTGTTTTAGTGTACTTTCTGGTCCTGTGATAAAACACTTCGACTATAAACAGTTTGAGGGGAGGAGAGGGTTAATTGGCTTATTCGGGCTACACTTACAGATCACAGTCCATCACTGAAGGAAGTAAAAGGCAGGAACTTAGAAGAGGAGCCATAGAGGAACACTGCTTGCTGGCCTGCACTCTGGCTTACCCTTTGCTTACTTTTGTACGCACATCCCAGGGCATCTGCTTAGGGATGGTGCCACCTATAGTGGGGTAGTCCCTGCTTAATCAACTAACAGTCAAGACAAGACCTATCAAATACAGCCACAAGACAATCTGATCTAAATAGTTCCTCGATCAAGGATTTTTCTCTCTGATGACTCTAGGCTTTGTCAAGTTGAAAATGTAAATTAAATGTGACACATGCATCCCAGGGACCCTAATTCAGGTCCTCATGCTTGCACAGTAGGCATATCACAAACTAGGCATCTTCTTAGCAAATTAATGTAAAATCTAGGCCAAAATAAATTTAGTAAATTATCTTTTAAAAGAACAGAAGGACTATGGATGGGAAGATATTCGCAGGTAAGAGCATTTGTTACATGAGAACCAGGACCAGGGTTCAAGCCCTATATAAAAATCTGGGCATGACCACATCCCCCTACAACTCCAGCACTTTGAGACAGAGTGTCACTGTGGCTTGCTATCTGCCAGACTACCTGCTTCCAGGCTCAATGAGAGATCTTGTCTCAAGTGAATATGGTGGCGCATGGGAGTAGGACATTCAATGTCCTTTGAAGTCCCCACATGGATGTGTTTGCATGTGTATATACTCATACATTCTCATATATATATATTCATATATATGAATAAAATCTGTTTTCAATAGTTTTGAAACAAAATTAACATTAATAATTTCCTGATAGCATTTGTCTTATTACCTTTGACATCATTTTTTTTTCATGTTAAAAAGACTATGGTAACTTAAATTCTGAGAAAGATAAGCTGACTCTTATCAAAGGCCTCATGCAGCGCTGCTCTTAACCATACTCCTTGAGCTTTGTCAAGTAAGTCACTCTTAGGTGCATAAGAACTGGACTGGTGATTTCAGCAACGAGAGTATCCCAACAGGATTTTAGTAGGGAGGCCCACGTTCCCAGTCTTCTGCGTTTGGAGTCAGCAGTCCCTCCTTCAGTCCACTAACTCCGACCTTTCTCTTTGGTTCTGCATTCATCATGGTCTACCCCCGTACTTTTTCTGTCTTGATTTAACTCCTCTGACTGTCTTATCCTCCTACAGTGCCTCAGTGGCACCCTGACACCGAAGACTGTGGGAACTCTCTCGCTCTGACTCATCAAGGTAGATTCAGGTTGCCTCTGTCTGCATCCCAAGACAGGGGAGCCTGCACATATGTCACCACTAGATGCTTCATCCCTTCTTCTTCCCTTCTCAGCTACAGTGCTCACTCTCAAAATTTCTACTGCAGACTCACATGTTCAACATTTCTTAACTTCTAAACCTGAAAATTCATGTTATAGATCTGACCTCAGTTTGCGTCTCTCAAACCAGTTTAAAACAAAAAAGACATGAAATTAGCCTACCAGCCTCCTAAAGACTAGCTGGAGGTGATAGAGAGTATCAGTTGTCTGGGGAGACAACTGAGGAAGTTAAGGGTGTGCCATCTCACAGATGCCAAGATGATGTCTTGATAGTTTGATTATAAATTTACTGGAGGAAATGCCACATCACAAAGAGCTATTTTTCTCCTTAGTGGATTGTCTTAGTTATTTTTCTATTGCTGTGACAACATTCTCTGACAAAAACATAAAGAGAATGTGTTATAGTTAGTTTAATGGTATGGTCTAAATAATGTTTATTAGTAGGCTTATAATTATCACAGCAGTTTTATCTACCCTGTTTTCCCAATCATTAAAGACACAGACACCTGATAGATTTTAGAATAGCCTTATTTCACCTGGGGCAGGGCAGATATCTCCTACTCTAAATTTCCATTCTTTCTAGCCTCTTTCCCATGCATTCGCTTTCATCATTTTTTCTAGGCTACCTCCTATCCACAATTCCATAAATACTTGCTTACTCTTGGCTGCTTTCTTCCATCCACACCAACCCAGCCATGAACTCCTCTCCAAGCTTACCCATCTCAGCTTTCTCTTTCCTTGCTCCTCTGATACCTGTCTGCTTCTCATCCCCAACATCCTTCTCTCCCAAAGCCTGTAAACCACAGCTACCTTCCTCCAGCCCTGCCAAGGTATTGGCCTTTTATTGGTCAAGCAGGAATAATTAGGAAAAGTTTACACAACAAGGACAGGTTTGTGTGAGGATGTGCTCCTCTGGGAAACAATTAGGTCTTGGGAACCAGTAATTAGCATCAGAATACATATTACCAGACCAACCCCCAAGAAAGGCATTATTTTGACTCACAGTCTCAGAGTCCAGTCCATCTTGGTGGGAAAGTTAAGATGGCAGGAGTCTGGAGCAGCTAGTCACATTATATACACAGTCAGAAAAAGGAATCGGTGGATGAATACTAATACTCTTCTAAGTTCTAAACACTTCCAAATTCTAGCCTCAAACAGGTTTCAATGACCTCAGCACCACATTCGGGTGTATCATAGTAACATCTTCACTTCTAGTACCTTCTAGACAGACAGTTCCTATGACAGTTAATGTCCATGTAGGCGACAAGACCCACACACTGTGGTTGGTTGGTACCGTCCCATGGTTATGACCTTGGAGGGAATAAGTAGAGAAGTGGAGCTGAGCAGCAGAGTGCATTCATTCTCCTTTACTTCCTGGTTGAGGAGGTGACTTGATCAACATCTTCAAGCTCCGGTCACTCTGATATCCCAACATGATGAACCCTCACCTATGTGTGAGAATAAACACTTTCTCCTTTATCTTATTAGTTGCTTTAGTTAAGGTATTTTATCACAGCAATAGGAACAGTAACTAGGATGTACATCTATTGGACTTTTGTAATTTTATTTGTTTTGATTTGGGATAGGATATCACTCTGTAGCCCAGGATGGCCACAGACTCTTAGTGTCTCTGTCTCAATGTCCCCAGTGCTGGAATTACAAAAAGGCAAGTGTCACACACATCTATAGCAAAACTTACATTTAACCGTAGGAATTATAATGAGTGTTTTGAAGTATCTGAAGCTCTGTTACAATAGTGCTACACAATTCCATGTGCAGTACAAGAGGATATAGCTACATGCTCCCTTCTCTCTGTGTGTCAGTGTAATTGGCTCGTTGATTTTCATGCTTCCTGAACTTAGCAAACTGTTAGTGTTATTGTCTCAAGAAACAAACAAAAAATTAACTATTTGGTCTTACTTTCAGTTGGTATTTGATTGTTTTATTTTTCTTTTGTTATCTAGATCTATGACTTCCCATGCTTATTCTCCTGAAGAATTTGTTTTAAACAGCTTCTATACAGCACTTCCTCAGACTTTGTTTTATCTTTCTTGTTTCTTATTTATACCTTAAGGGAAATTTCTCTGAACATAGAAGTCTAAATTGGATGTTTCTCTTCCTTTCAAAATGCTGATTATCTCACTTCATGTTTTTTTTCTGGCTTCTGGGGAGCAGTCTGCTGGTGTGGTCCCCTATGTTCCTGGGTGGGGCAGGCACCTCACTCTTCTCCCTTCTGTCTGTCTGGACCCTCTCTTCACCTTTGTTTTTCTCTAGCTGTTGAGAGAAAAAGGAGAGACATAGTGTGCAGAGAGTGAAGTTCCTGTCTGTGGTCTTCTCTGGGCTGCTAGGTCTATGCACTGATATTTATCACTGAATTTACCAAGTTCTGAGTCATTAATACTTCAAATATTTATTTGTCATTCTCCTCTTGCCCTCTTTCTGGCATTCGCATAATATGGAATACATTCAGAAAACTTCTATAATATGTAATTCTACTCTGTTAGTCTCATTCTTTTTTCTGTGTATTTAAATTTAATGATTAAATGTCTACTTTTTTTTTTTTGGTGTTGCTGATAGATGAACCTATATCAAAGGTATTTGAAAAATCTTTTTTTTGTTTGTTTTTTTTTGTTTTTGGATTTTGGAGAGAGGGTTTCTCTGTGTAGTCTTGCCTGTCATGGACTCATTTTGTAATCAGGCTGGCCTCAAACTCAGTGATCCACCTGCCTCTGCCTCCCAAGTACTGGGACTAAAGCTGTGTGCCATCCTGTCCAGCTTTGAAAAATCATTTTTATACTTTACTGTAATATCTTTTTCTTACTTAGAATCCCTGTCTGTTTTCATTATTCACCTGCCATTATATGTTAACCCTCTTTTTAATACAGTCCAGAAAATACTTTATTTTAGTCATGTGAGTGCCCAATCTGTTGATAGCAATGTTTGTGCCATCTGATTCACATTCTGATGACTGATTAATTTATTCAGACTTTGATATTTCTTTACCTTTGTCATGCTAACTCCGGGTATTTTGTAATGAGTGATAGAGACCAATGAAAGTGGGAAGTAAGATGTGCTTTGTATCTGCTGCTCTACAGGGAGCAGAAGCTTCAGAGTCTTCAAGTGTCCTTATGTTTGTCTTTCTTCTTCTTCTTGGGCTAGGCCAAACACTGTTCCTGAGAGAGAGAGAGAGAGAGAGAGAGAGAGAGAGAGAGAGAGAGAGAGAGAGAGAGAGTGTCTGATATCACCAGTCTTTTAGCTATCATTCACGGTGGCTATTATGGAGCCTATGAAGGTAACTAGTAGATACTTTGGTCATAAAATGATCATAACACTCCCACAATAATGGAAATTCTGGTGACTTTATGGGCCCATGTCGCAGATTGCTCCCACGGTATAACTTTTAAACCTTCTCCGACCTCTGTCTTGCCTTCTCTTCCCCAGGCTTCAATGTTCCCAACACTATTCTCCCTCTTCTTCCCCTTCCCTCCCTGCCCTTAGCACTGTATAAGACAATGCAAATTGAAGCGTTCTATATGTTAAGATGGTATAGTTGCTACAATGTAAGAAATAGCAGATTACATTTTCCTTTCCCAGACTTTCTCCCCTGATAACAGCTTGTGTGATGACTATATCAATGAATCAGAACTCGCGTGCTAACACTGATGGTCCAGACAGCATCCATTCTCATCACACAGACACATCACCTTGAGCATCTGTAGCCGTAGCCTCCTTGTTTCTGACCTCACCATCCTCAGTCCCTGGTGACTGTTGACCTTCTCCCTGTTTCCATAAGTGTGGAATTTTAAAAATGTTTAGAAATGGAATTCTAGAGGCTAGGGATATACTTAAGTGGTACAGCTCAACTTCTTCACATGAGTGAGGTCATAAGTTGACCCGTTAGCATTGATTTTTTTTTTAAAGTAAAGTAATTCGACAGTAGTTGAAAACACTTTGAGAGTACTTGGTTTTGGTTTGTAGAAGTTACTTTGCACCTCCCTCTACGTGGGAGCTAATATCCTTCTGACTATTTGGTAAATCTTTTTGGAATTGAGGAGCAGATTCTTAGCAAAGGCTAAGAATGTCTTCGGAACCCGAAGCCTGAAGCAAAGATTTCCCACTTCTCTGTAACCTGCTTGTCTGATGATCCTACCAATGTGCTTTAAAAGTGTCTTGCTTGTTACCTTCTTCTGTTTTGCTACCATGACAACTCCATGTCCTGATAAAACACTGACCAAAACAACTTGGGGAGAAAAGGGTTTATTTGACTTATCCATCCACATCACAGTCCACTGCTGAGGGAAGTCAGTGACCTTCCCTCATCAGTCATTAACCAAGAAACTCCCCATAGAGCTTCCTACAGCACAGCCTGGTAGAGGGAGTTCCTCCATTGAGATTTTGTTGTTGTTGTTTTGGTTTTTTGTTTTGTTTTGTTTTATTTTGTTTTTCTATTCTTAGGTTACTCTTGTGTCAAGTTGACAAAAACCAGCACACTTCATGAAACTGTTACCATAATCAGAACCTGATTTTGGGGGGACTTGAATATGTTCCTAAGTCACAGACACTCATACTTCGCTCTAGAATAAGCTGTCTTATTTCCTTTCAGGTGATGGTTGTATTTTTGTTTTAACAGTTTGTGTTTCTTTCTTAATCTGGGAGAAGTATAGCAAATCCTTCTACTTCCACTCCCTTCAGGTCCTCATTTTCACCTGAGTAGGGATCTTTCTGTAATACTTACTTTAGTGCTTATCTGGTGGTACCTCAGATCCATGAGATTTTTGTTCACCTCATTAAAAATTTTTAACATATTATTTTATTATTTAATTAGGAATTCCATGAAGTGCATTTTAATCATATTCCTCCATCCTCTACTTTTAAAAATTCCTCCCAGATCCCTCTTTCTAAATACTCCAATTTATGTTAGGCATCTCCTGGAGTATGGTTGTCCTACCAGAGCATCATCCTTAAACTGACTCTCCTACTCTCAAGATCCATTTCCTTTCAAGAAAGCCTCCATTAGGGGCAGAGGTCATGATCCCCTCTTCCGTGTGCTGGAAGGTTGGCTTTTGAAGAACTTATGGTGACAATAATCACAGCTACTGTGAGTTTACGAGTATATACATCTTATCATGTCCAAAAGATACAGTTTTTGCTCTGGTTCTGCTATCCTGTGACTATTATGGTCTCTCTGACCCATCTTCTGAGACAGTTCCCTAAGCCTGGCGCAGAGAAGTAGTCACATGGATGTGCCCTGCACAGATACCTGTTCTCTGCACGTTGACCTGTGGTGAATTTCTGTATCCTGGGTTACAACTTTGTTCACTTTTTAAAAACTCTGTATTGCTTCTGTTTTCAAGTGAGGTATCTTTTAAAAACATTTCCTCCATGTGCCTTCCAGTTCATCCCTCCATTCACCTACTAACTAATGTCTTCCTGGGGCTATCCACTGATCTCTTAAGTTAGTCACGTCTCTTGGTTCTAGGATTTATTTCTTTGTTTTGTTTTGTTTTGTTTTGTTTGAGACAGGGTTTCTCTGTGTAACCCTGGCTGTCTTGGAACTCATTCTATAGGCTAGCCTCAAACTCCTGTGCCTCCTGAGTGCTGGAAACCACAACCAGGCTATTGTTTTGTTTCTTTAATGAAGTTTTCTACTTTGTTGTGTCTTCAATGTTTGGAACAGCCTCCTAAATTCTGAGGTTTTCATTTATTGTGGTCTTGGTGTAGTTCTGATTCCTATGGCAGACGAATCCTTTCTGCCAGTGAAACCTGTAGTGTCTGGCTTTCAGTGGGCGTTTCTGGTGGATGAGTACAGAAGAGAATGTTCTCAGACTTTTGGATTCTCTTGTCTCCTGGTATCTCTACAAATCTCCTTTTGCTTCTTCCATCTGCTTCCCCGAGGATGCCTCATTTCTTTGTCTTACAAAGCCAATAGCAGCTGCATGCTTATATCCCAACACTTCCACCAAAACCAAAGACAACAAAGACAAATAGAGGTAAAGAAAAGTGACAGCATCAGTGTCACCTGAAAGCAGAGGATGCCTAGTTTTCAAAATAGCTGTAGAGTAAAATAGACAAAGCCCCAGGTCACATCAAGCATCTCACTGTGACAGGCTGCAGGCCTGGGACGATGGTTAGGCTTTAGGAGAAGTCCAAACTTCTCCTGAAAGGGTGGGCAACACAAACACCAGAACAAGAATGGGCTTGCCTTCTGAAGTCTTTCTAGGACTGCTTCAGGTCTTTGACAGGAAGTCTTCTCACAGTTACAATCTTGATGTACGTGTGTGTTCACTGTTTTTCTCATCTAGTTTTGCATCCTCCTACATGACTATGCTGAGTATGACAGTACTGAAGCTTGGATATTATGTCTTGTGGTCAAATGCACTATATCATATATAAATCTTCTCTAGCTTGCTGTTTCTAACCTCAGGGAGGGGCATTGCTTGATTGCCCCTACAGTACCATGACACCAGGTGTGGGCTGTGTACAAGTGAATTGCATCTCTCCACATGGCCTCCGGGGAGATGCTAGTTCTGCAGAAGTCCTGCTTCATCCCTATTGCCTAATGAGGACAGTGCAGCTGCTATGGGGTCTGGTGAAGGCCCAAAGTCTTTCTCCACGCAGTGTCCACCAATGCCCGAAGGTCAGAGGCCTTGTTCCTAGCAGGTGAAGAAACCATCCCACATCCTAATATGGTCTTGTTAGATACTGCCTGGTGAGGTGATGGAGTCTTCAAAGCTGCCCACTGAAGGAGAAGAGGTTGGCTTCCACTGGGCTTCAGTTATGTGATTAGACTAAGGCTTTATGGTTTTTTTTTTCTCTACCGTGCTTGACTTTTCTTAGGAGTGCTGGGTCTGGACACACAAGCCTGTCTCTCTTTTGGTCCTGTCAATTGGAAAGTGACTTTAGAGCTTTCACTATCATTTCCTCTTTGTATTTCCACACTGCTCAGCTCTACATAATGTTTGCATTAAATGAAGCGGAAAGTCAGCTCAGGAACTTACCGAGTGGTTGTTTGTTTTCCAAGGCCTCCGGTGGATCTACTCTCTTCTACCTCCCTTAGTCACTTTATGTTCGTTTTGTAGACGTTGCTCATGCCGAGATGAAATGGTTTGTGCTAGTCTCATAGAAAGCTGGAACCAGGGGAGAATATGGGCCTTACTGCCAATGTAACTATTTTCATCAGCGCTTTAAGTAGAAATGCCTTCACACTCTACACTGACCCTCTGCTTGGTAGGCCTCTCAGGCTTATTCAGATGCTGGAGCAAGGCTTACCTTTAGCATTCAGTAAAACTGCTGCAATTCTACAGCTCACTTTATACCTCCAATAGGCAGAAGCTACTACAACCTCTCTTTCCCACCCAATCAGTCTCTCTCTCTCTCTCTCTCTCTCTCTCTCTCTCTCTCTCTCTCTCCCTCTCTCTCTCTCCCCTAATTTTCTCATTTCCTTTTAAATCTATCTCCACTAGTTTCTAATCTGGTACTGCATATGTATTTGCATTATTATGTCCTTGCTTGTTTAAAAAAAAAAAAAAAGAGAGAGAGACAGGGAGACAGAGAGAAAGAATGTGAAGGGAGATGGGGCCGACCTTGAAGGGTTTGGGGGAGGAGGAAAATACGATCAAAATAAAAACATAGAAAGTCACCTACTTTGACAGTTGTAGACGCAGCATCTCGCACCACCTCTTTATGGAAGTCCCTGGCTTGCTTTGTTCTCCCCTGCCTGTGCAGGAGGTGAAGGTTTTCCTTCATACACAGGCCTTTTGTGAAGATCTTAATTTTTCCCTCTCCTCCTGGTGACAGATGCTATCAGACACCCATTCTGGAGCCTCAGCTGCTGGAAGTGATAAGGGGGCTCTCTTCCTGCATTTGCATACTCACTACTACAGAGGTAACGAGCATGTCTCTCCCATATGTGTTTTAGGTTTCCTTCTCTCTGAACCTGCCTATCTATGCTGCTGACACACTGGGCAGCAAGCTGCTTCCATCTTTTGTTTTCTCAGAACTCTCTAGTCTCCTCATACCCAATTCCCTTTTGAGAACTGCAGGGAGGTTGATTGCTGTCGTCATTTCCCTGTTTTCAAGTGTTACTGGACTCAGGTCTTCAGCTAGTCAGTATCCACCAAATTTGCTGAGTTGGCCACATCTCTCTCTTTGTCGGTATGTTTGCTCTTGGTTGTAAAATTTAATTTTCTCTGTGTGTCTTTAAAGAGACTTGTTTACCTATGCATTGCCAATTCCAATAACATTGCTAAGCATTTGTGGAATATTTAATTAATATACTGAAGAGATTGAGGCACACACCTGGGTTTTCATCAACTGTCAAGTACCTCCATACAAGTCCCTGAGGTTCCATGCAGCTTTGATATTCTGTGAATTCTTAGAAAGCATTCCTTGACCTTTAGTATGTTCTTTAATGAACTTTGATCCTGACACATGGTAGCACTGATTCTAACATGCCTGGGTGCTCATAATACCTATTAGGTTAATTGTAAAGTGCATATTCTATATACTAAAATAAAATCTGAAAGATCCTCACACTTGCTTTCCCTAGAGAAATATAAAATTCAAGGTCAGTTACTCATCCACAGCCAAATGGTAATTATTGTGGTTTTCATCTATTTTTCCTCTTCATTTTCATTCTGTTTTTATTCCTCTGGTTCTTTGGTACATATAATACTAGAAGTAAAATACACTGAAAAGAATGATACTTTACCAAGTGTAAACATTTTAAAGGACATCCCTTCTGTCTTCTTGTTTTCAAAATCAATTCAAAATGTATGGGTGCAGGGTTGAGGCAAAAATCTTCTTTTATACACTTAAGATCATGATGTATTAAAGATTAAAATTAATTTTTGCATGAACCCCATTGTTTCATTTATTTATTTGGGGAGAGAATGTGATTTCCTTCACATTGTAATAAGTACAAATATATAAATAAACAACAGTGAAAATGTTACTTGCTTCAGAACAGCTATAGAGAGCCAGAGATTGGGAAGACTGACTTTTCTACCTCTGTTCCCATTACAGAAATGATTTAGAAGTGGTCCTTACAGTGAGGGAAGTAAGCTCAATCCACCTAACACATTTTTTCCTTTTAAGATCAAGGGAATGGAGGAGACTGAAGAGCTACAGAAACCAATCCTGGACACCAGAGCAGGCAGACTTTCTTGGTAGCCCGGTGTCTTTGTAGCTCGATGTGGTCTTTCCTACCCAGCAAGCCATGTGGAAGTCATCTCTTGTTACTCACCCCTCTCCAAAAACAGTAAGCAGCCCCTTCACAAAGAAGCCCAAGCCAGCTCTGGAAGTGTGGGGCTATGAGACTAAGAAAGAGCTTGAGGAACAAATACTTCAGAAATATTTGGTGCACTAATAAAAGGGGACTCATGACTCATCTCAGATGAAAGGGAGTCATAAGAGTAGGGTTACTATGTCTAGAAGAATGGAAGATATGGAGTCTGGATTGTTCTTATGAAAGTATGCATCCTCCTTGCTGTTTTCTGCTCACAAGTTGTTTGTCTAGTTCCTACTGAACGGTTTCTACATCCATGTAAGAGACATAGGGGATGCAGCTCACTGTTCAACACATCAGTTGTTGACATTTGGTGTTGTTGTTTGTGTTTCTCATGGTACTTTGTTTTTAGTAATAATGATTTTGTATTTCTTCCCACAGACTGTTGGCTATGCTCATTCCTCTCTTTAGCCTAGAATATTGCTTCTTATATATTTTTAGATTTTATTTGTTGGATATATATTAGCCTGGATTACTGATGTTTGCCACTATACTCATTTTATGTGTTTGGGGGACGGGACCCAGGGCTTTGTGAATGCAAGTCAAAAACTCCATCTACTAAGCTTCATTCTTAGCCACAGTGATTTCTAATAAGTATTTTAGATTTTGTATTTATGTTACTGTGTCTCACTGGGTGTGTTTTTTCAGTTTATTTTCCTAATAACCTCCCATTAATATGTTAGTTTTAAGTATTTACATGCTCTAAAAATGTAGACTTCAATGTAGAAATGGCATTTTTACTGTTATTATTTTGAAAAGTCTTTGGTAACTCTGCTAGGATTCTGGCCCAGTCTGCCTACCGGCCAGTGGATGTACCCTGCCCAGTATATAAAAGGACAGACACACCTTGCCCCTCTCTTTTACCTCTTCTCTCCCTCCTCTTCTCCCTCTCTTCCTCTGTCTTGTTCTCTCTTTCTGGGGTACCCCCTTCCTTCTCTCCTCATGCTCATATTATAAGCCTCTCAATACCCTATCTGTTGTGTGGCACATATTTCATATTTGGTATTTCAAACTCAAAACTCTACCACCTAAGAAATAACGTCAATGACATCTCACTATCTACAGGCAGAGTAAGCAGGAGCCACCTCTTTGCATACAGGAAAGGTACCTGTCCCATTGTCTCTGCAAATTTTTCAAGGTACCCTAATACACGAGAGTCAAATGGGTGAAATTGGCAGAGCATACTGGGACTGGAGAAAGCTTGCCACTCTCCTGCACTGTAGGAAAACTTCAGTTGAACCTTCAGTTCTGCTCCTATGAATACAGGCAGAGGAGGATGCCTTCACAGCCAGCAGAGGAGATGTCAAAGGAACCCCACCATTGTTCAAGAGATTAAAATGGGCAATATGGAGATGTTCACTAAAAATATCTCTCCTCTGTTCTCCAGTTGTCTCGTCTAAAACACCAGCCAACTGGCAGGCAGTTTAGATTATAACTGTTTTATAAAATTGTCTACACTTTGAAATCTGATGTGGTGAATTTCGGTAGGAAATCACTTTCTAAAATCTGGGAAACTTGCTTAACCCCATTAAAATAGCAGAGGGTTAATGACGTGGGCTGAGTCATTCATCACTATGACAGCAAACTTGTGACCTCCCAGTAGAATGTAAACCTTCAAGTCTACTGATGGCATTCCTGGCTTCAGGTTAGAATTTATGTCCCCTATCTCTAAACTGTTTGGCTTGGATGACAGATGGAGGGTAATGTGGCAGTTGCACAGCAAAGGTGGCTATTTAAATCTCTGTTCTCTGAAGCTTGCTGCAGTCCTGATTCATCATAAAATGCAACTTCCAGCATTTCTTTATCTTTTTACCTTAGGAATAAAACTTCATTTTAGCTTTAGGATTTTTCAGATCATTTAGTGAAATATTATTTAGTTTCTAACTTTGATTTTCTTTTCAATTTTACAACATGACAGATTTTTAATTATGTATAAGTATTTTTACTGTTATGTGTTCTAATTAATTGACTTTTTTTAAAAAATTAGAGTTTAGCTACTATTCTTTTAAAGGTCTGAAGAGATTAAATTCCTAGAATGCTTTCAATTCTTATGGTCTCCTTTTGTTTGGGTTATCACACAGTAATTCCAATTTAGCTAACTCTTGGAAAATTTTCTAAATGAGTTATTTCAAAAGAACATATTTTTCTTGAAATGGTATCTTTTTGTATTCATTTTAATCAACCTGAAAATATTTAAGTAAATGTCCAGGCATCGCAACATAGGTTATAGAAAGCTGGGGAAATGAGACAAGATTCATAAAATCCAAAAGACACAAAACTATACAAATATTCTTAAAAATCTAACTACTGTTGATTGAGAAGTTGAATGAAGTAGGTTTTACTAGACCACCTCCCCTTGGTGGGGAGGCCTGGTGGCACTCAAAGAAAGAATAAGCAGGCTACCAAGATGAGACTTGATAGCCTATGATCATACAGTGGAGGAGGAGGTCCCCCTCGGTCTTAGACCTAGGGGAGGGGAGTAGAGTGAAAGCGGGAGGGAGGAAGGAATGGGAGGATACAAGTGATGGGATAACAACTGAGCTGTAATCTGAATAAATTAATAAAATTTAAAAAAATTAAAAAAAAATGTCACTGGAAGGCTCATATTATGTCCTCTGGATGAGGCTTATAGAGGAGCATCATCAAAGCAGACATGAGGAGTGTGCTATGGTTTATATGTAGTTACATCCCAAAGACTCGTGATAGAAGCCTGGGCTACATTGTGGTGGCAATGAGAGGTGGTGTGACCTTGAGAGGTGGCCCGAAGTAGAGGGTGGCTGTAGTGTTGCTCTAAGAAGCCATTCCTAGTTGCCACAGGAACAAGCTTTGCATGGAATCCTCTCTGACTTCCTTTTCCATGTCAGCGCTGACTTCATGATATCATGAAGAAAGGCAGAACGCAAAGGCATTATGGAAGAGACAAATTTTAGACAGCTTTGATGCCTTGTGGCTGGAAAGAGAGAGGGAAGGATTCTTGAGGCTGTAGGCATTTTCACAGCTTTGTTTTAGAGGTTAGTGGGGTGCCTCCAGAAGGAGAAGCTGAAATTTTCCAGCTGAGAAATTATCACTAAGCATCAATGCTAATGCACTGTCACTCTCTGACATTAGTGCTAATGCACAGTCACTCTCTTACATCAGTGCTAATGCACAGTCACTCACTCTCTGACATCAGAGCTAATGCACAGTTACTCTAACATCTATGCTAATACACAGTTACTGTCTAACATCAGCGCTAATCACAGTCATTTGCTGACTTCTAAGTGCTCTCTAAGTAGGAGTTAGTGATTTCCTGCTTCCTCTGTAGTGTTTGTTTTCGTTATTTTCAAATGACAAAAATTGTATATATTATGTAAAGCATGATGTTCTGGTTTACATATGTGTGAACGAGCTGAGTCCAGGCTGTGAATACATTTATCCCTGTCATTTTGAGGTAGGAATAGGAGTGTCCATACTTTCACACCATGACATGATATCATATACAAATATGCCAGTGGTGTTAGTTGCTGTTCTGTGTTGCATGTGGCACACAGGCCACTGCAGGGTGGACACATAGGTGCTGGAGCATGCACAATGTCCTGGGGTTTGATGCACAGCAACAAAAACAACAAAAAACATTCTTTTCTTTTCTTTTTTTAATATATTTTATTAATTTATTCGTATTACATCTCAATTGTTATCCCATCCCTTGTATCCTCCCATTCCTCCCTCCCTCCCATTTTCCCCTAGCTCCCCTCCCCTATGACTGTGACTGAGGGGGACCTCCTCCCCCTGTATATGCTCATAGGGTATCAAGTCTCTTCTTGGTAGCCACGTGTCCTGGATGGGGAGGCCTGGTGGCACTCAGAGGAATGATAGCAGGCTACCAACAGAAAACGTTTTAAAACAATTCTCATTTAAAAATCCATCATTACTTGTAGTTGCCCTGGTGTGTGGTAAATCTTTAACTTCAGTTCTTTTCTTAGTGTAACTAATTAATTGTGAATAAAGTTTAGATAACTAACACCTAACAGAATAAAGTCACAGAAGGCCAATCAAAAGAATGTTGCAAATGGGGTTTAGTACAGAAGTTCACAAATAATTTAAGATATTCAGGTTTGTAAGACAAGAAATAAAACCCACATTAAAAATATTAGATTGTTAGGAATAATTAAATCTACGTTAGGTGTATCTAAATCTGCTTGAAGACTACAGACTTTAGCTGTAGCAAATCCAATGTCTATTAATTCATCATAATTGCTTTCAAGTTTGTTGGAAGCAGGCATATTATAAAGTGACTGACTTATTTTAAACACGTGTAACCAAGGCTTCATACTTAAAGGGTTGTTTCTTGTGTAGCGGAAGTTCTAACTCCTACCATAAAAAAATGACTATAAATGAAACTGTAATGGTGCACATGTAGTCCAGCACTCAGAAGGTGGAGGCAGGAGGATCACAAGTTCAAGGTCATTGTCAGTTACATACAAGTTCAAGGAGATCCTGACTCAAAACAAATAATATCACCTCTAACCTTCTACTTGAAAACCTCATAGAGCTCTTGAATCAAATAACTGATGGAATGCAAATTTTATATCTAGAAAATCAACCCAAAAAGCCAAAGGTCTCAAGCGACTTGCAGAATTTCCATAGGGAATGCAGATCTAGCTTCAGTTGGAATTTAGATCCTCTGCCAAGTGTATGCTTTTTGGACCACAGCACAGCACTCATTCTTACAGAACAAATGCTGCCAAGCCATTTGTATCAACTCTCACCAGAAGCTCTAGAGGCTGAAGGCTCCTTGCTGTCCCTGCTGCATGTGTCTCTGGGGAAGTAACTAGACAAGAGTTATCATAGTCAAAAACGTCATACCCACGTGGCTCTTTTCCCATTTCGCCTCTTCACAGCCCTGGTACTTGGAATCAGGGACTCATTAAAGGAGACTACTTTCCTCTTCATGATTTATTTCTTAACTTCAATCATTCCCTTTAAAAAAAAAAAATCATAAGCAAAAGCTGTAGAAATGGCATACCTCACCAGAACCCACTGACCCTCAGAACCAACATAAAAGGGTCAGATGAGGTGGTTGGTACCTGTGACCCCCATTGCTAGGGAGGTGGAGAGCGGAAACAGGTCAATCCCTGGGCCTTGGGTCAGCTAGTCTGCACCATTTGGCAAAATTGTAGGCTAATGTGTTACCCTGTCACAAACAAAAGGAGGAAGTCTCCTGAGAATTTATGCCAGAGGTTGTGATCTGCCCTTTGTGTGCATGTGCCCTCCCATGACAATGACATGCATACATGCACGCGTGTGCGCACGCGCACACACACACACACACACACACACACACACACCAAGTAGTAAATAAAATCTTTATTGCTCTTTGTGTTGGTTAATTTGCTTTTGTTGTTGTTTTGTTTTGTTTTTGCCAGCTTGACACAAGCTAAGGTTATGTTGGAAAATGGAGCCTCAATTGAGAAAATGCCTTCATAAAATTGGCCTCTAGGAAAGCCTGTGAAACATTGTTTGATGAATGTCTGATAGGTAAGGGTCCATCCCACTGAGTAGTGCTACCCCTAAGAAGGTGGTCCTTGATGACATAAGAAAGCGACCTGAGCAAGCCATTGAGAACAAGCTTGGAAGCAGTCTTACTCTGTTGCCTTTGCTTCAGTTCCTGCCTTTAGGTTCCTATTCTGTTTTCATTTCTGCCTTGAGTTACTACCATGGCTTCCATTTGAGACGGACTACAACTGTAAGATGAAATAAACCTCTTCTCCCCCAACTTCCTTTTGTCATGGTGTTTATCAAAACAATACAAAGCTAACCAAGACGCTTGTGTTTGTTGTGGGAAAAAAATCACCCCCAAATCAGCACAGATGTTAACTGACTGATGTCTACAAAGCCATCATCTTTCTGGCTGAAAGAGAGCGATACCTGCTCAAGCTGGGACTGTGAAAAGCTGTTATAAACACTTAGGAAATGCACTCACGGGCACGAACGTGGCCTGTACTGAGCACTCAGCCCCAGTAGCACTGGTGAACAGGAAGGTCAAATTATCCCTCATTACATCTCATTAGGAACAGAGCAGGTTTGGCTGCAGTCTGCCTCCCTAATCTGGTTTTAATTTAACAGAAACCACATATTGGGCAACACAGATGCTCTGCAGCATGGGGTAGGAAGGATGGTTCTGTGAGCTATAATTAAAAGAATACTTGTGCCCCACATGCAATTGTATGTTCTATTGCTAGCTCTGAGAGCCATCCAGGCTGAGGCAGGATTAAATCAGTTGCAGGTGTGGATGGCTTTGCTATGCCTGCTGTTGCCCAAAGAGTCTGAGGACAACAAGGTTGATTGTTCTGCTAAACCCACAATTAACCCTCACCAGATGTCCTGTTCATTACAAGTGTAAACACACACACACACACACACACACACACACACACACACACACACTCTAGTTGCTAACAGCTAATCCCATTACTCAGGAACACATTACAGAGGCTAAAGGCTATGTAGTTTTTACCTATACTTTGGTTGAGAGAAAAGGCCCTTTGCTTTGTTCAACTGAGCAGTGTCTTCAACCCAGCCAATGAACAACCATGGCCTCTGTGATGGATTTAATGCTGAACTTGGCTTCTTGCCACTGCAAGGTCCTGACTTTCACACTAAACTGCTTAAGCATCCTATCTATAGAATGCCAAATCAGGCCACTACCCCTAAGGAGGATGGCGGGCTAGGATGAACAAAGGATGGTCTGGTTTAGTTAAGCAACAAGCATCTGCCTTTTTGTGTGACATTTCACCTATTTCCAATCTTACAGCCTTACCCTGTGTTTGTCATCTTAAGCATACCCTGAGTATTTTCCATGGGAAATGGTCTATTTGTTTTGTAGGCTGCACTTGGTGTTGGAATTATAAGAGCTAACTTGGTGTCTCTTATCTCACTTGATGTTTTTGCTATTTTTGTTTATTTTAAGAAAAGCAGGCTTTTATCACTCTGACCCAATCCATTGGGACTGCAAAGATCTGGAATCTGATCACTTATGTGAGTGCATCCATAGCCTGGTATCTCATAACCACTTCTTTTTTCTTCCTTAAAAGAGAGTGTTTCTTTTGGCAGGAAGACAACGAGCATCCATAGCCTCCATCTCTGTGCCCTTTACCTTAGAAGGCTGGTGTAGACTGGCAGGATGTCACAATGAACCCTTACTTACAGTGTAGGCTGACAGTGTGTTTGTGACATAGAATCTTTGGCTTCAGTGAGGAGTTGAAATAGGCTTCACGAAGGGAGGGGAATAGGTTGGTGGCTATGAGTCAAATTCAGGTACACCACATTCTGTTCCTTTCCACCCACTGCTGGATCAGGTCCTGAGGCAGGGCCTGGGCACCTTCTTTATTTATTGAAAACTCACTGCCTATTATTAAGAAACATCCAAGCCTGACTACTCACTACAACAGCAGCAGAATTCTGTATCTATGATGACTGCCCATCAGGAATTCCAGTCATTGGTCAGAGTTTATGACTGCATAGTCATCCTCGATGAACAAGGGGAAAAAACTGTTCTAAAGTACTGCACCTCCTCATGTGGCAAAAATGGGAAGCAAAGAAGCGCATGTTGGGGCTTGAGGGTATGTCCATGGGGAAGGAGAAGAGTTCAGTAAAAGCTGTGCAGGTGAGGGCTGCTGTGCTGCTCAAGTAGCAGATCTTATCTAGCATGCAGGAAGCCCTCGAGGGCCATCCCCAGCACTGCATCAGAGGGTTTGTAATCCCAACACTTTAAAAGTGGTGGTAGGAAGATGTGAAATTTCAGTTCATCCTAATTGCATAGTGAATTTGAATTATACTGTATATATATACATGGTAGTATATATATATATATATGTATATATATATATACATATATATATATGTTATATAAGACCCTGCTCCCCCCACCCCCACCCCCCAAAATAAGAATGACAAAAGGGAAGGAGGAGGAGAGAGAGGTGAAGGGAGGCATGGATGATGGTGGGAGGGAGGAGGAGAGGAAGAAGGGAGGGAGGAAAGGAAGGAGAAAATGCATATTTCATTGAGATTGGGAAAGCTCAACTGGAAGCTCCCATAGCCTAGCCCAGTCACTCTCATCCATCCAGACTCCACATTTCTCACTTGTCAAGTGCAGGATCAGATTGGATCTATAGGTCAAAATCCAAAGGAAAATGCAAGTGTAGAGTACTGTGAGAAGTGAACAGAAAAACCAGTGTCTCCATATGGTTCAGAATTAAGAAACACATGGCAAGGGATACCACTGGCTATATCTTCATCAGGATCCTCTGAGACATGATGGTACAGCTAGGACCATGGTGTCCTGAAGAATACAATGGTGGAAGAGAGTCATGGAGGGGAACAAAAGTGGGCCACGTAGAAAGGAGAGGGGAGCAGGGACAGATGCTGCCTATCTCAAGGAACCAAAAGAGTCCTTGTATGTTTACATGATGGAAATCACAGGGCTGCAGTATAAAAAAAAAAACGTTAGAAAAAAAAATTAAGATGGTCATCTAGGTTAGTCACTGGAAACCTAAAGCCCCCCTGCAGTCATTGGAAGATCCTAAATCAGGGAGGAATGACAGGCCAAATAATATCCTAGCAGCTCATTTTATAGGAAGTCAGAGAAGGAATCCAGATGACAACATTATATTGGAGGAGGAATGGGACATAGTACTTCTGCATGAAAAACATTAGGTAGCTTGAACTGTTAGGCAAGAAAGCAATGAAAATTCAATGGAGAAATAAAGAATTCGGAGGGAAGAGGTTAGACCCGTGGAAAACACTCTTCATTTTTTCAGTTGCAAGAACAGAGGAAAGCCAGTGGAATTAGGGTGCCAGACCTTGATTGTGGAACTATAAGGTTCTCAGGCAGGAAGTCCCTGCACTTCTGACATGATTGGATGCCAAAGGAGTGGGGGTTGAGGAAGTTGTTAAGCTAAGCTCATAAAGTAAAGCTTAGAGACCAGAGATACATGTGGTGTTGTTTGCTGCCCTCCCAGGGGGGAAATGTGTGTCTCAAATAAAAGACGATATTGTAAAGTGAAAAACTGACATTTTGAATGAAAGTTTCAATTTCGTCTGTGGACTCAAAGCTTCTGGTGGAACTTTGTACCTTCTGTGTCTCATGAGAGCTTCTTCTCAACCAATGACCATGAACCCAGAGTGCCAAAGCTTTCCACTATCCACTCCACTCACATACTAGGGAACTGTAAATGTGTTTTCAAAAGTCATTTGATACAATGTTGGAATTTATGGCCTGGAGATGAGAAATGGATGTTCCAGAGTAGGTAGAGTGGCATCTGTGATTCATATTTTAGATGCGGTGAGTGACATGGTGGTCAGCTCTTAGCCCCATTTTGAGTAGCAGGCCAGGAAGTGAGACTAGAAGGGATTTAAATTGCTAGTATGGTACTTCAGATGGAAACGGATGATTAAGGCAAAGACTGTGATGGATAACAAAGAAACACAAGTGCGATGGTGCACACTTGAGGTCCATCAGGCAGTATTGGTGGAGTCAACAGAGGGAATCTAGATGAAGCACATGAGTAACTGTATAACACATTTAGTTACTGGAATGGGCCAAGTGAGATGACTCTGCAGTGCATGTTGGCTCTGAAATCTGGACTTCTGGGACACCATGAGGCTTAAGTACTTTCTATGGAGTTATTGAGTCTTTCCCAGATCAAGTGTTAGGCCACCCTGGGAAGGAACTGTTGGTCAGTGATTTTCAGCTTGGCTTTGGAGTTGGACTAACTTGAGTTTTTGTGTCAGCACTAGCCAAGTCAATAAGTACATTCAGCCTCATATTCCTGTCTGTACGATCTGACTAACTTGATCTTTGTGGGCAGAGTCACTGTAAGACCATTAGGACATGAGGAAAGGCACTAAGCCCACAGAGCAGCAATCTGTCAATAATCTTTATTTAATTAGCCTAATTGTCTTTGTATGAGACCACAACAGTTTAGTATATAATTCTATCTTCTGAGAAAGTTAAAGTTGAACTAAAATATACAAAGCAGGGAAAAATTACTATAAAATATTTTTATGAAAACATCTGATTCTCCTTGTTTCCTTTTTTTTCCAAATATCTTAATGCCTTCGTTAAAGAGATGAGTTGAATGTACACATTTTTGTCCCTAGCAGTTCATCACTTCCTGTTAATACAGAACCCAAGTAGTAGTGCAGCTTCCAGTATATTTCACCGCTGTGCCATAGAGGAGCATTCTCCCTCAGCAAGTGCTGGTTCCCTTACCCACCATTGGTCCCTCTCCTACTAAATCTGTAAGCAACTTATGTTTGGTTGCCAAACCCATTAGGGCTTTAACTTTTAGCATGTTCTCAAAAATAATTCTGAAAAAGAATCCAATGCACATGAGCCAAAATGGAGGTCTCTGTTGCTCTTCTTGGAAAAGTGACTATTTACAGTTCTCTGGGCTAGTTTTATAGGTAATAAAAATGCAAATCCAATAGACCAGAAACTGTTTTTGGTGAAACCCATGAGTGACTTAATGGCTTCTGGTAGTTCCAAGTATTCCAAGTCACACACCCAAATAAGCATCTCCTCTAATACTAATTCAGCAGGCCACCCAAAACTACTTATCAAGAGTTTTCCTTCTGAAAGATGCTATATATGACATTTCTGTGGGTGTACACAGATAATATTTTATCAAAGGTCAAATCTACATTTATTACACCTAAGAACATAATTATGTCCTTTTTCCTGGGTTTTTTAGGGTCCTGTCAGTCCTTCCATGACTGTAGGACACATGCAATAGTCATAGTCACTCTTGTTATGATGTGCAAATTGATTCATTAAAACTAATAAACATAGTCAGATATGGTGATAAATAGCCTTAATCTGAGCACTCAGTCAAGAGGCAGAGGATGGAGGATGTCTGTGAGTTAGAGGACAGCCTGGTCTACATAGTAAGTTCCAGAACAGCCACAGCCACATAGTGACACGCTGTCTAGAAAAACAAAAACAAGAACAAAAAGCTATTAAATGCTACATACAAAGAAGTAAGAGAAAGTATTTTGGTTTTGTTGTTGTTTTGTTTTGTTTGTTTGTTTTACAGGTTGCTGCATTTTTTCCTGTCTGTGTTTAGTTACTGTAGTATTTGGTCTCCACATCCCTTGGGTGTAACACAGTGCTTCAGAAAATGTTTTTCCTGTGAAATAGCCATACACATCCCAGGTAACTTCCTGTGGGAATATTTAGAGGTCACATAAGTCCAGTGAACTGCTCCTGATAATTAGGCTGGGACTGATATTTGCTAATCAAAACCAGTTCTTATTAAATCAGTTTTGTTCTTCATTTTAAAGTCAGTCAGTCTGTCAATCAATCATTGATTGATTGATTATCTTTTAACTTAAAAGACAATGGAATAAATCTTGGTGAAATAAGAGCACAAATATGCACATGTTTCAGACTATCTTCCTAACAATGGGCATTGATATTTTTAGAGTATTATTTTTAACCAAAGAAAGCATATGGAAACTGAGAAGCAATGGACACCAGTTGGTATTTTTCCTATATTGTCCCACAAGATTTTCTGGACTATATAGATTAAGGATGTAATTTTTAAATTGCATAGGGAATTCCAGCTAAATTTAGTAAAAAGAAGAAAGAAAAAAGTAGCTAAGACTCATCTTGATTTTAAAATTTTAACATAGACTCCAATAAATTGACTTGAGATTTAATTTTAACCAAATGTATTTGAAATTTACTTTTCCTGTGTATCTGGAAGGAAGAAAGAGTTTATGGTCATTGCTTGTTAGTTCATTCTGATTGCCAAGGTTATGCACATCAGTACAAAAGCTCCATCCATGTATGCTAAAGATGTCAAGCTTCTTTTTACTAAGACACTATAAAAAGACTGACCACATCATGGCCTTTCGAGTCCTGGTTCAGAAGCCAGAATGCAGTAGAACACTTGGTTTCTTTTAAGATGGAAAAAGTGATCTGGGCTCCAGTTTTCCTTTCTGGCTCCTGCAAACACACTTTTCTTCTTTAAGTTGGAAAGTTACCAGAGTAGGAGAGAAAGCCAAACCCTGCTCTGAAATGGCCAGACAGGACACTCACTTGAGCTTGGGAAAGGAAAGCCTTTCTTATGGCCAAGGTCTTCTTCCAATGTTCATAGTCTGTATTTCATGATTTTCCCCTTAGAAACAATCCCACTTTCTTTACAGTTGGCCTGGTGTATTCTTCCCCTTGAAACATATAAAGACAGACAATAAGACTAAATGCATCTAATGTAATTCATTAAATGAGTTGGATTAACAAAATTTTGAAAATTAACTGATTATATTTTTCTTTTTTATTTAGAATTTTGGTTTATTTGACAATAATATGTATATATTTTTCTTTTTTATTGAAAAATAAAATCATTCATATTACATCTCAATTGCTATCCCATCCCATGCATCCTCCCATTCCTCCCTCCCTCGCGCTTTCACTCCATTCCCCTTTCCTATGACTGTTTCTGAGGGGGACCTCCTCCCCCTGAATATGATGTTATGGTACCAAGTCTTTTCTTGGTAGTCCGCTATCCTTCCTCTGAGTGCCATCGGGCCTCCCCATCAAGGGGACATGGCCAAAATGGGGCACGACTTAACTGTGGAGAATGTCCTGTCCCTTGGCTAGATCTGGGTAGGGGTTTGATGCTGACTGCACATATTGTCCTTGGTTGGTGCCATAGTTCGAGTAGAACCCCTGGGCCCAGATCTGCCAATCATACTGTTCTTGTTATATATTTATTCTTTATATTATATTTTTATTTATTTATTTTTATTAAATGTGTTTTATTTTTACGTATACATTTATAGTATTACACATATATACAATAAGCTACCTATGGCAAGAAGAACCATGACACAATCAAGAATTATATGAATGTTACTTTCTTAGTATTTTGGCTATTTCTATTTGACAGCCTTGAAGAAAACATCTTCCCTATCTTGGTGAGTCTAAAATTCTGAATGTAAATCAATATCTATAATATCTCTTCATTATCAACTTAAAACATCTATCTAGACCTAAAACATCTTAACCCCCAAACAACTAAGCTTCCCTATAAAACTAAACTATCTGGTTTTCAACTTCATCAAACACTTAAGAAGAAATGATTGATTACCTGAGTATAATGTGAGTGCAGGCTAGTAGCTTTCCAAATGAGAAGAGGACAGAGACAGTTTGCTACCTGAATAGTCACCCAAAATGCTCTATAATATTAGAGCATCATCTTCAGCCTTCTGGCTCAATATATCTGACAGACATTTGCGAGGCAGGAACTATTGAGGACTTGCTTACCCTGTCTTAGCAGAGTTTGGCCATCGACTTTGCCTGCATCCAAGCTTGCCCTTTTTAGGCAGAATTCTGTCTGTGATAGAAATGAAGACATTTTGCCCAGTGGCTTGTTTGCCACATTTGAAGCCCTCACCAGAAGGAGGTTCTTTGATGTTTATCATCCTCTTTGAGGTAGGCTGAGTGTTTTCAGGAGTTAACCTGTCTCATTGTCAGTGAATCTTCAAAATAATAAAAGAGTTTTAAAGTGCCGTATTCTGTATGTCTCTGAGGTTTTTGAAGATCTTATCTAACTATTTTACCTTATCTTTCTATAGAATCACATCTATCTGTTGTGCCTAAAATGTATATTTTTGTGATAAAAATAGGCTAGTAATTGATATGACCATGATTTGATCAACTAACAATTAACTTGTATAACTTATTTATCCTAAAGAGCCTGAAATAGAATAATCTTACATCTTAATTTTATACCACTGTATCTAAAATTAAACTTATTTTGCATCTATATACAAAATTCTATAACCAGTGAATTAAAAATAACCTTGGGAGTGACAATTGAGGCATTAAGTTGAGGATTAGAATCACTGATCTACTTTTTGTTCTATCTTCCCTATATACTTTGATATTCCCCCTTCTTTCTTTCCAACCCCTATCTCCAAACCTAAGAATGGAAGATAAAGGAAAAGAGAGACATCCCTGAGTCCAACCTTGTTTTCTCTTTAAATAAGACCAATAATAACTTGTAAACAACTCCCATTGAAACTAACCCTCTATAGCCCAAGAAAGCAACCAAAATCCTACCTGATGCCCACCCCCACCTCTTTAAGGAAATAGGGCATCATTCCCTAAACGTTTCTTCAGGCTGATTTTGGATGAACGATACTTTTGTAGGTGCCCAAATAAAATTGGGGAAAATGGTTAAACAAACTAGGAATAGCATTTGTGGTTCAGTTTCTAAATGTTGAGAAATTCCAGGCTTAATTAGAGCCCTGTGTGGAACAATCGGAAATGCTGGACTAACTGGGATTGGAAGCTTTCCTCAAAGGTGTCCTGGGAGCTGTCTTGTTCTGATGAGAAACAACGGAAGCAACTAACTGGTGCTAGAATATGAAGGATGCATGATGTCCGTGTCCAGCATGCTGAGAGGAATGAATCCTGTTAGGTCTGATCCAATGTCAGTGTCCAATTCACTTGTTCTGAAAACATATACTTTCTCACAAGCATTATACAGTCCTAGTATTATGAGTGTATAGGGTGTGCATGATGCATAGGAAAATTAAGGCTGGATTTCTGCTCTTTGTATGAGCAGAAAAAAAGATATCTGTAAATCTTTATTGATGTCATACTAAGAATGGCATCTAATAATAATTCACAGGGGTTCTGTAGCCAACACGAAGCATTGTCTATGCCTAGACATTCGTGTCTCAGCCAGTTTAAGGGCTATTCCCATATAGGGGATTAGCAATATAAGTTACCTGCTTGTTCTATGGTTTAAATTCTTTACATCCCGACTGTATCCCTCTCTCTCATTCTCTCCTGATCCTCCTTCCCTCTCGCATCCTGTCTCCCTCACTCCCCTAGTCCTCAGAAAGGGGAGCCCTCCTCCCCTAACATCTGACTTCATCCTATCAAGCCTCTTTCTCTGTAGTCTGGCAAGGGGGAAGTAATCAAAGTTCTGTGGCCAGAGCCATGTTCAAAGTAATCAATCCCTTCTCTCCACATTGTGGAACCCACAAGGAGACTATGCTACTACATCTGAGCAGAGGGTCTAGGTTCACATCATACATGGTCTTTAGTTGATGTTTCAGTCTCTGTATTGTGATTATCCTATATTATGTGGCTAATATCCGCTTATGAGTGAGTATGTACCATACATGTCTGTAGGGGTCTGGGTTGCCTCACTCAGAATGATATTTTCTAGTTCCATCTAGTTCCTTGTTTTTAATAGCAGAATAATATTCCATTGTGTAAATGCACCGCAGTTTGTTTATCCATTCTTCAATTGAGGAACATCTAGGTTGTTTCCAGATTCTGGTTATTATGAATAAAGCTGCTGTGATCACAGTTGAGCAAATGTTTCTGTTGTATGGTGGAGCATTTTTGGGTATATTTCCTAGGAGTGGTATGGCTCAGTCTTGAGGTAAAATTATTCCCAATTTCCTGAGAAAGCACCAGATTGATTTCCAAAGTTTTTGTAAAAGTTTGCACTCCTACCAGCAACGGAAGAATGTTCCTCTTTCGCCACAGCCTTGCCAGCATGTGCCATTTTGTTCTGATGACAGTGTCCATTGCTTTACAGATGCTTTTCAGTTTCATGAGGTCCCATTTATGATCTTAGGGCCTGAGCTATTGGTGTTCTGTTCAGGAAGTTGTGTCTTGTGCCAATGAGCTCAAGGCTCTTCCCCACTTTTTCTTCTAATAGATTTAGTGTGTCTGGTTTTATGTTGAGGTCTATTTGGACTTCAGTTTTGTGCAGGACCTATTTGCATTTTCTACATGTAGCCATCCAGTTAGACCAGCATGATTTGTTAAAGATGATATATTTTTCCATTGTATGGATTTGCCTTCTTTGTCAAACTCAAGTGTCTGTAGGTATGTGGGTTTATTTCTTTGATTCTATTCCATTGATCAACCAGCCTATCTCTATGTCAGTACCATCCTGTTTTTATTACTATTGCTCTATAATACAGCTTGAGATCCAGGATGGAGATTCTTCCAGAAGCTCTTTTGTTGTACAAGACAAGATTGTTTTAGCTATTCTGGTTTTGTTTTGTTTTTCTTATCCATATGAAGGTGAGAATTAATCTTTCAAGGTAGGTAAAGAATTTTGTGGGTATTTTGGTGGGAATTGCATTAAACTTATAGCTTGCTGTTGCTTC
Source organism: Acomys percivali (assembly GCA_907169655.1). Lineage (NCBI taxonomy): Eukaryota > Metazoa > Chordata > Mammalia > Rodentia > Muridae > Acomys > Acomys percivali. The sequence continues at coordinate 29,355,903 of OU015749.1, read as the reverse complement.
CCCTGATCCGTGAGCATAGGAGATATTTGAATCTCCTAAAATCTTAAAATTCTTTCTTCAGAGATTTGAAGGTTTTTTTCATATACATCTTTCACTTTCTTGCTTAGAGTTGCACCAAGTTACTTTGTATTATTTGTGGCTATTGTGAAAAGTGTCGTTTCCCTAACTTTTTTTCTCAGCCTGTTTGTCATTTGTATACAGGAGGGCTACTGATTTTTTTTTTAGTTGATTTTGTATCCAGCCACTTTGAGGAAGCTGTTTATAGCTGTAGGATTTCCTTAATAGAATTTCTGTGATCACTTACGTACACTATCATATAATCTGCAAATAGTGATAGGTTTACTTCTTCCTTGCCAATTTTTATCCCCTTGATCTCCTTTAGTTGTCTTTTTGCTCTGGCTAGGACTTCAAGTACTATATTGAAGAGACACAGAAAGAGTGGCCAGCCTTGTCTTACACCTGATTTCAGTGGAATTGATTTAAGTTTCTCTCCATTTAGTTTGATGTTGGCTATAGGCTTGCTGTATATTGCCTTTATTATGCTTGTGTATGTGTCTTTTATTCCTGCTCTCTCTAAGGCTTTTAACATGAATGGGTGTTGGATTTTATAAAATGCTTTTTTTTTTGGCATCTAAGGAGATGATCATGTGCTTTTTTCTTTCCGTTTGTTTATATTATGAATTACATTGATGGATTTCCATCCCTGCATGCCTGGGATGGAGCCTACTTGGTAATGGTGAATGACATTTTGGATGTGTTCTTGAATTCGGTTAGCAAGTATTATATTGAGTATTTTCACATCAATGTTCTTAAGAGAAATTGGTCTGAAATTCTCTTTCTTTGTTGGGTCTTTGTGTAGTTTAGTTATATGGGTGACTGTGGCCTCATAGAATGAGTCTGGTAGTGTTTCTTTCAATTTTCTTTTGCAGAATAGTTTGAAGAATTGGTATTATCTCTTCTCTGAATGTCTGGTAGAATTCTGTGCTGAATCCATTTGGTCCTGGGTTCTTTTTTTTTTCTGGGGAGACTTTTGATAACTGCCACTATTTCCTTAGGTGTGATAAGACTACTCAATTTGCTTATCTACTCTTGATTCAATTTTGGTAGTTGGTGGCTATCAAGAACATTGTCCATTTCATTTAGGTTTTCAAATTTTGTGGAATATAGACTTTTGAAGTAAGACCTGTTTATTTTTTGGATTTCCTCAGTGTATATTGTTATGTCTCCCTTTTCATTTCTGATTTTGTTGATTTGAATACTCTCCCTCTGCCTTTTAGTTAGTTTGGCTAAAGGTTTGTTTATCTTGTTGATTTTATCAAAGAACCAGTTCTTGGTTGCCTTGATTCTTTGAATTAGTTTCTTTGTTTCCAATTTATTGATTTCAGTACTGAGTTTGACATCATCTTGGTGTCTTTTTCCTTTGATGAGGATGAAGTGACCATCTCCATCTCTTTTGATTAGTTTTGGTTGAAAATTTATTTTATTAGATACTAGAATAGCTACTCCAGCTTGCTTCTTGGGTCTGTTTGCTTGTAATACAGGTTTCCAACCCTTTATCTGAGGTAATGTCTGTCTTTATTGCTGAGGTGTGTTTCTTGTGTGCAGCGGAATGATCAAACCTGTTTTCACATCCATTCTGTCAGCCTGTGTCTTTTTACTGGGGAGTTGAGGCCATTGATGTTAAGAGATATTAATGACCAGTGGTTGTTAGTTCCTTTGATTTTGATTTTTGTTTTTGTAAAGCATGTAAGAGTTTCTGTGTTTTCTTTTTTTTTTTTAATTTATTTATTCTTGTTACATCTCAATGGTTATCCCATCCCTTGTATCCTCCCATTCTTCCCTCCCTCCCAGTTTCCCCTTATTCCCCTCCCCTATGACTGTTCCTGTATTGTCCTTGGCTGGTGCCTTAGTTTGAGCGGGACCCTTGTGCCCAAATCTGCCTAACATAATGATCTACTTGTAGGTTTCTAGGACCCTCTGGATCCTTCTATTTTGCTATTCTCCCATGCTTCTCTCATCTAGAGTCCCAATAGGATGTCCTCCCCTCGGTCCCAGTTTCCTGGTAAGTGAAGGCTTTCATTGGACATGCCCCTTGGGCTAGTATGCAGATATAAGTGAGTATATACCATTTGACTCTTTCTGCTTCTGGGTTAACTCACTCATGAGTTTCTGTGTTTTCAATTTGTGGATGTGGAGTTATTTATTTCCTGTGTTTTCCTGGGTGTAGTTAGCTTCCTTGATTTGGAGTTTTCCTGCTAGTACCTTCTGCATGTTAGGTACTGATTAAACTTGGTTTTGTAATGGAATATCTTGTTTTCTCCATCAATGGTGATTTAAAGTTTTGTTGGTTATAGTAGTCTGGGTTGGCATCTGCGGTCTCTTAATGTTTGAATGACTTCTATCCAGGCCCTTTTAGCTTTCATAGTCTTGGTTGAGAAGTCAAGTATAATTCTGATGGGTTTGCCTTTATTTTTGACTTGACCATTTTCTCTTGCAGCTTTTAATACTCTTCCTTTGTTCTGTACATTTAATGTTTTGATTATTATGTAGTTGGAGGATTTTCTTTTCTGGCTGAATCTATTTGGAGTTCTGTAGGCTTCTTTTATGGTTATGGGGCTTTCTTTCTTCAGATTGGGAAAGTTTTCTTCTATGATTTTGTTGAAAATGTTTTCTAGGCCTTGTAGCTTGGAATCTTCTCCTTCTTCTATTCCTATTATTCTTAGATTTGGCCTTTTTATAGTGTCCCAGATATCTTGGCTGTTTTGTCTCAGGAACCTTTTAGTTTTAACGTTTTCTTTGATTGATGTATTGATAACTTCAATTTGATGAGGATGCTATCTTCCTCGCTTGAGAGTCTCTCTTCAATCTCTTGTATTCAGTTGGTGTGGCTTGTGTCTGTCATTCCTGTCCTCTTCCCTGTTTTCCAACTCTAAAATTGCTTCAGCTTGTGGTTTTGTTTTTTTGTTTTGTTTTTGTTGTTGTTACTTCCAACTCGCTCTTTAGGTATTGAACAGTCTTATTCATTTCTTTCCCCCATTTGATTGAATTTTCCTGTAACTCTTAATAGGATTTATTCAATTCCTTCATCTGTTCGGATGTATTTTCCTGTTTTTCTTTAAGTGATTTATTTTCTTCTTTCAAGACTTTCTATCATTTTCAGCAGCTCAGATTTACAGTCTTATTTTGCTTCATGGGTGTTCATATCTCCAGGGCTTGCTGTGCTAGGTTTCCATTGGTGTTATGTGGCTCTGAGTTTTGTTGCTAGTCTTCTTGCACTGTCCTCTAGGCATCTAGTTGTCTCTGGTGTTATCAGGCCTAGAGGTCCCTGCAATGAGGTCTCTGTGTCCCATGTGGGCCAGGCAAGTTGGGCACAAGTAAAGAGAGCTTCAAGTCAAAGTTTGTTTGCTAGGGCTCCCAAGAGGCCTTCTCAGGATATTGCACAGTGGGTGTTAGAGCATATACCCGGCTCAGCTCATTTGGGTTCCCTGGCTGTATCTCAACTGGGTCAGGCAGGAGAGGAATGGGATGATAGATTTATAAGCCCAAAGCTGCTCAAGTACCCTAGAGTCCTTTACAAGATGGCAGGGCTCTGCCTATCTGCTCTGTGTTCCAGATGGGCTAGGCCAGTAAGCAGCTGGCGGGGGGGCTGTGAGAGATTCAAGCTTGTAGTTGATCAGGTGCCCCACAGACCTTTTTGAGATGGCAGCAAATGTAAGTCTTGATCTGTGCCAGACTCAGCTCTGTCTAGCTGCTCTGTATCCCAGATGGGACAGACTGGTAACCATTGGGGGGGCTGAGGGGGACCAGAGCTCAAAGCTGCTGGTGTGTTCCACAGGCCTTCTTGAGATGACAGGGTTCTGTTTATCGCTCTGCACCCCAGTTTGGCTAGGTTGGTAAGTTGCTAGTCAGTGGAGAGAGATTAGAGGCCAAAGCTGTTCACAGAATGGCAGCTAATATCAGGTATGGTCTGCACAGGTCTCTGTTCTGGCTGTCTGCTCTGTGACATAGATGGATCAGTCCAATAACCTGTAGGTGGGCAGGGTGAGATCAGAGCCAGAACCTGCTAGCAGGATAGCAGCTAATGTGGATTGTGGCCAGTACAGGTCTCTGCTCAACTGTCTGCTTTGTGTCTTAACTCTGTCAGAGCAGTATGCTTCAGGCAGGTGGGCAGAGACAGACCAAGGCCTGAAGTTGCTCACAGGATGGCAGCTAATGTGGATTGTGGCCAGCACCTGGATTCATCTCTGCCTGTGTGTCACAGATGGGCTAAGCTGGTAGGCAGCTGCGGGGCTTAGAGAAATCGGAACTTAAAGCTGCTCAGATGCTCCACAGGCTCTTTTGAGATATCAAGACTCCGCCTATCTGCTCTGTGACCCCGCTGGGCTAGACTGGCAAGCATCTGGGGGGCTGAGAGAGATCAGAACCCAAAGGTGTTTGGGTGCCCCACACTCTTTCTTGGGAGGCAACTGACATGGATGTTTCCAGTGCCAGGACTCAGCTCTGCCTGTCTGCTCCCCATCCCAGAAGTAGCAAGCAATTGACAGGCAGTGAGCTCCCAAAGCTGCTCAGATATCTCACAGTCCTTCTCAAGATGGAGGCTAATGTGGGCTATCCTCTGAGATTTTTCTGTGGGTTAGCTGGGTGGCCAGGGGTTGAATCTACTAGTGCTGCACACAATGTGGACCCCTCTCACCTGGAAATCAGCAGCAATGGTGTTTTGTAGATCTCAGTTTGGCCTTTAGGTAGCTGTACAGTTCTAGTTGCCCTTCTAATCAGATGCAGTGTGTGATCGGCACCACCATCTTGGATCTCTCCTTGATTATATTTCAGCTCCCTGTTGCTACAAGCAAATATCTGAAGAAATTAAGTTACAAAAGTAAAAATATTTATTTTACTGTTTTGGTGGCTTCTTTCCAGGTCGGAATATTCTCATTGCCTTAAAGCTTTGCAAGGGAGCAGTACATCATGAGCCTAAAGCTGAAAGAGAGGGAGAGAGAGAGAGAGAGAGAGAGAGAGAGAGAGAGAGAGAGAGACAGACAGACAGACAGACAGACAGACAGACAGAGACAGAGACAGAGACAGAGACAGAGGTGGTTGCCTTGGCTTCTACTTCTTCCTTATGGGAAATATTCCCAGTAGTGTTAGGACCTTCTAGTAGGTCCATCCTACCTTCAAATATTCCATAGATTTTCCCAATGCCTAAAATATCACACTGATTTACAAAAATGTAAAAGTACATAATGATAAGCTTTACAGCAATGAATTTTGTAATGATTTTTCAGTGATGACACCAAAAATATAGTAAACAAAATGAAGGCAAGCTGGACATCATTCAATTTAAAAATATTTGTTCATCAAAAGTTATTATCAGGCTTGAGGAGGCACCCCAACAAGCCATGTATCTTCATGGCAATAGTAGTCCTAAGGCAGTGTTGAATATTAAAAATTTATCTCAAAAGTTGAATATTAAACTAATATACATATATTAGTTTATATATCATATAGTTTTTATATGATATATAAATATTTCTCCCACTTGGGGGAGTAGATTGCATTTTATCCTATTAATAGTATCTTGTGTATGTGTGTGATGGGGGGTGGGCAATGTGTGTGTAAAATCAAAGACAAAATCAAGAGGTGTAGATGACTGGAAGTAATCAAACTCAAGGATCAAATCAATACATCAATACATTAGAACAAAAGAGAACAATTCAAGGAATTAACAAAACCAAGAGCTGGCTCTTTGAGAAAATCAAGATAGACAAACACTTACCCAAACTAACTAAAAAGCATGTAGAAAGTATCCAAGTCAACAAAAATCAGAAATGAAAAAGGAGTCATAACAAAAGACACCGAGGAAATCCAAAGACTCATTAGGTCTACATTCAAAAGCCTATATGCCACAGAATTTGAAAATCTAAATAAAATGAACAACTTTCTTGTTTGATTCCACTTATCAAAGTTGAATGAAGATCAGGTAAACAAATTAAATAGTCCTATATCTCCTGTGAAAACAGAAACAGTCATCAAAATTCTCCCAATTAAAAAATGCCCAGGATTCTGAGCCTAGCCTTAAACGGCTGAGTCATCTCTCCAAGGGGTCCCACTCAAACTAAGGCACTAGCCAAGGTCAATACAGGCGGTAAAATTTAAACCCCTACCCAGATCTAGCCAATGGACAGGACAGTCTCCACACTTGAGTGGAGAGTGGGATATGACTTTCTCATGTACTCTGGTGCCTCACATTTGACTATGTCCACTGGAGGGGGAGACCTAGTGGCACTCAGAGGAAGGACAACAGGTCACCGAGAAGAGACTTGATACCCTATGAGCATATACAGGGGGAGGTAATCCCTCTCAGAAACAGTCATAGGGGAGGGAATAAGGGGAAAATGGGAGGGAGGGGAGAATGGGAGGATACAAGGGATGGGATAACCATAGAGATGTAACAAGAATAAATTAATAAAAAAAAATGCCCAGGAGCAGATGGATTCATCACAGAATTATCAGACCTTTAAAGAAGAGCAAATAGCAATACTCTTCAAACTATTCCACAGAATTGAAATGGAAGAAACATTACCAAATTCATTCTATAAGGCCACAGTCACATTGATACCTAAACCACACAAAGATACAACAAAGAAAGAGAATTTCACACCAGTTTCTCTTAGAAACATTGATGAAAAATAATAAAAGACTTGCAAACCAGATCGAAGAACACATGAGAGATATCATTCATTGCGACCAATTGGGCTTCATCCCAGCCATGCAGCGATGCTTCAATATATATAAATCCATCAACATAATGCACCTTACAAACAAACTAAAAAACAAACAAACAAAAACAACAATAAAAAAACCACTTCGTGATCATCTCCTAAGATGCCGAAAAAGCATTTGATGAAATCAACACCCATTCATGTTTAAGGTCTTGGAGAGATCAAGGATACAAGGCACATTCCTAAACATAATAATGGCTATATACAGCAAGCTGATAGCCAACATCAAATTAAATGGAGAGAAACTTACAGAAATTCCACTAAAATCGGGGACTAGACAAGGCTGCCCACTCTCTCAATATCTTTTCAATATAGAAAATGAAAGGAGAATATTGGAATTCACAGATGATATAAAGACCTACATAAGTGACCCCCAAAATTCTACTGGAGAAGTCCTACAGCTGATAAACATCTTCAGTATAGTGGCCAGATACAAGATTAATTAAAAAATATCAGTAGCCTTCCTGTATACAAATGACAAATGGGCCGAGAAAGAAATTAGGGAAACAACACCCTTTACAAATGCCACAAAAAACGGGAGGTATCTTGGTATAACTCTAACCACGAAAGTGAAAGAGTTGTATGAGAAAAAAATTAAGGCTCTAAAGAAAGAAATTGAAGAAGATATCAGAAAGATCTCCGATGCTCACGGTTTGGGAGGATCAGCAGACCAAAAATGGCTATCTTACCAAAAGCAATCTAAAGATTCAATGCAATCCTATCAAAATACCTACAAAATTCTTTACAAACCTTAAAAGATCAATTCTCAACTTCATATGAAAAAACAAAATCCCAAAATAGCTAAAACAGTCATGTATAATAAAAGATCTTCCAGAGGAATCTCCATCCCTGATTTCAAACTGTACTATAGAGCAACAGCAATAAAAACAGCATGGTGCTGACATAGAAATAAGCTGGTTGATTACTAGAATTGGATAAATGATCAAGAAATAAACCCACACACCTATGGACCTTGATTTTTGAAGCCAAAACCATACATTGGAAAAAAAAGATAGCATCTTCAACAAATGGTGCTGGTCTAACAGGATATCTCCATGTAGATAATTGCAAATAGATCCATATTTATCACCCTGCACAAAATTAACATCCAAATGGAATAAAGACCTCAACATAAAGCCAGGCACACTAAATCTGTTAGAAGAAAAAATGGGAAGAGCCTTGAACTCATTGGAACAGGAGACAGCAGAAAACCAACAGCTCAGGCTCTAAGATCAACAATCAATAAATGGACCTCATGAAACAGAAAAGATTCTGTAAGGCGAAGGACACTTTCGACAGAACAAAATGACATGCTATAGGCAGGGGAAAAGATCTTCAACCCTCCATCCGACAAAGGGCTAATATCCAAAATATATAAAGAAGTCAAGAAAATAAATACCACCAAACCAAATTATCCAACAAAATAATGGGATACAGAGCTAATAGAGAATTCTCAACAGAGGAATATCAAATGAGTGAGAAACACTTAAAGAAATGCTCAGTGTCCTTAGTCAACAGGGAAATGCAAATTAAAAAAACTCTGAGATTCCATCTATCAGAATGGCTAAATTCAAGCACTCAAGTAATTTAATTGCTGGTGGGAGTGCAAACTTGTACAACCACTTTGGAAATCAATCTGGGGCTCTCATAGAAAACCGGTAATAGCTTTATCTCAAGACCCAGCTATACTACTCTTGGGAATATACCCAAAGGATGTTCCACCTTACAACAAAGACATAAGTCCAACTATGTCTATAGCAGCTTTATTTGTAATGGCCAGAATCTGGAATCAATCTAGATGCCCCTCAACAGAAAAATGGAGAAAGAAAATGTCACACATTTGTACAAAACAAGGAAATCTTGAAATCTGCAGGCAAATGGATGGGAATAGAAAATGATCATCCTGAGTGAGGTGACCCAGACCCAGAAAGACATGCATGGTATACATTCACTTATAAGTGGATATTAGCCTAACGTAGATGTCCTATGAGATACTCCACTCAGTGTGGGATTGGGACAGATACTCAGGCCCGCAGCTGGTCTCTGGGCAAAGTGCTGAGAGTTGTATGGAAGAGTTGGGGGATGGAAGGACCCAGAAGGGTCAAGAGCTCCACAAAGAGACTATCAAGCCTGGTGGATCTGGACCCAGAGGGGCCTGTATAAACTGGTGCACAAACCAAGGACTTTGCAAGCAGAGGACTTAGAACACTTGTTCAGATGTACCCAATGGATAATTCATTCTCCATGTGTTGGGGGAGGGGGCAGGGAGCAGGAGGAAGGGGATCAGGGATTGCCTCTGATGCAAACTCTGGTGCCTGAGATTTGATCACTGCCCCTTGGCCAGGTGGCCCTGTGGACACATAGAGGAATGGTTTGCAGGATATCTTGTTGAGACCTGATAGGCTTAGGTCAGATGGTGGGGGAGGGGGAATCCCCTGTCAGAAGTCTAGGGCAGGGAAGAGGGCAGAAGTGGGAGGGAGGGTGGGAACTTGACAATAAGAGCAAGGGGATAACAATTGGGATGAAACTGAATAAATTATAATAAATACTTTTGTTTTTTTTAAAAGAGTGGCGGAGGGGAGAAAGGCCCCTCTCTCCGATGCTGAAATACAGAACACATATGGAAGAACACTTTGAGTTCTAGGAGTTTGTTTTTGAAACACACAGCATATTGTTTTATATTGATGTCATTTCTTTGTGTGATAGCCCATGCTTTATTTTTCCAACCTGAGTGATTGTTTCCTTTCTTTTTCATCGCTCACCTCAAAATGTCCACAAGTATCCTGTGAATGTAATCTATAATTTCCAAAAGTACTAATGTCTGATTTCTAAGATAATAATTTGCAAGTTCACTATGTCTGTTCCTATGTTAAAGCTTAATACAAGGCTTTATTCTTTTTCTAGCCACTTTTGCCTCTTGGAGATCAATTTACATTTTTTAAATCCTGGAGTTGCATCTTGATATTGTCACTCTTGTTGGGACCACAAACTATGGCTCTGTTTTCCCCTGCATTTTTATCTTTAATATTTTACAAATAATTTTCATGATAAATAATTCTCATATGTAACTTGAAGCACTGTGCTTCGTTACTGCATTGCTCTCAAACACTGTTACACATATTTAATGTTTTACTCTTGACTGTATTTTTAAAAAGTGTTTTGCGCTGTAACTGATTTGATTTGGGTAAAGGTAGGAGTCTTGAGGTACATGAACATGTACAAATATAAGAACAAAAATTTGTTGTTTTCCTAACTTTGGTATAAAATATAAAGAGAAGTTGTGAAATGTAATCTATGTAGCTAGAAAATGAAAAAGCTTAAATACTCAGCCTCTCCTTTGTTCTCTCTCCTTCCCTCTTCTTCCTGCTCTCCTCTCCCCTCATCCTTTTTCATTTCTCCTTTTCCCTTTTTCTTTTTTTATTGATATGATTTTATCTAACCATATAATTGCTAAGTTGGCCCACTTAGGATTTAGCTTCAGAAAAGGGGCTGATGAGATAGCTCAGTAGGTATGAAAACTTGCATTCCAAGTGTGAAACCTGAGTTCATATCTTAGCACTCCCATGAAAAAAGCTGAGTAAGGCCCACTGCACCTTTAACCACAGAACTGTGGGAGTCTGAGACAAAAGAATTGCTGGTCCTGATGGTGCCAAGGATAATTCTAGGTTCACTGACAGACACTGCCTCAAGGAAATATGGTTGACAATGATAGAGAAGTACACCCAGTGTCCCCTGGCATGTATTTGTGGGAAACTGCACAATTGTAGGCACATTTACCACATAAACAACATACACACACACACACACACACACACACACACACACACACACACACAAAGAGAGAGAGAGAGCAGCAGGGAGAGTGCACACACAAATATTTTAGGAAAATGAATAAGTTAAAATAAATTTATAGATAAATGTAGACATGTGCTATCTGTGCTAGTGTGTGTGTGGCTTTTACAGAAAACAGTATAAGTTGGTTACTTCCAAAATACATATTTGTTTGTATGCTCTGAAAACCACAAGCCCAGGACAGGAAGAGACAGACATACAGGGTCAGGGAGGGCCAAACCCTGCCACATTCTCATATGGCAGAAAGATTCAAAGTCACTTTCTGGGACCTTTTGTATGTGGGGGAATTTATTAGTTAATTTTTTTCTGTTGCTGTGATAAAATACCCTGATAAAAGCAACTTTAGGGAGAAAGGATTTATTTTGGCTCACAGTTTAAAGGCATAGGGAAGTCACAACAGCAGGGGCTTGAGGCAGCTGGTCACTTCTTATACAGTCAGGAAGCAGACAGAGATAAATGTTGGTGCTCAGCTTACCTTTTCATTCAGTCCAGGACTTCAACTACAGGAATAGAGGTGGGTGAAAGAGAGATAAACTTGTTTTTGTTATGATCCTAAGTGCGGGATAGGAATGGTCTTGTGAGAACAGGTGATGTTAATTCACTAGAAGACCAGCCACCTCCTGCAGGAGCTTGATTGTTGCCAGCTGAAAAAGATTTCATGAGCAGACTCTGGGAAGCGATATATAAGTTAGCTCAAAACTGGAGGCGGGACCTTTGGAGACTTGGGATAGTTTTGGCTGTTCATCACTCTACTTCGAGATGCTCCTAGAGAGAATCGCTCGAGGGAAGGCTTCAGGGCTCGAGACTCCTGCTGAGGTTCGGGTTCTGGTTACTCCATGTTCCAGCAGAAGAAATCCTGCTGGCAACGCAGAACTGATATCCTTACAGTTTTGTTATTCTTTAATCCTCTTTACCTATTATTTCAGTTAGTCGGGTTATAAGTGACGTACACTGGGTTAATAAGTTCACAATAAAATATATTTGTTAAGAAAAATTGAGGCTTCAGACGGGCACATTTATCATAGGTGTTTCTGCTTGATGTAACCTTATCAGGACAATCTCTTCAGGAAGGTCCAGATGGAACCTTCTCTACAGTCCCTCAGAGGCTTGTCTCCTACACGACTCTTGGTCCTGTCTCATGTTGATATCCAACACTCAACAGTGCATGGGCTGAGTCCATGCATGAAGAACCTGCCCTCCAGACCTAAGGAGGCGACTCAGACAAACTGTGAGCCAAGAGGTAGTTTCTGTTTGAGCTGAGATTTCCTAGTCCTAAGAGACCCATAGTGGCCTACAGAGTGGGGTTTAGGGGCTCCTTTTATAGTAAAAGAGGAAGTTTAAGTGGGCTGCAGAGGGTTTCAGTTGAAGAGTTATGATGGAATAACAAAGCACTTATATAGCACCAGGCATCCCAGGCCATCCCACCATTACAGGAATGAGCTTGGTTCCCACAATCTGCAGGATCTTGCTTCTAAGCAAACAGCTTTCCTTGGATCTGTCACAGAGTTTGTAGAGAGGTCAACATGGTTCCAGGTGGAATCTGGGTAAAGTGGAGACATTGCTGAGAATTTCTATATCCTCCAGAGGCCTCATCACTTATGCCATCAATCCTGTACTGAATCTTCTCCTTCCATAAAGTCCAGGAAAGATGCCAAAATATATTCCCGTGAGTCTCAGCAAATGTACAAAAACCAGTAATGATTTCATAGAATATAAACTTGGAGCCAACCAGGCGAGCAGAGTTGGTGAGCTCTAGGGCACTGTTTCAAAAGATAAGGTGGATGATACCTGAGATTAATGCACACGTCTGCATATGCATACCCCTACACAGTAAGTATATGTACACACCTGCACCTACACAAAGTAAGTAAGGGTATTATTGGATATGAATTCCTGGCATCATAAAGGCTCTTAATAGTGCTTCACAATTACCTGAAGGGGAAGCTGGCAAACACAGAAGTCCAGGAGAGAACACACAAATGAGCTCTGTTTTCTTGCCAGTGCATGGTGTCTTGACTCAACTAGATCTTAAGGCATATAACACGCTTATGCCTGGAAAACAGAAGGAAGCTTGTGCTTCCTGGAGGAACAGCTTTCATATGCAAAGAGGAGCAAGTCCCCAAGCAAAGACAAGATTCTACAGTGAAGACTCCATACGCCCTCACCATCCACCAAAGAAGGAGAAGTGGAGCACAAGTGGTAAGTTAATGCACCTATTAACTGTGGGGACTTAATGTTCTTGTTATTTGGGTTACTTTAAAGAGAGTGTTTTGTTGGATTTATTTTGGAGAAAGTTTTCTCCATGTACCAGTAGCTCAGTCTAGTGCTTTCTGTTCACCAATAAGTGTGTATAATGTTATTTTATTTGCAGATGGTGAAAGACAGCCTCTAGTTTTTGGAAAAGGGGAAAATGATTTTTAAATGTGTTTCTTTTTATCTGACTTGGTTAATAATGGATGAGCAATTACAAAAAGATAATTTAGGTTTTATTTTACTTTTCTTGAGACAAGCTTTCACTATCTAGCTCTGCCTATTCTGAAGCTCACTCTGTAGACCAGGATGACTTTCAGCTCATAGAGATCCACCTGCCTCTGCATCCCAAGTGCTGGGATTAAAGGTGTATGCCACTGTGCCCAGGCAGTTTTATTTTACTTTTGTATTTTCACTTTTTTCCTACTGCTTCATTAGTTTGAGAAAAAAATAATTTATTTAATTTTAATTATTATAATTTGTCATATATATGTATGGATGGATGGATATACACATGGGGATTCTTCTAAACACTTTATACTATTGTTGATGCACATAGGAATGATGAGTGTATTGACATATTGGTATGCTTGTGAGCCCAGCTAAAGAAAACAATCACAATCCACAGCACATTTTCACCTAGGCTAGCAGTGCCTCACTGTGCTTGTGATCACATTTATAGTTAATTCATTACTTGATATTGAGTAGTTTAAAACACTGAAGGGACAGAGATAAACTTTAAAAACCACTCCTGTCCCTTCTGTTTCCAGCACTAGTCCTTTTTGCTCCAACTGTCAGACGAATGCATAGGAAAAGAAAGAGAGCTCTTGAACTTGGGAATTGCAGGAAAAGAAAAAAAAATGACTAATTACCAGGATAGATGGTGTCATGTGTTAGCTACAAGCCAGTGGTTGCTTAGGAAACATCCAAAGCATGTAATTTATGTATTTTGAGTTCTTATTAATAAATAGAATGTTAAGGACAACTGCAGGCTGGGTGAGTCACTATGTGTGGATAGTTAACAAAGGAGTAAGAGGCTAAGAGTCAAGTCAAAAGTCAAAAGTTGCTGTAACTTTACCCTTTTCACCTGAAGCTGATTTTCAAACTGAGTCTCCTCTTTTGTATACTTGTTGACTTTTCTTTCATCTGTCCTATTAAATGTTCTCCTTGTGTGTCTTTTCACATTAAACTCATTCTCTCCCTCAAGTTGAATTGAAAGAAGTTCAAGAGGCTAGGAAGTGATGGTGCATGCAGAGTCAGGTGGATCACTGTGAGTTTGAGGCCAGCCTGGTCTACAAAGGGAGTCTAGGACAGCCAAGGCTACACAGAGAAACACTGTTTCAGAAAACAAAACAAACAAAAATAAAAAATAAAAACAAAACAAGAAAGAAAGAAAGAAAGAAAGAAAGAAAGAAAGAAAGAAAGAAAGAAGTTCAAGATCTTCTGAAAAGCAGCACTTTGTCTGAAATAAGGTAATAAACTCTCGTAAAATTCATCATGATGGAAAGTGTCAGGGTTGGGAAGGAAAATGATGAGTCACAGATAAATGGATGGAAAGAAAAAGCCTTTCATAACACAAGTTATTTAAAGGGATGAGTCAGGAACTTTGGAAGACTGCCAGTGATGAGACCAGAAGTCCTGGCAATTTGCCAGGACTCACCCCCACCCAAGCAGCAGCATAGTCACCTCTTGGAAGAAGAGAGCCAAAGTGACAGGCTCATAGCTCCATCCTTCAATGCAGTGAACTGCAGGCTTCTTTGAACCTAACACACACTTAGAAGAGTTGAGTGTTAAAAAAAAAAAAAGACCAAGCCAGGCATGGTGGCACATGCCTTTAATCTAATCACTCAGGGAGGAAGAGGCAGGCAGAACACTGAGTTTGAGGACAGCAACCAAGTCTACACAGAGAAACCCTGTCTCGAAAAACCATTAAATAAATAAATAAATAAATAAATAAATAAATAAATAAATAGAAAGAAAGGAATGAAGGGAGGGAGGGAGGGAAGAGGGGAGAGAGAGAGAGAGAGAGAGAGAGAGAGAGAGAGAGAGCACCAAATCACCATTCTGTTTTTCAATATTTCTCTGACTGCCATTCAGAGCACAAGCAACAGTAACCTAAGAAGAGTTTGTTGTTGCTTTTACAAAATCTATTTTATTTCTAATTATGTGGATGTGTATGTCTATGTGTAGGTAACCAGGTGCTCTGAGAGTCCAGTGGAATCAGGTCTGGCAGATCTGTAGTTGCAAGCACCTATGGGTGCTAGGAACTGCACTGAAATTCTTTGAAAGAGCAGTATGGGCTATTAAGTAACTGTCCCATATCTATAAATCCTATTTAATTTTTTGTATAAAATTATGTATTTTATTTTATGGTTTTATGTGTGCCTAAGTGTATGTATGTGCACTGTGTGTCCAAGGACATCAGAAGACTGCTTTGCATTCTCTAGAACTGGACTTTCAGGTGTTTATGAATGGCCACATAGGTGCTGACAGTTACATCTAGGTCGTATATGAGAGCAATATGTTTTCTTAACTACTGAGCCACGTCTCTGGCCCCCTCTCTTCCATTTTTTATTTTTAATTTTTATTTAGTCAGCAAAGTTTGTTTATTTTATTTAGCCAGCTCAGTTTATTCTCATGACAGTGGGCTTGGAGAGAGCTAAAAAGAACCTGATTTTTAAAAGAGATTGTATTTTATTTTGAATTACCATTATGTGTCTGGTGGGTATTTGCATTTAGAGGCCAGAAGACATCATCGGCTCCCCTGAAGCTGAGTTACACGTTGTTGTGAGCCACCCTACACAGGTGCTGGGAACTGGCTCAGGTCCTTAGCAAGCACAGCAGAGCTCAGCGCTCTTTGTAGAGAACCTTGGAGTTCACCGAGACTCCCCAAGATCAAGTCATCAGGACAAAGGGGTTTTTGGGAATGTTTTCCCCCAGAGGGACAAAAGGTAAGGATAAGAGCCAAAGACAGGAGACAGAAGACAAAGGAGAATGGAAGAGAACAAGGGATAGGGAGAAAAGATGTAAGGAAGAGATGAAAGGGGTTTTTGTCATGGGGGGGCGGGGGCAAATGGCTGTCTTTGGATAGAGAGGAGACAGGTGTGCCCTCTAGGCAAATTGAGGTTGACAAAAGTAAAGTGGGAAACCATGTTAGGATGAGGTGTTTAATTTTAATTTTAATTGGGCTCGTTAATTAGGTGAGCCAATGGTGGCTTTTGATTGGTCAACTTCAGTACTTTACTATCTGGGCCTTGGGAGTCAGCGTCAGAGAGAAGGAACCAGCCAGATAAGAGAATGGGCCTTGGTGGCTAGCTGTAGGTATGTAACCTAACAGTGTTTAGCAAGGCAGAGGGAATGCAATAGGAGGGCAAGGCCTCAGAGAGCCATGCTTGCCACTTTGGCCAGGATCCCTTCACTCTTAATCACTGTGCCACCTCTCCAACCCTGAGAACATGACCTTAGCTTTATACTCTTCTGTTTCAAATACTCTCTACTCACTGACTAGCTTTGCCATCTTGTCAGGCATGGCTACTTCTGAAAAGATTACCCCCCAAAAATGTGACATTCAAACTACTTATTTGTGAAGACATACATAGAGGCCATTTTATTCCTAAATGCAATTTTAGACTGTTTTTTTTTACAAGGTGTCCTTGGTGTGACAATGGCACATGTAATAAATGAGGTTCTACTGTGATCCTGTCTTTATAGCAAGCCATCAACCTGACATAAAAAATCAACAGCCCCTCGCTTTGTTAATACCTACTGGAAGTCTGGGGCTCTTTTAGCCGTCGTTGATGACTGGGATGGAGGTCAGCCCAATGGGCCACAATGTTAGCTGTTCCTGAACCTGCAGATGAGGCTTCACACAAGAAGTTAGAGGCTGAGATCTCTTGAAGAGATAAGCAGAGGTTCTTTTTTTCTACACAGTAGTGCTAAGGAGTGATAGCAAGGCCTGGATTTCTGCCATAGACTGAAGAACAAGGCCCCCAGTAAGAGTGAAGGACAAGAACCACCCTTTTTTCTTTTCCACCACTGCATTCAAATGAAAGCCTTAGATGAGATTCTATACAGGAGGTCCTGGGGAGATGACTTAATTGGCAACATGCTTGACCCACAAGCATGAGGACAGGCATGCAAACCTGGGAACCTGTATAAGAACTGGGCATGGTGACATCCACTTGTAATTCCAGCACTGGGGAGACAGGCTGGAAAATCCCTAGCACTCAGGGACTAGCCAGCCTATGCAACTTGGTGAGCTGGAGAACAATGAGGTAGCCAGTTTTTAGAAGACAAGGTAGACAGGTCTTGAGGAAAGACAGTAGAGGTTCACTTCTGGTAACTTGACTTGTGGCGCGCGCATGCACACACACACACACATACATACATACACACACACACACACACACACACACACACACACACACACACACACACACAGGAAAATAAATTTAAAAAAAATTCCAGACAAAAGATGAGAAGAAAAATAAATGATTGTGACTGAATTTAATAGCATCCTGGGTAGGTTGCATCCTGTAGAAAATTCAGTTTAATTCAGAGCTTTGTGGAAATATGCCTTTTTCCCCAAAGCACATGGTCATGATCAATGTTATGCACAAGGTGGTTAGAACAATGCACACATTACCATAGAGACTAATTAGCTAAACATCCTTATTCACAGTTTGAGGCATATAATTAATACTAAAGTAAGAAAGTGCAATGTTCTCTTCCTGTGACAGTTCTTAAACAGAATGTTAAAGAAACCTGCCTAACAAGGCAAATTTCATGCATTGGAATGTGCTCAGTGAAAGAATTCTGCCCATGGACAAGGAAAATCTACTAGGAGAGGAAAAATGCAGACTGGAGAGGCTCAGAACTCAAGCCCCACCAAACTGTCTCCTCTGTGATATTTAAATCAGTTTGATTTGATCTTAGCTTATTAAATCAAGTGCCACTGAGTGAGGGAGTTCAAAGAAGCGTGTGGGAGGAGGGAACCAGTCACAAGGTTATACACCTCATTCAGAATGATCCCATACCTAGACCCTCTACAGAGGCGCTTCTATATTTCAGCATCATAAATTGAGGACTAGCAACTTCTGGCTAATAAAGCCAACAACAGTCATCAGAACACACAGTCTTAATTTAATACCTTCCTACCACTCTGAGTTCTCTCTCTCTCTCTCTCTCTCTCTCTCTCTCTCTCTCTCTCTCTCT
>OU015749.1:29312495-29334456 GCA_907169655.1 Acomys percivali | reverse complement strand
CACACACACACACACACACACACACACACACACACACACACACACACCCCAGACCCCTTTTATACCTGGCTGTTGACATAGGAACACTGGGAACACAGACACTTAAGTCTGATCAGGCAAGTAAGTAAATACATTTTCTTAAGAGCACTGTCATTTGACTTGGATATATCAAGCATTTTATATATTTTTCATTCCTGGTTATTCTTCAGTGTAGTGCTATGCTTTTTAAAAATATCAGTTTTTTTATTCTTCACCCCAAAGGAATAATCACAGCTCCTGAAGTTGTGTAGGTATCTTCCCTCTAAGTAGGATAGCGAGAATTTACATATAACCTCCAATTCTCCCCATATAACAGTAGGAAAAAAAATGCCTTACAAAAGAGGAAGCTGTGCTGTGGTTGTCAGGGAAACCAAGTGAAAGTGAATGAGCCAAGAAAATAAAGTAGGTAAAGTCAGACCCCTGTGTAGGTACACTTTGGTCTTCCAGGCCTGTGCTCTTCATAAGCAAGACAACGCCTGCATACTGCTTTATGGTAGTCACTGTAATAGAGCGTTCCTTGATGCCTGCCTTTCGAAACTGCCTACATGGTTGGAGTTAGGAGATGTGAAAACTCCAAACAAATGTCTTCTGATGCAGCTTTCTCTGTGGTGCTTGGATGTGGTTCCTACTTACCAAGACACCTATGAGAGCTATTTCTAAAGTGACTGTGAGTGCACCTCACTAGACACAATGCCTCAGACACACGCAGAAGTGAAAAGCTGTTCAGCAACTAACATGAAGTAATTTTATGTGAAGCATTTTCTCATGTGATTTCAAATATATGCAATTTCAGAACTTGAGTTTTAAAATCAAATTTCTCAAGTCTTTTGAATAAGATTTGCAAAGATAAATAATTGTTGTTTTGGGGAGGAAGGATGTACAAATGAAGAATGTGAAATGGTATATAATAGGAACACTTTTGTCTTAATTGAGTGGGATTTCTCACATTTATCAGACCTAGGGTTTTTGTTTCTACAAAGCAGCTATAAGGTAGAAAGAATGAAAACTTGTCATTGACATGGAAAAATATTATTTGGGGTGTAACACTTCTATGTACATACTTTATGTAAATTTTCATTTATTTTTTCTTTTAGTTCTTTCTCTTTAAAAAATATTTTTTTTAAAAAAAACAGTCTAACCTGGAACTTGCTGGCCTAAGTTAAAGACTAGCTTCAAATTTGTGCTCTGTCTACCTCAGTCTCCCAAGTACTAGGATTACAGGGGAGTGCAAAAAACCTCAAGCTTGATTTCTGTGCCAAAGACTAAAGGTCATATTAGCAACAGAGATTTACTGCCTTGTCCTGTCCATGATTTCAGTGGAATTACTCTAACTTTCTCTCCATTTAGTGTGATGCTGGCCATCAGCTTGCTATATATTGCCTTAGTTATGTTTAGGTATGGGCCTCTGCTCCTTGATCTCTCCAAGATTTTTTAACATGGATGGGTGTTGGATGATTTCAAATGCTTTTTCAACATATAAGATGATCATGTGCTTTTTGTTTTCAATTTGCTTATATGGTAGATTACATTCATAGATTTTCATATATAGAACCATATTGGCATTCATAGGATGAACCCTACTTGGTCATGGTGGATGATATTTTTTGATGTGTTCTTAGATTTGGTTTGTATTTTATTAAGAATTTTTCATAATGTTAATATGGGAAATTTGTGTGAAATTCTCTTTCTTTGTTGAGTTTTTGTGTGATATCAAGATGACTGAGGCCTCATAGAACGTATTTCATAGTGTCTCTTCCACTTCTGTTTTGTGGACTAGTTCGAAGAGCATTGGTATTAGCTCTTCTTTGAAGGTCTGGTTGCACTGAATCCATCTGGCCCTGGGATTTTTTTTGGTTGAGAGATTTTGATGATTGTTTCTATTTCTTTATGGGTTATAGGACTGTTTAAATAGTTTACCTGATCTTGATTCAACTTTAATAAGTGGAATCTATCCACAAAATGTCCATATCATTTAGATTTTCAAAATTTGTGGCACGTAGGCTTTTGAAGTAAGACCTAATGATTCTTTGGATTGCCTCAGTATCTGTCATTATGTTTCCCTATTTATTTCTAATTTGTAGATTTTCATACTCTCTTTGCCTTTTAGTTAGTTTGGCTAAGTGTTTATCTTTCTTGCTTTTGTTGATTATTGGAGTTGTTTTCTTTATTTCTATTTTATTGATTTTAGCCCTGAGTTTGATTATTTTTAGTTGTCAATGCCTCCTTGGGGTGTCTGTATCTTTTCTTTTCTAGGGCTTTCAAGTATTCTGTTAAGTTGCTTTTATGAGAAGTCTTCAATTTCTTTATAAAGACACTTAGTCTATAAACTTTCCTCTTAGCATTGCTTTCATTGTGTCCCATAGGTTTAGGTTTGTTGTGTCTTAATTTTCATTAAATTCTAGGAAGTCTTCTATTTAATTCTTTATTTCTTCCCTGACCCAGATGTCATTGAATAGGTAAGTTTTCACTTTCCATGTGTGTAGGCTCTTTGTTATTTCTATTGTTGTTGAACTTCAGCTTTAGTCCATGGTGGTCTGATAAAATACAAGGGATTGTTTCAATTTTCTTGTATCTGTTGAGGCTTGCTTTGTGACTGACTATATTGTCAAATTTAGGGAAGGGTCCATGTTGTGCTAAGAAAAAGGTATATTCTTCTGTGTTTGGGTAAAAAGTTTCGTAGATGTCTGCTAGGTCCATTTGATTCATGACATCTGTTAGATTCATTATTTTTCTGTTTAGTTTCTGTCTCAATAATCTGTCCATTGATGAGAGTGGGATGTTGAAGTCTCCTACTTTTAATGTGTGGGGTGCGATGTGTGATTTAAGCTTTATTAATATTTCTTTTACAAATGTGGATGTCCTTGTATTTTGGGCATAGATGTTCAGAATTAAGGTGTCATCTCGGTGTAATTTTCATTTGATGATTATTAAGTGTTCTTCCTTATCTCTTTTGATTAATTTTAGTTGAATGTCTATTTTATTAGATATCAGAATGGCTACTAGAGTTTGCTTCTTGGGTCCCTTTGCTTGAAAATCTTTTTCCAGCCCTCTACTCTCAGTATATTTGTGGCTGAGGTATGTTTCTTGAATGCAGCAGAATGATGAGTCCTATTTACACATCCAGTGTGTTAATCTCTGTCTTTTGATTGGAGAACTGAGTCCATTGATGTTGAGAGATTTTTGATGACTATTACAGTTAGAACCTTTTATTTTGTTGTTGGTTATGAAAGTGTGCTTATGTGTTTGTTTGCCTTGATTTTTGATATAGTGAAGTTATATCCTGTGGGTGGTTTTTTGGGTGTAGTTAATCTTCTCCAGTGAGAGTTTCCCTTCTAGTACCTTCTGTGTGCCTGAGTTTTTGCATAGATTTTTTTTAACCTCCTAATCATTTTATTTTATTTTATTTTTAAATTTTAATTTTAGCATAGATATTATTTAAGTATGGTTCTGTCATGGGATATCTTGTTTTCTTCATGTATGATGATTGAAGGTTTTGCTGGGTTTAGTAGTCTGGACTGGCATCTGTGGTTCCTTAGGGTTTGCAAGATGTCTGCCCAGGCCTTTCCTGCTTTTATGGCCTCTGCTGAGAATTCAAGTGTGATTCTGATAGGTTTGCCATTATATGTTACTTGACCTTTTTCATTGAAGCTTTTAATATTTTTTCTTTGTTGTGTATATTTAGTGTTTTGATTATTATGTAGTGGGAGGATTTTCTTTTCTGGTCTAATCTATTTGGTGTTCTGTAAGTCTCCTGTATGTTTATAGGCATCTCTTTCTTCCATTCCTATTATTCTTAGATTTCATCCTTTCATAGTGTCCTTGATTTCTTAGATGTTTTATGTCAGGAATATTTTAGATTTAACATTTTCTTTGATGGATGCAGCGATTTCTTCCATTGTGTCTTCTACACCTGAGATTCTTTTCTTCATCTCTTTTATTCTGTTGGCAGTGATTACCTCTGTAGTGTCTGTTTTCATTCCTAAGTTCTCTCTTTCCAGGATTTCCTCAGTTTGTGCTTTCTTTATTGTTTCTATTTCCATCTTCACATCTTGAACTGTTTCATTGATTTCCTTCACATGTTTGTATATTTCTCCATTTCTTTATATGATTTGTTCAATTTCTTCTCTTGTTTGTTTGTTTGTTTGTATTGTTCATGTAATTCTTTCAGTGATTTATTCATTTCTACTCTAAAGACCTCAAACTGTTTCCCTGACTTTTTTTTTTCTTTAAGGGTATTCTTCATTTCTTTCATTATCATTTTCATAAGGATAGATTTAATGACATTTTCTTATGTTTCGGTTGTGTTAGGGTTCCAGATCTGCTTGCCGTAGGATAACTGGGTTCTGAATATATTATATTGCTCTGATCTGTTGTGGTCTCACTGCCTCTGCCTCCTTCAGCAAATCCTACCAGCATGCACCACCACAACTGGTTGCTGTTTTTTGTTGGTTGTGTTTTTATGCTGGTATTTAACCATCTGGTTGTGTATGGTGTTGCCTAGTAGATCCTGTTGCCTGCTGGATTTCTGCAGTGGTGGGGAGGGGTGGTAGTTCAGGAAGAGCCCTGGGCAGGAAGCTGGATATTCCTGTAGGTGCCTTCCTCAGGTTGTTGCAAATCACCTCAGAATAGTAGGTGGTTCTCAGGGATAAGCTGGAGGTTCTTCTCAGATGTATGATTGTGGGGACCAAGTGAGCTCTTCCCAAGCCCAAGAACCCTCCTCATGCCAAGGGAAGTTCTGGAGTTGGTTACCTGCTATTCACTTTCTTGCTCCAAGGCTAATGAGGTCCCATTGCCCAGACATTGTGCTCAGTCAATGTGCTCAGACATTGTACTCACTGAGTCAAGAAGTCTAAGCTTGGAGATGCCTTCCCAGTTATCAGAAGGTATCCACTTCACAGGAAGGTCACAGTTTGGGGCTGCAAGCTTCAGTACCCAGAGTATTTTCTCTACATGGCTATTAGAATGGGCACCTGTGTTTGGAGCTTTTTGCCCCTGACCCAGAAGATATTCATTTCATGGAAGGGTTGGAGGTTGGAGCAAAGTCTCCTCATTGTAAGAGTGGAGCCATGCCACTCCCGGTACCAGAAGGCTTGAAGCTGAGGCTGCTCAGGCTGGAGCCTGAGAGTTTTTTCGTGGTTTAGCTGGGTGACCTGGGGTTAGGAACGAGGCTTTACCGCATTGTGGGCTCTTGTCTCACCTAGGAAAGATAGATGTTTGCGGTTTTGTGATTCAACGCACAGCCTGTCAGTTGCTCTGCTCTCATGGCTGTCCGGCTGTTCAGATATGGTATGCATTTGCTACTGCCATCTTGGATCCTTGTATTGTAAGTTAAAGACAAATGTGCATAGGCCTAAGGCTGGCCTTGAACTTTTGATCCTTCTACCTAAGGCCTGGGATTGCAGACCTCTACAACCATGCCCTGTTTATATGAGGCTTGTGATCAAATATGGTTCTTTGCTCATACTAGATAAGCACTAACTAACCAACCAACCAATCATCTGACTGACTTACTAACTGAACTATACATCCTTAGCTCCAGAATCTGAATTGCAGAAAGCCAGTGATTAATTATTTATGCTGTAACAAACATACAAACAGGAAATATGCTGTGGTTTGAATGCAGTTCTATATGAGTAGTCAGTAAACAATAGCATATAGATCAATTCTATCTTGTGATGTGCTTTATACCAGAGACTCGGGAATATAACCAGAGAGGCAGGAATTGTTTTATAGTGTTTAAATAGTTATGTAGGTATTGACATAAAGCCCATAAAACCTAGAATATTTTCTATCTGATGCCTTATAGGAAAAGTTGGCAGGTTCTACTCCATATCTTAGGAACTTGACATATTTTGAGCACTTAATGATATCAAACAATAAAAAGTACCAATTTCTAATGGTGAAAATTTTATTAATATATTTTCCATAAATTATAGCACTTGTGATATTGAGTGAACTGGATCATATAAAGCTGCACTGCACATTGAACTGCACAGTGCAGATGATCACATGGTGCACAGGGCTTTAGATTTGGTGGTGTAGGATTCTCCATATTAGGCTTTTCAATTAGGCAGAGTGATATTTATGAAAAAAAAATTTTCTCCAGAAATTGTTTCTTACTATATACAATGAGACCAGGGTACAACTGACATAAGCATTGAAGACATAGAGGAAGAAAAATGAATAATTTATTTATTTATTTTTTGACATAAACAATGAACTAGAGGAATGAAAACAAGATGGGAGGAGTTTGGGACCTGAAATCAAGTTTCAGCCAAAGTATTTAAGTGTAAGAACAGGGGACTCTGGGTATGCCACATGTAGGAGGGAGATTCACCTCTTTTTTCCCTCCCTTGTCTCTCTCCTCTCTTCCTTTATTTTTACCCTTCCTTTCTTCTAGTTATCCTTCCCCTGTTCTCCCCCACCCCTTTCTACTTTTTTGATATATCTTGTGGTTTAAATTATAAATGTTCTCATGATAGAAGTGATTCAGGTTTTGAGTACAGTTTATCACTAAAATAAACAACAAGTAAATCAGCTGTACTGTCCCAAGGACACTTTACTTTTCATGTTATAGATAAAGAAAAGAAAGCCTTGGCTTTTCATGTTATAGAAACAAGTTGGGGGTCCTTATTTCAACTGTCACCAGCTGTATCTTTTGTGACTCATCAGGTGTAAGGCGATTCTCCTTCATGTTTCACTGCTCTTCAAGTAAAGGTGACGCAGCCATGGGTAAAATGATGAGTGATGATATCACCACTCAAAGGTAAGAATGTAACTTCCACCACCTCTGCCTGTTCTGTGCAAGACATTTGCTCCACAAACAAACAAACACATTGTTTTAAAAAGCACATGAACAACATGTGTCATAATGTAGGTAACAAAGGAAGTTCTTTGAAACTAGTTCATTATAGTTTGCCTGTTGTAATAGGCGTCTACTGTTATTATAAGTAGAGCATGAGACTCTTAATCTCAGGGTCATGGGTTCAGGCCCTACATTTGGGCGCCACTTGTTGGCTCTGCTCCTTAACAATTAGGTTTTATTATGAATTTATTAAACAAAGGTATCTTCCTTACAACCCGACTACTCTAAGCAAGAGGGAAAGGAGGTTAAAAAATACAAGAATAAACCTTCAGGGTCTCAGTTCCATGGGCTGAGTCCCTAGGCATTGCCAGGCCTGTAAGCAGATCCTCTCCCCAATAGAAGCGATCCACCCCTTGTGGTCTGAGCCTACAGTCTTCTCTCACATCTCTATTTCTGTAACCCTTCTTCCTCTCTGGTTCCCTCCTCTCACCACTGATGGTCGGAATCCCTGGTCCTTTTTCTTAATTCTGGATCCAGGATGGCTCCTCTCATCCATCACAATGTTTATCTCAGTGGGGTATCTGTGGTGTCTCAAAAAAGCCTGCCAAGACTGCTTTCACCTGGGGCCCAGTCATATTCCTTCCACATAGGTTCTCAAATATCTCAGGATAATCTGAAGCTCAGTTTGTAATAAATGATGAATTGAACTTTTGATGCTCCAAAATCTACTTTATAACTGCAGAGATGATCGAGGTATACCACCATTCCCAGTGTATGTGGTGATAGGGATGAAATCCAAAGCCTCATGCATGCTAGGCTACCAGCTGAGCTGTACCCTCAGTCAAGGATCTGTTGTAAGCTCTGGTCCTTATTCCTTACTCTGATAAAAATACCTCACTCTATGCACTTACCCAATACAGAGGTGATCTTGCTTGACAGAAATCTCAGTGCATATTAGTTTAAAAAGGAAAGGAAATGTAGAAAATAGGTAGATATATAACTAAAATGTCTCATGTTCATGAGATAAGAACACAGGGTTGGCTGGCACGGTGGCACACACCTTTAATCCCAGCACTCAGAGAAGCAGAGGCAGGCAGATATCTGTGAGTTCAAGGCCAGCCTGGTTTGCAAAGTGAGTCCAGGATAGTCAAGTGTACCCAGAGAAACCCTATCTCAAAAAGTCAAAGAAAGAAAGAAGAAAGAAAGAAAGAAAGAAAGAAAGAAAGAAAGAAAGAAAGAAAGAAAGAAAGACCACAGAGTTGAAGGAGAACCAGCTAAGGCCTCCCTATTAGGACCTTAGAGTATGCATTGACATGAACGTGAATTAATCTTTCAGGCTCAGGCCAGTTGTTCAAGGAAGATATAAAATTTGAAGAGACCTTGTCTTACTCTGGTATTTGATCACTAGATTGTATGTTCTGTGCATCATATTGGGGTCCTCTGGCACCTCAGTAGGTTCTCTGTAGGAGAAGTCAGGTTAGAAGGGTTTTCTGTTTGCATGTCCAAATGAGAATCTGCTAAGTAGAGAATATGAGTCATTGCCTAACTGAAGTGGCATATAGGACAAATTTTGTGTAATGTTTCCCTCTTCCTTGAAGAAGAATAGTTTTTGTGGCTTGCCATGAAAGTAGTGTTGTAAAGTGTTGTTGTTGTTGTTGTTTTTTAATAGTTCCTTTAGTTTACATTATTTGAAAGGATGGTGGTAAGAAAACAAGCTGGAATACTCCCAGGGTAGAAACCCACCTCCATGATGGGATTTTAGAATTCCATGTAGACATTGGTTGCCCTTTGTTTCTTTCAGGACTCTAGAGGGCTTCATTGGGAATCTAGAAGCTGTATGGAGAATCTAGAGGCTTTATCTGCAATCTAGAAGCCTCGTCATTTCTTGTACTAACCCTCAGTTCTGCACGGAGGTGGGCTTGTTGTTTGTTTCTTGTTCTAAGATGGTTTGGTGAGAAGTTAACAATAAGAAGAATTTCATTGGCTTACAAAAGCATATGGAGATTTTTCTCCATCTCTGTCCATTAATACAGGTTTATAGAACTGCTGGAAACTTCAGTTTCCAACCCTTAACACATGATCAAAACGTGGGAACCACTCACTCATGGCGGGGTGGAGGGCGGGGGTGGAGGAGGAGAGGACGTGGAAGAATCAGAAAGAGGCTAACAACACTGAAATCAAAAGCGGATTTTTCTCACTGGGTCCAATTTGACACCCAGCTTGTCAGTTCTTCTAAAACCCTGGTCGTTCTTGGCTAGTGATCACTTGATAAGATCATAAAGATAAAATGAGGCTTCTCATTTCCTTGGAATAATTAAACTCAACAAAAGCAATATTCAAATCAGAAGATTACTACACAATAGATAATTATGTGCATGGAGTTTTGTCTCCCAGCACAGGAAACCTAATGAGACCTTCAGGGATATCATCTCTGAGAGTCTCCTCTCTGTCTCAGCCACTACTGTGCCCTGATAGCTTCCAGGGCTCTGTCGTGATGAATACTGTTCAGCACTGTTTTCCTCAAATACAAATGTCTAATGCTTATCTTCCTGCTTGAACATGTTTCAATATTAATGAGATAGAGGCTGAATTTAATTGTTTTGTTAAATGCAAATGATTTTAATTCTTTTAAAATATACGCACATTCAGAGAGAGACCTCATTGCAAAATTCTAATTTGAATTGTTTGCTATTATACTGAAGTAAAGGTTGTTCTATAGTAATTCAGCAGTGTGTTTTATAAGTTCATTATGAGTAGAAACTCAATTTACTGTAGTTAACTTAATATTTATTTAAATTAAAGGATTTATCCTGTCCATAACACAAGAGTCATTGGCTCTATTTATTTGAGGTCATTTCAATTAAATAATGAAAAAGTCGTTTGACAAAGTCAAACTATGAGTACAACATTTCACTGTTGAAATTAGGCCCATTTAATTCTTAATTAATTTTTCTATTAAAATTTACAAAATACAGGTAGTTTTCAATATTCCAAGTGTGGTTTTTTTTTTCAAGCAATTTATTTGAATTGAGAAGATTCAACTGAGAGTTAAAACTACATTTGTAACAATAAAACATAGTGTTAAAAATTCTATAAAAATGATCAAAAGCCCAGAGGAGGTGAGTCTAGAAAAAAGAGTTTAAAGAATTTCTGGTCAGAATGAAACTGCAGCTTCTCCAGAGAACTGAGCCTTTGGAAAATAGGGTCCTGATAGGCCTTACCGGACAGTGGATGAATTCCAGCTAATCCACATTTTATGTAAAGCAGCTAAGCATTTGCTACATTTTCAGTTTTGGCAAATGCAGATATCTGAACCTCTCATGCAGATTTAGGCTCAAGAGCATGTGAAAGTTCTGGAAAGTTGGAGAATAACAGCCTCCTGAGATAATTCAGATTTAATTGCAGTTGAAATGGAAGAAAGGAGTATTTACGTTTTAAAAAAAATCTGGCCAGGTGTAGTGGTGCAGGCCTGTAATCCCAGCACTCACGGAAACAGAGGCAGATGAGTCTTTGTGACTTCAAGGCCACCCTGGTCTACAAAGGAAGTATGTCCAGGATCCCAAAGCTACACAGAGAAACCCTATCTAGGAAAAAAAAAACCAAAAAAACAAAATGCAAAACCAAACCAAACCATTCCAACCCAAACAAACAAACAAACAAACAAAACAAAAAGCAAAACAAAGCAAAAAAAAAAAAAAAAAAAAAAAAAAACCTGATGCAACTGACCATGCGTTTTCACCTTCCTCTTCAAGCCCAGCATTGTAGATTTATTTCCTACTTATGTCTCTGGAGGCAAGCTCACTAATAGCAAATGATTATGTGAAATCTGCCCCGGTGTTACCAACACCTTTTGGAGCAGATGCCTTCAGAATCATTACCCAAAATGAATACTTTTTCAAACCAGATTACATATTTTCCCTTCCTCCTTCTTCCCCCCTCCCTTCCTCCATTCGTCCCCTACTATTTCCCTCCCTTTCTTCTTTCCCTTTCTTTATCCCCATCTTTCCCTCCCTTCCTCCTTCCTTCTTTGTCCCTCCTTTGCTTTTTGAAACAGGTTCTCTTAAAACATGAACTGGTTGTCCTGTTTAGCTTTAAACGTCAACTTGATGCAGCCTGGAGTCATCAGGGAGGCGGGGGACACACAACTGATCTGGGGTTGCCCAGATCAGATTGCTCTGTAAGCATACTAACTGAGGACCCAATCTACTGTGAGACACACTGTTCCCTGGCAAGTTATCCTTGGCTGTGTAAGACAGCTAGTTAAGCATCAGGCTGGGAGCAAGCCTATGCTTTTGGCTTCAAGTCCCTGCTTGAATTCCTATCTTGACCTCCCTTACTTAGTAGTGTACTGTGACACAGCTTGCAGTGGCTGTGGTGGTATTTGTCACAGCGGCAGAGTGCAAGCAGCACATTGGCTTTGAACTTGCTGTGTAGCTAAGGATAACACTGACCTTATGATTATACTGACTCTACCTTCTGATTGCTGAGATGAAAGAGAATGTACTCCACCACATCAACCCCCCATCATAGGGTGCATGTGCACACATGAGCGCGCGCGCGTGTGTGTGTGTGTGTGTGTGTGTGTGTGTGTGTGTGTGTGTGTGTGTTTAATATGCCTTGATAAGCAGCAGAGCTAAACTGCACAGCAAAGGGAACAGCAAAATAAGAAAGCAATCTGTGGAACTGGAGAAAATGTTTCCAGAGTGCTCACTCAGCAGGATTCCCATTCACTGTTGCATCACTTGGTTGTTCGGCACTTGGCTATTCATTGCTCGGCTTCAAGATGCTCCTAGAGAGAGAGATGCCCTAAAGAACGCTTCTAAGTTCCAGCTGCCGCTGTTTCAGGTGCTTTTGCTGAATTGCGGATTTGCTGTTTAATGGGTCTGCTGGAATCTTGACGGCAAAGAATGAACTCTCCCCAAGGAACTGAGTCTAAAAAGGGTACTTCCATTGTCCCTATTACCTTTTTTCTCTCCTATCTGTGGTAGGTCGGTTGGAAGGGAGGTAGAGGCATTAAAAACCCCAAAGAAAGTAGATTTTAAAAAGGTAAAAAGCATACATATGGCTACATGTATATGTATGTATATGTACCTGTGGAGGCCAGAGGTCTATTCCTGGTGTCTTTCTCAATTGCTTTGTACCTTAGTTATTGAGACAGGGTCTCTCAGTGAAAATGAAGCTGAGCAAATCAGCTGAACTATGTAGGCAGAATCACAGATATTGAATAATTATTAATATTTTATATGTATTAATAATTTAGTATAATCAGCAGTTACTCCTTAACTAGGTATATGCCCAAATAACCACACAGAGAGACTAGGATATATTTAATTATCCTAGAACACGATACTGGGCAATAATTACTCCATCCTAAATTTCCAAGCTAGTGTAAGTTTCTCCCATTCAGATTTCCTAGATTATACTTGGCTTTTACTCATATACTAGTTCTGCCTCATTCCTCCTGATGCTTCCTGGCCCTCTCCATGTGGCTCCATCTTTTTCCTTCCTCTCTCTCTCCTCCCCTCAATGGACCAAGATGTCCCACCCTATTCTCTGTCTTGATCAGCATTGCCTAGTTGGCTCTCATTGGCAGTACAGAGAACAAATGGTGACATGTTTACATGAACTTGAGACAGGAAATACATAGGATAAACATCATAATGCAATGTCCAGATTGACACCATACAGAGGGGGCAGAAGAACTATCAATTGAATGAACAAGGGTAAACTGTACATAGTCCACAAGGACATCATGCCAACAGACAGGGACCCTCTTGTCCCTGCCTCTCTAACTTTGAGATTACAGATGAATGTTTCCGTGCCTGGCTCTTTATGTAGGTACTGAACTCACGTATCCAAACTTTCATAACCCAACTGAACCATTGCCCATTGCCCAACTGAACCATCTTCCCAGGCAAGCTTCAGATTTTTATCAGGACAAGAAAAAATGTTGTTACACTTCTCAGGTGAGACATATTCATAGGCCTTAATTGTGCAGAGCCTTAATTGTAACCTTTCTTTGTGTCCTACTCCAGTTTCAGACTCAAGTCACTTTCACCTCAGATCATCATTCCATAGCATGTGGCTTACAAGGCAGGTTATTCAATATGTGGAAGTTCAACTATTTGCATCATGTACTGTGGTTTTCATCATTCTTACCCCTATAGCTCTAGAAATGAATGTTTCTTTAAAGACTTACAGAAGAACCACATTAGGTATATGGTGCTGGAACTAGAGGCTCAAATACTGAGCATAATCTCTCACAGCTTTCTCCAACACTTCTAGGAAAAATGTACCAATCTTACACTTAGCAGTTTGACAAAGTATTCTAATGTATCAAATAAAGGGTTATCGAAGTCTCTCTTCAGAGAGTTTGCCGAGAAGGTTCCACTGGTGATATCGTGCATATCTCTGTGTCCATGTCATGCTGACATTGTCACTGCTGTCTTTACTACTGGGAACAAAGTCGTGAAACCTTGTGCATCACTCATATTACAGTGGTATCTCAGAAACAGAGAACCAATCCAGAGAACTCTAGAGCCATTGCTGGTAATAAAATCTACAGTTTTAATCAAGGGCTTCCTAACAGAACCTTAGAGCATACGTGCTTCTCAGTTTGTATGTATGTGTGTGTGTGTGTGTATGTATGTGTGTATGTATGATGTATGTATGTATATAGAAAGAGAGGGCAGGCATAAGGAATTGGCTCATGTAATTATGTTCAGGGGAATCTGAAATCTGTCATTCAGAACAATTGAACAGAGATCTTTATAGGCAAAAGAGAAAGCCATGAGTGAATATGTTTGGCATGAGCTGGTCATGCCAAACACTCCAGGCATGGAGAAATGGTAAGCCATTTCCTATTGGGTGATGTTCAGAGCATGGCAAAGCCTTTCTTTGGGGACTCAGTGTGTGTATTGATAGTGTGGAGCATATGTCCATCAAAGCTTTCTCTCTGCTCCTACCTCCATGTTTATAGCCTGAAGATGGCTCCCCAACAGAGATTGTACCTACCCTAGATAAGTATATCCTGCCTTCTTGATGTAACCATATTCCAGAAATAAACAATTTCTTCTTATTTTATCTAAAATAATACCACCTCTCTAGTCAACTCTATATAATATGTAAACACAATGAACTTCCTGCCTCTGAGAAGCCAGACCATCACTCTTGGCCTCTTGCCTATGATTGTCTTTTATTTAGTCCCTCACAACCCCAGTCAGGTGCCTCCCTGGCGCCATTCAGAACCTGGCAGAACTTAGTCTATAATAGAAGGCTGTTTAAGAACAGAATGCGTTCTTTTTCAAGCCTGTCTTTTCTTTTAAGATTCATGACTGACTGAGTAATACCCACTCATGTTATGGAAGTTCATCTCTTTTACTCAGTTTGTTGAATTAAATATCCCTTGTTTAAGGAAATACCTTCATCACAACATCTAGAAGAATGTTTAAACAGAAATTGCCACCACAGCCTAACTAAAAATGACACATAAGTCACCTGTCACAAAGACTGAAAGTATGAACCCAAAAAACAAAGAAATTGATGTAAAAGGAACTATATTATCCTGAGGTGATTCTTGTTTTGTATGTTTATTAGCTCCTTTTGCTAACCTAGGCTTAGTCCTGGAAGCTTCTAGTCTCTGTACAATCTAACCTAGGCCTACGATGTTTTCAGCCTCTGAGACTTAGTGCTTAGTAAACTCACCCTGTCTTGTTCTTACTGGACTTTTCAACTCAACTTTTCTGGCTCAAACTCCTCTCCCAGATGACATATTCAATCTGGTTTTTCTCTTAGCCCCTGAATTCCTCTGCTTAGCCTCAAAGTAACTCAGCAAGCTGCTCTAATGTCCTGGATCCTTGTCCTTCTCTGGTTCATTCAGTGTCTTCACCTGAGCTCCCTCTCTGCAGCCTGACTTTCTATTATTGCCCCAGTAAAACTGCCCGTGCCTCACCCTTGCCCTTAAGCAGCTTCCCATTCCTTTCTCTTCTTGTGAGAGTTGAGCATATCCTATTCTGTCAATTTTTTCTCTAATTTGTCACTTTTTCTGCAACTCAATTAAGAATGAATTTAAAACATGGGCATTTCCTTCTACAAGCTATCTTTACCTTCATTGTTTGGGATTAAAGGCATGTACCACCACACTTTGAACTAAGCTTTTCTTTACCTCAGACTTGCTCTATACCAGGATGGCCTTGAATTCAGAGATCTGCTTGCCTCTGTCTTGTGGATTAAAGGCATGGGATCCATGTTCCAGCTAGATTATAGACCTAAAAGGTCTTTGGATATGATCTCTTGCCAAAGCAGCCATGTTCTGAATTAAAATTCCTCTATAACTTGAGCTTCATGGGAAAAACAAATAACTGCATCACTAACACTATTGTTAGCGAAATGAGAAAGATGCAGAGTAGAAGAAGTGATTAGCAAAACACATAGATGATAACGAGCTTGTGTCCAAAAGGATAAAAAAAAAAAGAACAAACCTTAATATTATTTAAGAAAATGAAAAAAAAATGGATAGAAAAATCTGAATAGAAATCTCACTAAAGATATCGTATAGATGGCCCATAAATGAAACAGTGCTCAAAGTCATTCTTCAACAAGAGATCTGTACCCATAAGAAATTCCAAACTAACAATCACTGCTGACATTATTGGCAATGTGACTGGTTCCTATATGTTCCAAAAGTGTCTACAATGTACTACACAGCCAAGAGTGGCCTTGAACTTCTGATACTCCCTCCTCTGTCACACAAGAGCTGGGATTACAGGCATGTGCCAACACACGTGCTTTATGTGGTACTTCGGATCTAACCCAAGACCGTTTGAATGCTAGACAAGCCCTCTACAATCTGAGCTAAATTTCCAGCACAATGCCATTCTCTACCTAGGACCCATGCTATAGAAACTGACAGGAGTATGATTTAAACATATTGTTCACACATGGTCTAACAAAAGCAAGCCAGCAAAAATTCTGGAATTTACAAAAATGAGCTGTATCTTTATGTCACATAATTCTACCTCAGTGTGCTGGGAGCTTGCCTCAGGGATAGGACACTTGCCTGGCATGTAGGAGAACCTGGGTTTACTCCCTAGCAATGAAAACAGGCTAAGAAGGAAACAAAGCACTGTATTACAAGTTTTCAGCAGACTTATTTACACATTATCATTCTGCCACAAGGAGACTGTGCTGCCTACCCACTACATCTAAGCAAGGGGTCTAGGTCCTTAATATGCATGGCTCTTGGTAGGTTCATCAGTCTCTGTAACTACCGACCCACCCATCCCCATCCCCCAGTGACCAGATTTGTTGACTCCTGTTCCCTCCAGGTCCTTCTATGCACCAATTCTTCCATAAGAAACTCCTGTGGTTCACCTCCTCCCTGGGGGCTCATGGTCACCAGCACACCAAGGCAAGAGGAGCAGAAGAGTAGTTGCAGGGCCATAAGCATGATGGAGATCAAACACTTTAGGACCTATTCAACTTTAATCATGGGGAACAAAGGCTATACAGCCCTTGGGGAGGGGGTGGGTGGCTTCCAGGATAGGTGTATACATAATTGGTTGAAACTAGGCACTTTAAGGATGCTTTTTTTTTTTTTTTTTTTTTTTTTTTTTTGCAATTGGCAGCTCACTCCTATCATATGAATGGGAACACAGTACCCAGATACCCTATAGGTGAAGAGAACTTTATCAAAGACCATATATCAAATGTGGTTAGGGGCACCTATCTTTAAAAATATTCTCCAATTGGTGTTGTTTTTTTAAATTATCAATATTATTAGTATTATCAGAAGGCCTGGCTAGTAATCAATCAAGACACAGACACTTGTTATATTTTAAAATAGCTTTAGTTAACCTGGGGCAGAGCAGATATCAATTCTCTAAACTATTTTCCATAGTGGTGCAGGTATCACATACCTGCCCCAATCCCATGTCACCTGTTTCTAATAATCTCTATCAAGCTACCGCCCATCCATAATCCCAAATACTTGTTAATGTTCTTCATCTGGGCCGGATTCTCTATCTACACCAGCCATGTGCTTCTCCTCCATCTAACTAATGGTGCCCTTCCTCTCTTCTCCCGGGTGGTCTTTCTTCTTCATCCCAGAATTCCTCTCTCTCCTTAAGGGACCCTTAGCCACACCTATCTCATCTGCCCTGCCTAGGTGGGATGGCTTTTTATTAATTAAAAGATGGGTTACAAAGACAGCAAGCAATAATTAACATCAAAATACTTCAGACTGTCCCCCAACAAGTTGGAGCTAGGCAGGGAACCAGAGGCCATGCAGGGGAGAGAGACTCTTACACTTAATGCCTAACTCAAAATGGTTTTCCTGACTGGGAGGACTGCAAACTCAAACAGCAGGGTCCTACCAACAACTGCCCGCATTCAACCTTAGTTAGCTATGAGTCTCAGTATCTGCTTCAATCCCCCACTGAGTAGAGTCATGCAGAGGACCTCTAGGGTAGGCTGCTGTCCTATTCCTTCTATTCAACCTCTTCTGGTGTCTTATATTTGTCCTCTGAATGAGAATTGAGCATCCTTCCTTCTTATATAGCTTCTTTAGGTTTGTGTATCATAGCATGGTTACCTGATATTGTGTGGCTAATATCCACATATACGTGAATATATACCAGGTGTGTATTTCTGGATCTGTGTTATCTCACTCAGGATGATCTTTTCTAGTTCCATCCATCTGGCTGCAAATTTCAAGATTTCCTTGTTTTTAATAGCTTAGCAGTATTCCACAGTTAATTTATCCATTCTTCAGTGAAGACACATCTAGGTTGTTCCAGAGACATCTCATCCAAAGTTACCCCACCCACAACTATTCAACCCAAATCTGTCTCCTAGGACACCACACCATACTCTTCACTCTCCAGCATAGGCTAGGAAAATGGGCACCACCGAGTCTAAACCTGACCCTGAGATGCCCCTGGAGTGCGTGGTGCAAAATTATCCAAATTGGGATAGTCATACCTTGTACCTCAAAGGCTTTATTTGCTTTTGTTTTGTGTCCTCTCTTCAGTAAAATTTGGGCAAGTCATCTGAACTCCCTTATGTCCAGGTTTTTTGGGAAATGAACTCTTGTCCCTCCCCTTCATATCCAATACTCTACAGCTGAGGTTCTACTAGAAAGATGGCCATCCCGGCAGACCCTTGCCTCCAAGGACTCTGACCACACCTTATTCTTCCACTTCTTCACTGCATCACCCACATATGGTCCAGCTTCGATGGCTGCTCTGAACCCAGGTGCTGAACTAACCCTCCTGAGATATGTACAAAACATTTGACTGTGAACTTGATTCCAAATTCTAGAGTTTGATTCTTTCACATTGTTCTGGCTTCTGCAGCTCACCCACGTAACTCAAATTTAGCTCTATATGTGTGTATATAACTTGGATTTAACTATGTGTATATGTGCATGCAAGTTGGTTCTAACTCTCATTTAAAAATATATGGATCTACTAGGAAAACAAATGGTTTTAAATAACAATCTTGTGGCTCTGCTTCATCCTGGCTGATAACTTCAGAATGTAAGAGGCCAAATGACTGGCAACCTGCTGTGTGACTTCACCATCTTAAGATGACCACATAATATAAAGCAACAATTATAGAATTCTTGGTCATAATGAACTGTTTTTATTATTGAATTTCCTTTTATACTAAGAAAGCAACAAGTCTCATATATTTTAGATTGGTATGGATTTTTATATGATGATAGAAATTTAAGATTATATATGTGGCAACATACTGTATATGTGATTCAACTCTAATTTAAAATATACTGTATATGATGATGAAAATTTAAAGTTATAGAGCTCTATTCAGATTAACAAAAGATAATTTAAGATATATGTCTAACTACTATGTCCTTGCTTATTGCTCAAAACCAAGCTGCTAGAAAACTTAGATGCATAGCAACATATGTTTGACAAATAAAGCATATTTAATAATAAGGTTCTACAAACTTCTAAGGTCTAGTGAGACTCACAATAATGTTTATCTAACTTCTTTGTCAGTTAAGCCTTAGCTGATTGGATAAACTAAACCATACCAAGAAAACAAAAAACAAAAAACAAAAAAAACAAAAAAACCCGACCAACCAAACAACAACAACAACAGACCAAAACAAACAAATGAAAAACGTGCAATAGTCTCATTATTCTATAATGTGTCTGATACCCTAACAAAGTTCTTTTCCCTAGACTGGGCATTTAGACAAAAGCCCTAGTTCCTTCAGTGGTTTGAAGAATGGTTCTGCTGCTAAAATCGGAGTCAGTCTTCTTATCTCTAGAAGGAGGAACTTGTGGCCCCTTCTATTAACATATGACTATGGTGCTTATTAAGCTGTCAAGGTCAATGCTGGCCAGAAGGCTCCCTCAGTCTCTCCTCACAGCCCAGCTTCACAAGCCCTATCTTTTCTAGAGAGCCTTGGCAGTTTAGAATAAACTTTCTCCCTCTTCACCCATGGAATGGCTACTTTGGTTTCTTTACTGAGCCCATTTTCAGGATCAGTAAGGTTGCCAGTCTCCCTATGGACCTTATCTATCAATATTAGTTCAATTTTGATACTACAAGAGCTTCAGTTAACAGCTTACTAAACTTAAGGCTCAAACTAAACAAGGATAAAGCAGCAAAATCCTCACCTTGTATAAGCTACCAACTAACTGGTAAGGATAATTAAGAAATGCAATTTAGTAGTTACCTTCTACATGATAAAATTATTTAATGTGTTCAGAACTATATTTGTATTCATGCTAAATCCTAATGTAATTAACTACAGGAATAAGCCTTATTTATTCTCCTGTATGCATTTCCAAGTTTAAGCCTAAGACAGGTATCTAGAAACAAACAACTTTTATATTCATTCAGATATATTTTAGATAGATAGGTGGTCCTCAAACACATCAGAGATCTGCAGATTATTGCATTTAAAATGTTTAATAAATTGTCTGGCTTCAGTGGGAGAGGATGCACTTAGACTTACAGTGGCTTGAGGTGCAAGGGTAGGTTGTTACCCCTTGGGGCAAAGGGAATAGAGGAAGGAGTGTGAGGGTGGGACTTGGAGGAGAGGAGAGAAGGGGCTGGGATTAAGCTATAAAGTGACTACATAAATAAATAAATGAAAACATGTTTAACAAAAAAGCTTTTCATGATAGACATCAGCTCCTGGCAGCACCCCTAATCTCCAGAGAAGATTATGGGCACAGAGGAAACCTCTACCTAAAGCTTGCTTTAAAATGTGGCAAAGCTAGCCACTGGGCTATAAACTGCCCTTTACCTTGACTGCTGACTACACCCTGTCCAGACTGTGGACAAACAGGACACTTTGGATAGAAAAGGTGGGACAGATAGTCCTACCAAGTTTCTGCTTCACAGAAACATCTATCAGATCTTTTGGGCCTGGCATCCAAAGATGTATAACCCTACCAACCACAAAGGAACCTTGGCTGATTAGCTTGTAGGGCTTTATCATTTTAACAGACTCACAAGAGGCTTGTCCTTCTGCAATTCCTGTTTACTCAGATAAAATTTATCCTTCTCAAGTCTCTGATGGATTTGCAGTCTCGACTAAGGAAAGATGCATCAGTTTAATGACAGGTACGCTTAAGCTGCCTTCTCAGTTCTCTTCATGTGTAAAAATCAGGTCTTGGGCCTCACTCTCCTAGAGCTACCACTGCTACAGTCTACCTCATTCCAAGAAAAAGACATCAGTGTAACTTTTACTATTCCTTTATGTAAAGGAACTTGTGTTACAGTGAGTGCCCCTAGTAATCAACCACCTGTGTCTCATGGTGATTGATTGGACAGAAAAAAAGATGTAAAGATTAGGTAAGGTCTGAGGACATAAAAGCTTAAATTGTGAGGATCTAAGAAAGTATTTTAGGGTCTAAGAGGGTGTTTTAAGTAAGATGTGTAAATGCAAGTAATAAAGGTTAGAGGATGTGAAAGCTTAAATAGTGATAAGAAAGTGATTTAAAATATATAAAAAGAATGACAAATGTTTCAGATTTCTTCCCTCTCTACCTACTGTTATATTAAGACTTCAAAAGTTCAGAGTCTTGACATTGGTCAGTGGAGTTCTGATAAATCATACTCGCAAGCTCAGGAGGTAAGTGTTCTTTGTTTGTCTTCTAAGTATACACTTAAACCTGCTTCTCATTATCCTAAATTAGTGTGCCTTTGGATTTCTGGATAGGTGGGAGAAGAAGCTCCTCTTTGCCAGTTTGTGGTCATAGTGAATGTCAAATAATCTTTTTCCCATTCTGCTCTACAGAAGGTCTCTGTCTTCTGTGTTCATGCTTTTAATCCAAAGCTATTTGCCAAGATTCTACTATGACACAAAGGTTTGAGTCCGTTGCCTTTTCTGCTATGTGGCTTTCAGTACAGATTACGAACAACGGTAATACTAACATGTCTAAAACTTATCTCTTTTTGTAAACTTAAAAAGATTCTTGTAAGCTTTAGTGAATCGACTTGAGTCCACCTCTCCTGGGTCAAATGGACTCTAGATAAGTACCCCTGTGAATCAACAGCCTAAAGTTTCCCACCTATTGCCTATTCCAGAGGGTTGGATCTGACTTCTCCCCTTTTCCCTGGCTTTGGGACTCCCCTCCCTCAACTACCAGGACCATGAGACTAAAATTCTCAAATGTACACAATAAAAAACTTCCCTCAAACTCTAACCCTAATATATGTGTGTGTGTGTGTGTGTGTGTGTGTGTGTGTTCCTGCACATTTCCAATCAATTAAATACTGCAAACTGCTCAGACTGCTGCCTTCACATCCCTAGCACCAGATAATCCTGCAGAGCCTTTACAGTGAGTGAAACATCCCGTTCT
Organism: Acomys percivali; assembly: GCA_907169655.1. Classification (NCBI taxonomy): domain Eukaryota; kingdom Metazoa; phylum Chordata; class Mammalia; order Rodentia; family Muridae; genus Acomys; species Acomys percivali. The sequence continues at coordinate 29,312,766 of OU015749.1, read as the reverse complement.
TTCCAGACTTGATCAACATTCCAGCTTCTTGGGTCCAAAATACCTATGTTCCAATGTCAGCAGGAAGTAGTTTTAGTCTATTACATCACCCTTTTTTCACTTATTATAAACAAAAGGCTGGGATGTTAAGTTTCAAACCCAGAACAACTGGGTTGCTTATTTAATATAAGCTGAATTGCTTATTTAATATAACTAAGCATACCTAGCCTCCAGATGGTCCTAGGTTTCCTCAGTCCCTACAGGGTATGGCTGGTTTACCCTGCCCCCTACC
>OU015749.1:29298065-29312395 GCA_907169655.1 Acomys percivali | reverse complement strand
TCTCTCTCTCTCTCTCTCTCTCTCTCTCTCTCTCTCATTTTCTCTCTGTCTCTCTCTCTCATTTTCTCTCTCTCTGTCTCTCTTTCTCTTTCTCTGTCTCTGTCTCTCTCATTTTCTCTCTCTCTGTCTCTCTTTCTCTCTTTCTGTCTCTGTCTCTGTCTCTGTCTCTGTCTCTCTCTCTCTCCTTCTTTTTCTCTGCTCACTGTCTATCTCCCTGTCTACAGGCAACTTCTCAGGTCTCGCTCCCTGAAAGTTATGAACCCATCCAACAAGATGCCCCCTATAAACCTGATTTTATACTTTTAACTTGGCTTGAATTAGTTTATTACATCAACAAAGAACACAATCAGGTTTCATTTTCCAAAATTTTAGGAAGTATGGTTTTAGATAAATTGTTTTTAATAATTGGATAAAGTTAGTAAATCTTTTTGAGGATTTCATAGTAAAAACAAAAATGAATGTAATAGACACTAGTTTGAATGCTTTTGTTATATGGGGCCATTTTCACCGTGACTGGGATGGCAAAGGAACACCAACTTGAATTAGTGTCTCAATAAGCTCTAAATGATAGTGGCAGAATATAGATTATGTTTATTAACCTTTATTTTGAGAAATACTCTAAATAAAATTAGAAATCTAGTAGTAACTCTGTACCCTTCAGAAAATGTGCACTGCAGGATGTCTGCTGTGTCCTCTGCCTGATACCGACTGGAATGGTGTCTTTGACTTACATATTAAAGGAAATGAAAAATTAAAAGTATCCAAGTGAGGTGAAAATGAGTTTAGGGAATGAATATTGCATATGCAAGCACCCCATTGCTATCAGGTTAAGAAGTTCCCGTGCTTCAGCCAAAATATCTTAGCACTCAAAATTAGAATCTACTCATTCAAAGTAAGTGGAATATAAACTTTTGGTTTAAAAAAACATGTTAAAAGAAATATCTAAGTTTCTAATGAGCACCAGAGGGCATAAAGACTGTGGAACAACTGAACTGATAAAATATATTTTAAATTCATTCAGTCCAGATAGTAAGACATTCAAGGGTTATATTGTAGGTACCAAGTTTTAAGCATAAAACACAGGTTAATTTTAAGGACAGAATAGAAAAAAAAAAAAAACAATAGCTAAGTGTTTATTTGACTTGAGTTTATAGGTTTATATGAAGTTTTGAGACTATATCTAAATGCCCATAAGGAATTCCTATTAAAAAAACAAGCAGCATGAAACAATACCAGCAAGACATGTAAATATATTTCACAGAACTTGCAGACCTTCATATGTCATCATTTACAGGAGTTAGAGTCATAGCAGGGTATCAGTGATAGAATAGTGATGTCATTATCTCACGTTAAAAAGTTAATGTCTTATCTAGAACAACAGTTCTTAAAGTGTGAGTCTAGGAATTAGAGACTCCCTGGTCTTGTCTTGTGTCTGTACCTGCCTTTATATGTTCCGACTTTGGGCCAGCGGGAAAGTTTGAAAAACCAGGGGTCTCTGTATGGAAGCCGCTGGCCAGCTCCACTACAGCACCACTGTGCCTGTGGGGAAGTGCATACAGCTCAGCAGCTACCAAGGTGCCCACTTGGTTTCTAACCCTGGAGGAGGTAGGGAAAGTTTTTTCTGTTTTGTAGTGCAGGAATGTACAGTGGCCATCATGTTCTTACCGGGGTTTGAATATGTGAGTTTACTGTGCTGTTCCTCCTGTTTGCAGGAGCCCAGGCTCAGATTTTATCTGAGCTTTCTGTCCACTGGATCTAAAGTAATAGGAGTTCAAATGTCACTTGGGTATGGATCGTATTTATGTTGTTTTACGTTGTCCTACTTGATTGAAAGGATGGCTCAGGAACTGTGTTATGGATCTCCCTTTCTCAGATGTAGTCATGCTTTTAAAGTCTCTATATCCTGGGTCAAGAGCTGAGACAAGAAGGAAGCAAGCAAAGCAGAACAGCTAAAAGGATTATTGGTTATTACATGTAATTGCCCAAACCTATTATATGAACTTTCTATGGTTAAAACAATATCTAGAATACTTGTAACAAAAAGTGAACTTAAAACTCTTAACATGGGGTTGATAGTTAAAGGTCCACACATAGGTAGTGTTAAAGGAACCATAAGGCCTGGTTCCATTTTAAGATATAAGCAACACATGGCTTACTGCCATCTTTAGGCAGCCATGTGGTTGGCTATGTGGCCTTTGATAGGGTTGGAGCAGAAAGATATCACATAGCTTCATTGTTATGTTGATGATAAGGGCAACCGTGTGGTATCAGCCAACTGAGGAGACAGCCTATCTCCAAAGATATTTTTTAATTGAGATAGAAGTTTTTGGTGATAAATTCCTGTTCTCTCTTGACAGCAAGGTTTATAACAGATACGATTTTTAACACAATGCTTGTTTAATGAAGTATTAAAGCTGCACCTCCATGAGTTCATACACCGGACCAACCTTGCTGATAGTCAAACTTTGTAACCTAAGAGGCACCCAGGTCATATTGGTTTTAGAGTCATTGAACTGTTTGCCCATTGGAGCTTGGTTTTGTCTTCACTCTTGAAATAAAAGAAAGGTACTTTCTTTTGATATTGCAGGGACACAGAGTTGAGAGAACTTAAAATTAAGAAGAAAATTTGGAGTTTAAAAAAATAAATGAGAAAACAAAACTGAATATATATTTTAAAGATTTATTTGTTTTTATGTATATAGTATTGTGCTTGCATATACACCTGAAGGCCAGAAGAAGGCACCAGATCTCTTTATAGATGGTTGTGAGCCACCATGTGGTTGCTGGGACTTGAACTCAGGACCCTTGGAAGATCAAGCAGTGTTCTTAATATCTGAGCCATCTCTCCAGCCCCAAAATTGAATATTTTTAAGGAAAAGCTTTTAAAAATATTTAAATTTATAAAGTAATGGGATATTTTGTATTTATAAGATATTTTATAATATGTGATATTGTTAATATGTGATCTTGATGAATAGATAAATAAAAGACTAAAATTAGGGCCACAGCTATGAGCACCAAATATTAAACAACAGAGATTGAGATGGTCCTATCTCATGATACAGCCAGACAATGAACTAAACAGTCTGGCAAAGCGTCTTGCCTTACCTAAGGTCTATTCAGGCTAATAGAGACTAGTTTAATAATATGTGTCAAACCTCATTGTTTTTGCTAGCACTGTTAAGCTATAGTCATTGTGATAAATTGAGTCATGTAAGAAACTATTATATTATATAAGAGTATACTATATTAGGACCAGGAAAATAAAGCTGCCATTCTCCCTATGGACTGTATTCATGCAATTCAGAAATTGTTATATTTTATTATAAACTGTTAAAGATGATTAAGCTTTAATATGTTCAGAACTATACTTGTAGTCATGCAAAATACTAAAGTAGTTAATTATACAAATAGCCTTTATTTAGCCTCCTGTGTATGTTTTCAAGGCATAGTCTAAAACAAATAACTAAAAACAAGCAAGGGTTGTTTAGCTCAGATATACTTAATAGATAATGGTCCTTAAACATGCCGCATTTCTGCTGAGTATGGCATTTAAGACATTAAAGCTTACTGTGACAGAAAGAGATTCCAGTTCCTGGGAGTGCCCCTCCCCCGAGGTCTCCAAGAAGATAATGGGGCACAATAACAACTCTACTGGATTGGGGTAATGCTAGTCACTGGACAGGACTACCCCAGTGCCTTGCCTGCTGCCAGGACCTGGCCCAAACTGGACAAGCAGGATACTAGAGAGCTGATTGCCCTACTTTGCCTAGACAAAGTAAGGTCAGTCCCCCCATGTTTCTCCTCCACAGGAAAGCCTGTCATCCTCTGGGATTGGCAACTGAAGACTGACACGTCCTGGTACCTCTGCCCCAAAGCCAAGGAGACCACAGGAGCCTGGGATGATTGTCTAGGTAATGGACTATGGACTGGTCTCTGTCCTTCTAACTGATACATAGGCCGTTTGGATTATACTTCTTGCTATAATGCATCCTGATATCTGATGGTGTTGACAGCTAGGCTAACTGCAGCTTTGTTAGCTTTGCAGCAGCAGGCAACCAACTCCTTCTCCCAAGGATGCAGTCACCAGCTTAGTTCATGTAAAACTACTAGGTCTTCTGTTAAAAGGAAGCAGACAGGTTTGCCTTGCTAACAAGCATCATATGACTCGACAAACATGTTTAAGGTGTAACTTTCCCCTGAAGAACCATACTTTGCAATGGCTATTTTCAATAATAAACATTCTCATCTCTAATGAATGATTAGATAGAAAGAAAATGTTCTAAGATATTTAAAAGTCTGAAAAGTTAAGTTCTAATGGTATAAGAAAATCAAGAGATATAAAAATGGGAAATGTTTTAGATTTCTCTCCTCACTTTATGCCGTTATTAATCTAAGATTTCAAGGGTTCAGAGTCTTAACATAGATCAAGAGAGTTCTGATAAAGAGAGCACTGACAGATTACTTGCCATTCAGTCACAGGAACAAGAGTCCAAATTTCCTTTGATTGACTTCTAAATATTGAATTAGAGGCATTTTTTATTGCGCTAAACAAATCTCTGTCTAGTCTATACACTGGACTCTCTGGACAGAGGAAAAATGTTCATGCTTTTTAACCCAAAGCTATACCTTTTACTATAACTCAAAGTCATGAGTCTAATCTAGCTGTTTGACAGACACCTGTTAGCTGTCTTTTTCTACAAGGGGAATTTTGGTACAGAGGCAATGCTAGTGTATCTAAAACCTTTATCTTTTTTTTTTTTTTTAACTAAAAGTTCATATAATCTTCAGTGAGTCAAAGAAGTCATAAGACTGGATCTACCTGTCCCAAGTCAAAAAGACTCTGCATAAGTGCAGCCTAAGTTTCCCCATCTGTCTATTTCCTAGAATGGGATCTCTCCTCTGGTCTCGAGGACTCTTCCCCTTATCCAATTACTAGGACCATAGGTCTTAAAGTTACACATGTGAGATTCTCCTTTAAGGTCCTAAATTTTAACTTCTGTCCATAGTATATATTTGTCTCAGCAGATTTCCCATTTGGCCACAAACTACAAACTGCTGAGCTCTAGACTTTGCTAAAAGCTTATGTGAATGAGTCCAGTCTATGTGATTGTCCCCAATCTCTTGAGCTGGGTCAGCTAAGCAGATGCTTCTGCTGTATGCCCCATTGCCCAACCTTCGATTAGCTTTTCAGCCTCTCTGGGCCCTGACAATGACATCCTGGTTACAGCTAGAAGTAGTTATAGAAGAGAACACATTGTTTTTTGTCCCCAACAGGGTGAACAGGTGACTGAAATAGTTCTACAATATGATTGGTTACTTGGCCTGCTTTATGCAGGACAGAGAGTTATCTTATTGATTTAAGAGAAAATTATTATTTCTATACAAGCCATTGAAGGTTATATTAAGACTCTATTCAAAGAAATATTATAAAAGGGGGACCGGATATAAAATAAATGACTGGTGCTCCGTTTTCAGGATCCGGCTGAACAGTAACTCTGATATCAGTCATAACAGGGCCTTTGGTCCCCTGCTTCTGCTAATTACTGTTGGCTCTTGCATCACTGATACCTTACATAAATAAGAATTCCTATCTGGGTACCATAAAGCTGATAGTTTTTAGATCCCAATGTAAACAAGTACCGATCACAGAGTCAAGGATTTGACACAGAAGACAAACTCAAGGGGGAATGTAAGGGCCAAATTAATATGTAAGCCCCACCTGCTGAGGGGTAAATTAACTTCCTGGAATGCTGGGAATTGTAATTCTTGGGAAATAAGAAAGCCACATGGGAAATAAGTTGGCCTTGTGGTTTTAAAAAGCCCCTCCAAAAGGTGACTTGTCACCACTTGCTGGGATTCCAGAGAGTGGACCTGACAAGAGTTCACTCTGATCTCTGTTTAATTCCAGTTTGCTTCAAATTTGACTCAAAATTGTAAAACTTGGTTTTCTTTCATGAATCTCAGTATTTACAATAGTGATGTCATTACATGTCATCCGCAGGCTCAAGAAGGAATGAAAGTTCAGCTGAGAAATTGCTTCCATCAGATTGGCATGTGGGTATGTCTTTGGGGGTATTTCTTTATTGCTGATTGATATAAGATAGTTTAGACTGCTGTGAGTGGTCCCATCCCTATGTAGGTCTTGGTTCTGTTAGAAAAAGTACCTGAAAAAGCCAGGGGAAGCAAGCTGGTAAGCAGCATTTCTCCATGGTTTGTGCTTTAATTCTTCCCCTCAGGTCCCTGCTTGAAGTCCTGGTCTGACTTCCCTCAATGATGAGTTGTGACATGGAAATGTAAGATAAAATAAACCCTTTTCTCTCCAGTTGGTTTTTGGTCAATGTTTTATCAAAGCAACAGAAAGCAAATGAACAAGTATAATATCTCTTTCCTTGGAAAAGTATTCTTGTACTTTGTTTACTGACTAATAACTGTACTAATAACTGAGATCAGTTTGTTTTGTCTCATTGTTCTTACTGTTGAGTTACTCGAGTTCCTTATATATATTAGAGATACACCCCTTACCTTCTAAATACTTCCTTTCATTGACTGTTTCCTGTATTATTGTGAGGAAACTTTTAGTTAGTATTGTCATACTTTTAAAAAATTATTATTTGTGTCTTTTATATCACACCCAAGAAATCATTTGAAATAACAATGTCACAAGGCTTCACACCTCTTTTTTTATTTCTTTTTTTTTAAGTAGAAATGTAAGATTTCAGGATTTCCAATGAAATCTATAGCCCATTTAGAGTTCACTTCTTATGTGATATGACTTTAATTTCTTTCTTCTCTCTCTCTCTCTCTCTCTCTCTCTCTCTCTCTCTCTCTCTCTCTCTCTCTCTCTCTTTCTCTCCTTTTGTATCTGTATATCCTAGTTTCTCATGTTCAGTTATTAAAGAAAGCATCTTTTTGTTACATTTTTATAAAGCTATGTTTGTTTCTCAGTTTCTCTCTTAACCCTGCTATCACGTAAATAACTGAGACTCTTTTATATTTGTTTAATAATAAGCTTCAACATGGGAGAATGGGGAAATAGAAGGATCCAGAGGGTCCTAGAAACCTACATGAAGAACATTATGACTGGTGGATCTGGGGTCAGGGGTCCTGCTCAAACTATGGCACCAGCCAAGTATAATATGTGCAGTAAACTTCAAACTCCTACCCAGATCTAGCCGATGGACAGGACATTTTCCACCATTGAGTGAAGAGTGGGGACTGACTTTCACATGAACTCTGGTGCCCCATTTTTGACCATGTCCCCTGGATGGGGAGGCCTGGTGGCACTCAGAGGAAGGATAGCAGCCTACCAAGAACAGACTTGATACCCTATGAGCATATACAGGGGGAGGAGGTTCCCCTCAGTCACAGACATAGGGGAGGAGAGTAGGGGGAAAGTGGGAGGGAGGGAGGAATGGGAGGATACAAGGGATGAGCTAACAATTGAGATGTAATATGAATAAATTAATAAAATATTAAAAAATAAGCTTCAAAATACAATAACCAAGTAGCTATTACTTCATTCTTAACCCTCTAAGCGAATTTGGCTTCCTCCCAGCATGCATCCTAGAGATAAGTACTTTGTAGCTTTCCTGTTCTGGCACCTCTCTCCTGATGTCTCCTAGACCTCTGTTCCTGGCTGAATCCCCTACTTCATCTTCTAATTCCTTCTCTCATGGATTGTAGGAAGTCCAGCCCAATTCTCTCCTCTGCTTAGGAAGTGGCTGTAAGCTGCTTTATTGGCATAGGGAACAATATTTACTCAACATTGAGACAGGAGATTCTCAAAACAAGGATTTCAATGAGATATTGGGGGTGGGGTATTATGGGAACCAACATTTGAATTACACAATTACCCTATGCCTACATCTTTTCCTTATGCATTTTGACACTTCCATCAAAGATTACTCATATATGTGGAAGTAAAATGTTTATATAGTAGCAAATAGCTGTGTTGGAAGAATGTCCAACTGTATTTTCAAATGCTGATTTCATTGCCTTGAGATCTGGTTACTGCTCTGCCATGGGCACTGTTATGAATGTTAAACTATCTCCTGTGACCATGTGATGATATATAAAGTTCCCCAATTATACCTAATTGGCTAAATAAAGATGATGAAGCCTATGACTGGGCAGAAGAGAGGGAGGCAGAGTTCAAAGTGCCTGGGCTTGGGTTCAAGAGAGGAAGGGGAGAGATAAGACAGAGGAGCAGTAGAAGACAGAACAGGAGGATAGGAAGCCTGAGAGAAGGGAGTCGCCATGAGGTAAGATGCCAATGAACACATAGCTATAAGGACAGACTGATGGAGCAGAAGCCTCTGGGAATCATTAGATTGGCAAGTGATTGACTTTAAATATACGAAGATGATAGTAGCTCAGAATCTGCCAGCATAGTGCTTACCACTTAATAATAAACAATAGTCTATCTGTGTCAGCCACTGCTAAACTATCTGGTTAAAGAAAACTGTTTCTGTCATAATTTACTGCATTATTTAGTATAGAAAGAATAATTTCTCTTTCTACATAGTTAATTCATTAAAGTTCTCTTTTTCTTAAATAATTTAGCCCATTTATATTTATACTCAATGTGATTCCTTATTGACATTTGAATAATTGTCTTCTTCCTATTTGTAAGTCCTTGGTTGCTTTCTTCCTCTTTATTTCCAGTCTTCGTTTATTGAAGTATAATTTTTGGGACAGGTGAGGATTTGCTTTCTGTTTCCAGTTGTATGCTGATTATTGTTTACTTTGTGATTACTATGAGTTTGCCTATAGTCAACAGGTACATTAAGCTGACAACAATGCTACATTTTAACCCTATGCTCTTCCCATCTGTGATACTAATCTTAAAATTAAATCTCTTTATATTGTTATTTCCTAACAAACTAGTTTCACTGCTATTTGCAAGAGTTGTCTTTTATTTTATATACCAAAAACATGAATGATTTATAGTCATGACTTGTGGCGATTTGAATAAGGATGGCCCATGCGTTTGAATGCTTGGCTCATAATGGTGACATTATTAGGCCTTTCTAGGGTAGATGAGGCATTGGTGGAGGAAGTGTGTCACTGTGCATGGGGATATGAGGTCTCATATATGCTCAAGCTATACTCAATGTGACACACAGTCTCCTTCTGCTGCCTGTGCATCAAGATGTAGAACTCTTAGATCCCCAGCACCATATCTGCCTGCATGCTGCGATGCTTCCAGCTGTGATGATAATGACAGTAAGCCAGGCCCACTTAAATGTTTTCCTTTACAAAAGTGGTCTTGGCCATAGTGTCTCTTTATAGCAATGAAATCTAAATTAAGACACCATCATAGTATAAATGTTCTGAATTTCACACTATGCTTCTTTTTTCACCTTTGAATTTTTGGATATTTTGACATTATTAATTAGAGTAGTTTCATATCATCTTGAATGATTTCCTTACAATTTTATTACAAGGCAAACCTAGAAGTAATGATTTTTAAAACACTCTTGGAAAGTCTGTATTGAAACCATTTTTTGGACAGATTTTCGAGGTCCAAAACTTTTGGCTGACAGTTTTGATCCTGCAATACATTGGAATTGTCTTTCCACTTTCTCTTAGTTTGCAGTTTCTACAGGAAAGCCTGCTTATAACCTAAAGGAGATTCTCTTACATATGAAGAATGCCTTTTCTCTTTCTTCTTTTAAGATGTCACTCTCTTTAATTTTTGGCAATTTGACTATAGTACATGGCTGTGAATCTTAATTTATCACAACAGATGCTTCTATCATTACCCAGATTTGGTTAATTTTTAGCTACTATTTCTTTAAGTAATAATTTTTTATCCATTCATTTCTTCTATAATCATAGAATGCAAAATTTAGACCTGCTTATTGTGTCTCATAAATCTTTTGGGGTTTCTTTATTTCTCTTTACTCTTTTCTTTATTTGTCTCTGACATCCTGTCTTCAAGCTCATAGCCTTTTTTTCCTTTTCTTTAATTAAACCAATTGATGATCATCATGGCTTCCTTCCATTCCAGACTTTCTATTTGGCTTGTTTATTCTGTTTTCCTGCTTTGCCTTTCATTTCAGCTATGTATTATTCAGTTGTTTTTTAAAAAGTTGTCTATTAGTATCTTCTGTGACTTGTTTAGCTCCCTAAAAAACAATTATTTTTCATTGCTAATTAGAGAATCTGTCTTCTGGGAATCCTTACAGGAACATTGTTGTGTTATTTGCTGGAGACATGTTTCTGTTGGCTTTCACACATCTTGTTGTGCATTACTGGCTACAGAGGTTAGGGAGTGACCTAACTTCCTTTTGTGCTTGAACACTTGGTCCTGAGCTGTTTTGACTGTTTCGGAATGTTAGGAATCTTTAGGAAGTAGAGCCATGCTGGAGGAAGTGAGTCACTGGTGGTGGGCCTTGAAGTTTTATAGCCCACCCAACTTCCTATGTGTGCTCTGCTTTCTAAATGCAGATGTAATAATCAATGTGGCCAGGCAGGCTGGCACCTTCCTTGTCTGCTACTGTGCCCACCCCCTGCCCCCAACTACTCCACATACATCATGGCAGAATGCATCCCATTGGAACTGTTTTTCTTCAGTTGTTTTCATCAAGGTATTTTTCTCACAGCAACGAGAAAACAACTAAGACAGCTCCTTTAAATTCTGTCAGTTTCATTGGGTCAAGGCCTCCACCTATGAGTGCAGACATTGGTTTCAGGTACAGTGGTTCTGGATCTGGTGAGTTTCTACACACAGTCCATACAGTTCTGTCTACTGACATCAGGGTCACTGAAAATTACAAGGATCCTCCATGGCCAAATTGAAACTCTGTAGCAGCAGTGGGATTTATGGTGAGGACTCTTGAGAGATTTCCTGGTCTGAGCTTTACCCACAGAGAAACTTGGAGCAGTAAGAGGTACTAATATTTCTAATGCAGTTTATGTGTTTGTGTGCTGATTGTGAGGAAGAGCCCATCCATTCCATGCATAGAGCCTATGGAATGACTATGCAATCAGAGTCTGGAGCACACTCAAAAGTGACAGGTACCCCTGGGGTCAAGACGCAGATATGCCTGGTTCCCAGTGAGAATGCTGTGTCCACAGTACTTGTAATCATGATGCAGGGAGAAGAACTGATGCCAAGTACACAGTAAGTTAGTTCATAGATGACTACAAGGCATATAGTTGGGTTGGTGTATAGCTGACTATAGGGCATACACTTTTGTTTTTCTAGCTGTTATATTTTTAGGATTTAAAATTTAACATTGAGTGATGCCTTTTTTTTTTTCTTTTTAAATAAAAGCATTGTTAGTCAAAATGGGTATGGCACTACCAACAGGAACTCTATTAAAGTCTATATTTTGGTTTCATATGAATAGGTCTATGATCTTTCTCATTGTGATTATGAAGTATAGGCTTTGGTAATTTACAGACATACTTCATTTTGGATTCTTTAATGCCTATACCTCCCTTCCAACACACCTACCCTAGACAGGAAAGAAAAGAGGTTCATGGGAACAGGGATAGACCTTTTATACTCAGTTCCTTGGAGCAATTGCAGTTTTCATCATCATGATTCCAATAGACCAACTAAGAAGCAAAGCAGCAATTCAGCAACGGTGACTGTGTCTGTTTCCAGCAGACAAACACCACACACCCTCACACAAGTCTGCTTCACATCTTACTCTTGGGATCAAAACAAAACATGTTTACATGTACTACATATGCCCCTTTCTATTAAAAGTACCCTTTTATTCTAACATTAATATGCTATATACAATAAGAATAGTTATGAGAATTATCAGGTAAAAGTTACACTTCAGTGTCCAGTCCACTTATATTTGACAATTCTGAAGAAAGTATTAAACTATCTATCCTATCCTAGTGTCGAAAGTTTTCCTAAATCACTTTTTAAATCATAATTTGCATTTATTAACCTAAAAAACATTTTTAGATGCTAAGCAACTAAAGCTTAATTGTAGTAGTACCATGGCTATCTAGTTTTCAACCCCATCAAAGACTTAAGAAGGAAATGCTACATAATATGTAGAAACTACAGAGAAGCAGCTTCTAAAGGTATAGACATGACAGAGCCTAGACAGTTACCAAAGGTTTTTCTGTATCGTTAGTGCATCCAATATCCAGCCTACTGGCTCAGTATATCTGATAGACTTTTCTATGAAGCAGGAATTTTGAAAGACTGGACCACCTAGTCTCTGCAAAGTTGGACAGTCAATGTCCCACTCTTGTGCTAATTACCTCATGAGTGACAAAAGAAAGGCTACTCTTGTTTGCTGCAGTGTCTCAAGCTAACAGGCCCATTGTTTCATTTCCCAAGGGCAAGAGATTATCTCATTTGTCTCTCTTGGATTCACAATCCCTAGACCAATGTTTTCCCTCCCCACAGTAGCTACAATACCCTAGAAGTCTTGGCATACCATTACCATTATGGGCAGAATCTCCTTGTTCTCTTCTACGAGTACAGTTTTCTCCAGTTAATGTACCAGTTATTTTGAGGTCTGGAGCTTTTAACTTTACACTTTCTTTGTAAATGGCCAAATTTATCACAATTATAGCATCAGGTGTTTTGATATCTGAGACCTCTAGCTGTAGCTTATCCTTTGATATTGGCTTGATGCTCCCGAGAGACAATATTAGCTGTCCCTCTTATCTATTCATCTAATGGGTCACCTCGTGCTTTTAATGGTCTAGTTGCTCTCTTACAGCAAGTGTTTTCATTCTCATAGGCCATGATCTGTGTCATTGACTGTCTGGTATCAGGGTCTGGGATGGCTCTATTTAGAGCTGAACCCAATCTCTCTAAGAATTCTGTGAAGGCTTCTCCAGGGTCTTGAATTACCTTAATAAATGAGGTGGTTGTTTTACCAGGCTCCCCAACAACTTCCCAAGCTTGTAAGGCTACAACCATTGTTCAATTACTACATTGTCAGATTGGATTTTTTTCTCATAAGTCAGCTTCACCAAGCAATTGATCTTTAACAACATTTATCCCCCGTGTTATATTTTGTTCTATTTTTGTGGCCTTATTTCTCCACCATGATAATTGCTCTAACTGTTGACCAGATTCTAGGACAGCTGAAACCAATCCCTTCCAATGTTGGGGAATATGTCTATGCTGCATAGCCCAGTAACGTAATATTTGTTTAACAAAAGCTGAATGCATTCTATACCATACAATAGACTCTTTAAAACATAGACTCTGTTTTGCTTTAAATATAGTATTTCTACTGGATACCATGCCTTCTCATCATAAGCCTCACCACCATCATTAGCAGGGATATGTTGGACAAAGACTGGGAAAGATGATGGTGTCTGTGTAGCTCTAGAAAATTCCTCTGGTGGCACACTTGCCTCCAAAGCCCTTTTAACCTGTCCAGCTTCCCATTCCTCCATGACCCTTTTGGCCTCTCTGACTTCCCGTCCTTCCCCACCCCCATCCGCACACAGGAGCTTTGAATACCTGACACATAGAGCAGGGCAGTGTGGCAAGAACAGAGAACTTCCATTTTTAGTTACCACAGAGTTTAAACACATTTTTTCTCCATTCATCAGTGGTGCTATTTGCTTCCCAAGTGCTTCCATCTGTACCTGTAAACTTCTTTGTTATACTGCCAACTCTGAAATCTTTTCTAGAACTATAGAATTTTGTGATACTTCTAGTTTTTGTATCTCATCAGCCATCCTTTCAATCTTTAAAAAAAAAACAGAATACAGAAGAAGACAACACAAAGACAGAAATTCCCTCTAGGTACAAAGCAGGAGAGAATACTGTAGTAGCAGTGGTCATTTTACTGACACGGTGAAACAGTAACTTTGTACCTTCAAAACCTCAGTTTCCTCTATAGCATTAGAAATTAAGTTACACATTTTGACAAAGCCACATATGGGTGCCACGTGTAGCCTTAGGACTTTTCAAACCTACTTTATGTGAGGTTCTTTAATGCCTATAACCCCTTTCAAGCCCACCTACCCTAGATAGGAGAGAAAAGAGGTTAATGGGAAGAGGAAGAGTAGACTGTTTTAGACTCAGTTCCTTGGAACAATTTCACTTTTCATCCTCAGAATTCCAGAAGACCCTTTAAAAAGCAAAGCAGCAATTCAGCAAAGGTGACTGCAACTGCAGCATCCAGAATCTGGAGGAGCAGCTGGAATCAGGAACCTCAAAGCATTCTCTGGAGCATTTCCCTCCAGCAACATCTTGAAGCAGAGTGATATACAGCTAAACAATAAGAAGCAATATCAAAACCAAAGGCCAACTCATGTTTGGGGGTATATAATACACACACACACACACACACACACACACACACACACACACACACACACAC
>OU015749.1:29268973-29296036 GCA_907169655.1 Acomys percivali | reverse complement strand
TACATCCTAGGTATAATGGATAGATATGATTCTATAGGAAGATAAGGTAAAATAGATAAGGTCTTCAAAAATCTCAGAGACATACAGAATATGACATGTAAAGATGTTTTTATTATTTTAAAGATTCAATGACAATTAGACAGGTTAACCCATGAAAAGTTTTTCAATTAAAAAAAAAAGACAATAATATTTTAACACTTTAAAATTTAAAAATTAGGATTCTCAGTCAGGTGCAGTTCTCCATGTAAGGGAGAAGGGTCAAAGTTCTGTCAAATGTATTAGAACAGTCTCTGAAGGAAACTGAATCTTTCCATGTTCTTGAGATTTCTAAAATGCAGTCATAGCATAAATGCCTGTACTTAGAAGTCCGCTTCTACACCTAAGTATCAGAAGGGAATCATAGTTAGTGAAGTCTGGAGCAATTTGATCTGGATTTTAATACCTTTGAGCACAAATAGTTTTTAAAACTCACTTTGATGTGGCAGGTTTTTTGAACACTGCCATAAAAGCTACACAGTCTTTACAGTGGAGGAAAAGAAACAACTAGCCAAGTTATATCTTGGATTTTGCTTAAAACAACAAAACTCTCTGAGACGTAATGATAGAGGCGTCTCTGTGCTTCCTGTTGCTCGCTAGCACTCCTTGCAGCTCTGGGAAGGGATTCTCCTTAAATAGCTTTAATTTGCATAGAAATTCTCTAATGTTTATCTATCAGAGCTCTGAGAAGTACACCTGTGGATAAGCAAAGCCGAGCAGACACTAAGTTTTGTAAATTTATCAAGCGTAATGAAATCTTGAGCCATTTCATTAATACAAGGTGAATATGTTTTCTTCCTGCCTTCACATGTGTTTTAGGAATTTTTAAACTTGAGTTTCTAGAACATAAACTCTAAAGCAAATTGTCATCCTTGTCACTGAAATGACAAAAACATACTATTTAAGTTAAGACAGCATATTATTACATTGTGTTTAATATGAAACGAAATTTCTAAGATGTTGCTTGGGTCATTTGTGGCCTGTAAACCTTGCAGTCAGAGAAGATAGTGGTCACCTAGACAAAAAAAAAAAAAAAATCTCAGTTAATTATTTCCTGAGATGCACAGTTTATCTGTCAGTCACTGTGTTTGAAAAAGAAGTTTGTTAATAAGTTAATGGCTTCACTAGCATTTTCGCACTAGCCACATTGTAGACAAGTGAATCCATGTAGTCGTAAGGTAGCCAAACTTTCCTTTTTGGTCAGCACTGGAGCTATTAAAAGGCTGATGGTGTTCCACACTCCTTCAATCTCATGACTGCAGTTTCAAGCACAAATGCACACAGAGTTCACAGCTGTTCTCTGGGCTCATTTTCTCGGCTTTCCATGAGACTATCTGACTGTCTTTACACATTGTCTTCTGTCTGTTCTCCTCTGAAATGTTCTAGCTGGGCAGGGTTATTGACTAAAGCATTGCATTTCTCTGTGTTGTTAAAAAATATGGAAAAATGCAGTTGAAATGTCAATTTACATTGTACTAAGATAACTGGCTGATAAAAACACCATGACAGTATCACTCTTTGACTTTATATATTGGCTGATATATATTGGCTGATCTCTGATATATGTTTTTGTTGTTACTATACATTTTCTATTATTAGACTGTTCACTATCTAATTTAAAATTGATTGGATATAGCTTGTGCCAATATTTTGCTGTTGCTGTTGTTTTTGATGACATCAGAGGACATAGGACTTAATATCTCTCAAGTTTATGCTCCACATTAACAAATTTTGCTCAGTAGCTGAAATGTATATTTGCCAGTTCTGACATGGTTCCATAGAAACACAGTTCCAGGTTGACTGTGAAGCAGGCTCAGGAGGAGTGTTTTCCATGATACATTTATTTACTGAGAAATCTCTTCAGCTCTGAAGCCTTGCACATTAGTCAATATAGACAGAGCTCACTCTGGTATTTACATCACTTAGGAATGCTTGGATATGGAATGTCTTCCACAGCTCCAGGCTTGGCCTTTACTATACGTACCACGGGAAGCTATTAGAGCTTCTAAAGCATGAAGGTTTTGGGCCATTGTCAATATACCCTTAACCAGACAGTAGGACCTCAGACATTTCATCTTCTACATCTGGTTCGCATGAATACTTCCACATCGTGGCCATGATGTGCTGATGCACAGCCATCAGTCCTATAACAAAACTTCATAATGGCAGGTGAAGCCACATGACCCTTTTCTCTTCATAAGGTGATCATCATAGGTATCTGTTACAGTAAGAGAAATCTGACCAGCACAGAGATTGTCTCTGATATTTCTCAGTTGTTGGTTCATTTACCTGAACTAATGGTCTCTTTTTGGAATGCAGTGAGAAGACGACTTATGATCAGTTTGATTTAATGTAAAGGGTGCAAAACATAGAGTGATAGAGAAATAAATAAAGCCGATGGGATTTCATGATAAAAGACTTTGGTAAACGAGTATCTTCTATGATTTAAGTGGTATAATTACAGACAGATTAATGAAATACTGAAACAACACATTCTATTGTGTAACTCTAGGTAAAGTTTCTATAATCGTGAGTACAGTGTTTCCACTGGAGATCTGAATGTAATGGATGAAATCATCAAGGATTCTGACAGCACATGACTGTCAGATTAAGGAGGTGAGTTAAAACAATGGTCAAATTAGCCACGTGGTAAAGAAACCCATGGAAGTGAAATAAAGATGATGCCTTTTAGTCTTCACATTTTCTACCTTTATAAAGACTAGACGAGATTTATCACAGTATGTTTCCAGCCACACTGCCCCACCAAATGTGTAACCCCTGTGGTGAAGCTTGCTAGTCCACAGAAATCTAGGTCTGCTTATAGACAAGCTCAAAATTCTCAACAAAGCAGACCAACTGGACATATAGAGTCATGGTAATTCTGCTGCTTTGTACTGTGTGGGAGAAGACATGTTAGAAACTAGAAGATTGCTACAGGTTCTGTTGGTACCTGAATTCAATTATGAGTTTGAGGTTCTTGGTTCTATGTCACCTGCCACTAGTAAAAGACTGCCCATTGTTAATTGTCATGTTCTATCCCCACACATAGGTACATATATGTCCCTGACTTCAGTGCACCTTGGTCCTCAGCCTTCCCTGAGTCCATATTGCAGTTGGTTTCCTTGGACTCCACCCTTTATAAAGAATATGAGCTTCGATTTTCATGCATCTTGAAAACTACCGAAGTAGAATTTCCCAGACAAGGTGAAAGTTGTAGCATGACAAACAGCACAGACAATTTTTTGATAATATGTGACCCGAGAAACATGGGTCTGTTGACCTCATAACTTTGTGAACTGATTCTCCAAATGAAATAAACGTTTGTGTATTATGCCTCTTTGTTATATGCATTTAAAGAAAGACTGAATGAGTTTTTAAACAGAGTTGCTTCAGGCAGCTATTATGGGCTATAAAATCCTAATAGTCTGAATTGAATTCTAAAAGTTCTGGTTATCACAATGAAAATTTTTAAAAATTCGACTCAGTCCCCAGTCTTCTATTGTTCTCTGATCCATACTCAGATCTGTGACCTATAGAGAATACAGCTTGTACGGGGAAGAGATTGCCTTGACAAGAAGGCCCACAATAACTCTGCAGGAGGAGACAATACCTGTGCCTGGGGAAAACAGCAAAGTTCTGTGTCCAATTGTGTTAAAGAGGAAAGTGAGCGAAGTATTCACAGGCCTCAATATTTGAAATCGTATGTGATCTCTTTTTTTCTTTTTCAAATTAAGGAAGAAGAGTAACAAACCATCAAAGTAGCACATGACTATAAATAAAATTGCTCCAAAATTAAGTTAGCACATTATCCAAGTTATTAGCGTGTTCAAAGAAGTAAAATAAGTGCTGTAATATTTACCTGAGGGAGGATAGGTGTGCTATAAGTACACAATGAGTATTTTCCCTCTATGGGGAATATCATGTGGTATGGTGTGGTGTGTGTGTGTGTGTGTGTGTGTGTGTGTGTGTGTGTGTGTATGTGTGTGTGTGTTCTTGCATTTGTGTGTACACACTTGGGGTAGCCAGAGGATAATTTAGGATATTGTTTCATACTTGTCACCAATCTTGTTTGGAAACAGTGTCTCTCTCATGCCTGAAAATTGCCAAATAAGGCACTCTGATTTGCTTTTCAGCCCTCAGGGATCTGCCTGTCTCTACCTCCTGAGCACTGAGTTTACATGAGAGTGCTGCCATGCCCAGATTTTAAAAAGATGGCTTCTGGGAATTTAACACAGGATCTTTTACCTGTGAAGTTGATCCATTTCCCAGCCCTCGAGATGGAAGCTTGGTCAAGTTAATACTTGTCCCCTTTCCATAAAGTGAACTCTCTCAAATTAAACAAAAACAAAAAACAACCACGACCCCCCTAAAAAACCCCTGGGGTCTTCTAACTCCTCTATGTTCTTTTTCTTTCTCGCTTTCTTTTTGTTTTTTGTTTTGTTTTATTGTTGTTGTTGTTGCTTTTGGTTGTTGTTGTTGTTGTTTTGGAGACAGGGTTTCTCTATGAAGCTTTGCCTGTACCAGAGCTTGAAATCACAGAAATCTGCCTGCCTCTGCCTCCCAGGTGCTGGGATTAAAGGTTTGTATCACCACTGACCAGCTACTTCTCTCCCTTCATTAAAGAATTTCAACATATTACCCAATCCTATAGTCTCACCTTCCATAATATATGCATGATTCTAACAAGCAGCCTTCTTCCCAAAGAATATAGGTGAGCTTGGGAATAGACCAGAGAAAATGCAAATAAAATGCACTAAACTAATACAGAACATACCCCAGGAAACATTTGAGCTAGAGATCAGATTACAACTTTCCTCCTAGCTGGTCTCCATCAGGCTGCCCTCAAACCAGTAAACTATGAGACACTCCAAGAGGTCATCTAGGACAAACATGAAAACCCATCACAATTCCTAGAATGCCTCACAAAGGCCCTCTTACAGTATACCAATCTATACTCAAAATCCCAAAGGCTAAATAACTCCTTATGGCCTATTTCTTTTCTCAGAAATAGGGACAAGGCTAAGTCCTTCCAGAGAGGACACCTGAACTTCACAGGCACAAGTCTTGGTGCTGTCCTTAGGGTGAACCATATGAGAGATTTAAAAGGCCCATAAACAGAAATACCAGATGGTAGTCAAGGTCATTTTACCAGATTTGGTGACTTCCAAGGCTCCCTGGCCTCCTAAGACTCAAAAATTACCAGGTTCCTATTTCATATGTGGTTAGGAGAGCCACTAGCTAATTAAACCCTGGGCTAATTCCTATAGGCCACCCTAGTCATATCCAAAGTGCCACCGAGATAGGCATTGCCTTGTTGAGAAGCCTGTGCCCCTCAAGGCATGAGGACATCAGACCCAAATTACTCTCCAGATGACTTCTTATGCTTGGCCATAGATGACTGAAGGGGTCCGGGCTCCCCTGATTTAACTACTTTCTGTCCAACAGGGAGCCCCAGATAGACATTACAGTATCAGAGCAACTCATCTCCTTTCTCCTGGATACCATTTTGGGGATGACATTTCCTTCTCATTTACCTATTGTTGGGGGCAGGGAGATGGCTTTACCAACCTCACCAACCAGACCCCACCACTCAATTTCATTTTCAGGGGTGTCTTTTTCACTCATTTGTTTCCTGGTGGTACCAACCTGTCCTGTTCCCTTGTTGGGAAAAGATTTTCTAGTCAGAGTGGGATCCCCTATTTCCTTTGTTTCCCCCATTCTCCTGACCGCAAGCTCACCAGAAGACTCTCAACTCTTTCTCTTAGGTATCAAACTTATTGGTTACAATACATCATTTCCTTTCCCAGCCTCCCAGGTGGACTCCCAAGTCTTGTGTACTCAAAATACCTCTGTTGTCAAACACCATTCCCCTGTTGTCATCCAATTACAGGACCCTACTTGGGATACCACACAAGCCAGTGCAACTCTCACTCCAGAGCCTCGGGAGACTTAAACCTTTCTTCTCTGACCCCACATCTTTGCCCTTTAACACCCCTATACTGGCAGTAAGAAAGCCCAATGGGGTCTACAGCCTGGGTAAAGATCTTTGGCTTGTCAATCTTGCAGTGGCCTCTCTCTACTCTGTGATAGCTAACCCTTACACATTCCTTTCTACTATCTCCTCAGGGACCTCCTATTTCTCAGTAGTAGACCTCAAGGATGCCTTCTTCTCTATCGCGCTTGAAACCCAGTCACAAAACCTAGACTGACCCTAGCACCCATGTCACTACCCAACTCACCTGGACTTTCTTACCACAGGGGCTATGGTACAGACTACACCTACTTGGACAGGCCCTGGCCTCTGATATACTCTTTTTAAAAAATCTCTCCCCAAATCTAAATGCATACAGTATGTAGACAGCCTTCTCTTCTGCAGTCTATCCTCACAAATTACCTAGACTGATACCTCTGCTTGTCTAAATTTCTTGTGCAGCTTGGGCTACAGAGTATCACCATCTAAGGTCCAGCTGTCCTCCCCCTAGGTCACCAATTTGGCACTAACCATTACCTCAACCCACAAAGCCATTATCTTTGTTAGAAAACACCTAATCTGTTCCTTCATGGTCCCCTCTACCAAAGAGGAGAATTTATCATTCCTAGGAATAACTGGCTTTTTATGCTCCTGGATCTCCTTTCTCCTTCTTGCATTCCTGCTGTATGAGGCAACCCTTGGCTCTCACATGGACTCCTTCTCATATTCATTTAAAACCCTTTCATAAACACCAACATGCCCCCTCAAAGCTCCAGCATGACACCTCCAAGACCTACCTCATCCCTTCTCCCTCTATGTAACAGAAAAAGAGGGAAATGCCCTTAGGTTCTAGGCTGCCAATGGGGACCTTCCTTTGTACCTGTAGCATGTCTTCAAAAAAAAAAAAAAAATTAGACCTTACAAGGTCAATTCATAACCATCTACACAGACTTCAAATAGGCCTTTCACATCTTCCTGTCTCAGACTGCCATCTGGAAAGAATGCAGACTTCTTAAAACAAAAGGAGGATAAACAAATATTTCAGACCAAATCATGGCCATATTAAAAGCGGCCCATATTCACAGGGATATAGAAATTGACCACTGCCAGGTCAGACTGACAATTCCATCATCTCCAAGAGAAATAAGTAGGCCTCTGAGGCAGCTAGAGCTGCTTCCTTTGGAGGCCTAGACCCATGTCACCCACAGCAGGGCATCTTTGCATTGCAACTCACATCCTCAGTATTGTCCTACAATGCTGGACAAATTTTGTCCTATCTATATCAGCTTTTTCATCCTAATAGCCTACCTTCATGTCACTTTGTTAAGGCCCACCTGCAGACTACCCTGTTAGTTCACAAGCAGATCCACTGGCCTGACTCTAGATGGCTTTGCAACCTCTAACATCATCACCTGCCACCAAGTGTGTGCCAGATGCCCTTTAGCTGCACATCAGATATACAAGGGCCAACATGCCACCTTAGCTTTCTCTTACCTCTTTCTCTTGCACTCTCTATAAGCGATGCCCCTTCCTTTCTCTCTCTTTCTCTCCCACTGTCTTTCTCTCTCTCTCTCTCTCTACCCTCATGGCCCACTCAGGCCCTAACTCCTTTCCTCTTTCCTTCCCTCAAATAAATCTCTCCATATCAGATCTGTTGTGTCTCACTTTAGTTAGTTTTATGGTAATATTTAATGGCTTGTACAGGGAGGTATCCTCTGGTACTGTCTAGACACTCCAGAATCCTTTCTACTCACCAAACCTGCCCACAGCTACTCCCTGAAACTCCTGTGTACTGCTCCAGCCACCCTTAGGTAAGTGTGAACCCCTACCCTGATCCCACAGCAGAAACTAGGTGTGCTACAGCCTCTCTGTGCCAGGACATCTCTGCCCTTGCTGCCACTGTGTCTTGAGCCTGAGAACTGAGTGCTAACCACAAAAGTGGCTGAAGGCCCCAGGCAGGCTCAGTCAGTTTGCTTCCCCCTCCCCCACTTCCTGTGAGCCCATCCCAAGGCCAGGCCTGGCACAGAGGCCTGCCAACACTGTGCTCCACCAATTGCTCAGTTGGCTGAAGGGCTGCCGCTGCTGCAGCCACAGCCCCACCCACCTTCATGCTTACACCACATTTAAAAGTTTGCCTGGATCATTTGTCTTTCAAATTTGATACTAAGTTCTACTTAAAGATTCCCACCACATGGTTCTGGCTTTGTGCCTCTCCATGTGTTCAAATTCTCTCTTACCTCTTTTCTTTCCCCCTCCCACAACAATCTGCAGGAATCTCAAACAAGCCTGTATTCCCAGCCTCCCTTCAATACAGTCATATTTTAAAGGACATATGTTCAACTATGTTCATAACAGCTTTATTCGTAATAGCCAGAATCTGGAAACAACCTAAATGTCCCTTAACCAAAGAATGGCTAGAGAAACCGTGGTACATTTACACAATGGAATACTACTCAGCTAATAAAAACAAAGAAATATTGAAATTTTCAGGCAAATGGATCAAACTAGAAAAGATCATCCTGAGTAAAGTAACTAAGACCCAGAAATACATGCATGGTATATATTCACTTATAAGTGGATAGTAGCCCAAATTAGATGTCTTCTGAGAGAACCCACTCAGCAGGGGTTTGGGAAAGATACTTGAACTCAAAGCCAGATTCTGGGGGAACATTGAACTATATGAAGAGTTGGGGGATTGAAGGACCCAGAGAGGTAAGGAGCTACACAGGGAGACCATCAAGGCCAGCGGATCTGGACCCAGCATGGCCTGCACCAACTAATGCACCAACTCAAAACAATGTATGCAGAGAATTAACAGGCAGAGGTGACCCGCATCAGCTGATATCCCTAAGAGGCATGGGGGAATACCCAAGGAAGTGGCCTGGTCCATCTGGGACACAGAGAGCAAACAGGTAGAGCTGAGTTGGGCACCAGCAAAATACCATAATAGCTGCTACCTAGATAAGGGCCATGGGACAGCTGAGCAGCTTTGGGCTTGAATTTCTCTCCACCCACTCACTGCTTACCAGCCTGACCTACCTGGGTCACAGAAAGTGAACCAAGAGAGGTGAGTCTGGCTTCAGCAATAGCATACATTATCCACTAGGCAAAAGAGACCTGAGAGGCATAAAAGCGATCTCAATTCTCAGCTTTCAACTCTCTCAACCTGTTCCTCTCCTGTCTGACACAACTAGAACACATAAAGGAAATCTGGTAGAGCTGAGCTGAGTTCAGGCTTAAACACCCATTTTCTACCATTATAAGAAGGACTCAAGAAAGCTCTAGCAAATACCCTAAGCTTGGACCTCTCTCTGTATGCTCCTTACCTGCATGGTCCATGTGATACACACATAGACAACAACCCCATTGGAGGAACCTCCATGCCTGCTAACACCAGAAACAAACAGATGACTAGAGACTAGCATGAGAAGACAAGCAACAAAACTCAGAGCCATATGGCACCACTGGAAACCAGCAACCCTACTTCAACAAGCTCTGGAGATAAGAACAGGCAAGAAGCACAAGAAGATTTTAAATCTGAGGTGATAAAAATGATAGAAGCCTTGAAGGAGGAAAATATATCACACAAAGAAATACAGGAAAATACTTATAAATAGATGAAGGAATAGAATAAATCCTATAAAGAATTACAGGAAAACTCAACCAAATACAAGAAAGAAATGAATAAAACCTTTCCAGACCTAAATAGGGGATTAGAAGCAAAAAGGAAAACACAATCTGAGGTGATCCTGGAGTTGGAAAACTTAGGGAAGAGAACAGGAACTGCAGATGCAAACAACATCAACTGAATACAAGATATAGAAGAAAGAATCTCAAGTATAGAAGATAAATAAATAAATGAAATTAGAGAGATCCCATAGTAGCAACTTAACAGCACACCTGAAAGCTGTAGAACAAAAAGAAGCAGAAACACTCAAGAGGAGTAGATGGCTGGAAATCATCAAACTCAGGGCTGAAATCAATACATATGAAACAAAGAGAACAATTCAAAGAATCAACGACACCAAGATTTACAAACCCTTGGCAAAACTAACTAAAAGGCAGAGGGAGAGTAATCAACAAAATCAGAAATGAAAAGGGAGACATAACTATAGGCACTGAGGAAATCCAAAGAATCATTGGGTTTCACTTCAGAAGCCTATATGCCACAAAATTTGATAATCTAAATGAAGTGGACAATTTTCTTAATAGCTACTAATTATGAGGAGTTCCTTGTTATAAATTCTTGGGGTCACTTATGTATACTCTCATATCATCTGCAAATACTGATAATTTGACCTCTTCCTTTCTAATCTTATCTCTCTTGTCTCCTTTAGTTGTCTTATTGCTCTAGCTAGGACTTCAAACACTATATTGAAGAGATACAGAGAGAGTGGACAGCCTTGTCTTGTCCCTGATTTCAGTGGAATTGATTTAAGTTTCTCTCCATTTAGTTTGATGTTGCCTATAGGTTTTATGTATATTGCTTTTACTATGTTTAGGTACATGCTTTTTACCACGACCGCTCCAAGAATTTTAATGTGAATGAGTGTTGGATTTTGTCAAATGCTTCTTTAGCATCTAAGGAGATAGTCATGTGGTTTTTTTTCTTTCAGTTTGTTTATATGATGTGTTACATTGATGGATTTCTGCATATTGAACCACCCCTGTATGCCTAGGATAAAGCCTACTTGGCTAATGTGAATGATATATTTGATGTGTTCGTGTATTCAGTTTGCAAGTGTTTTACTGAGTATTTTTGCATCAATGTTCATAATAGAAATTGGTGTAAAATTCTCTTTCTTAGTTTCCTCTTTATGAGGTTTAAGTTTAAGCAGCCTCATAGGATGAGTTTAGTAATAGTCCTTCTATTTCTAGTTTGTAGAATACTTTGGAGAGCATTGGTATTAGCTCTTTTTGAGGGCCTGGCAGAATTCTGTGTGGAATCCATCTGGCCCTGGTCAATTTTTGGTTGGGAGACGTTTGAAGTCTGTTTCTATTTCCTTAGGAGATAAAGAATTATTTAATGTGTTTACCTAATCTTGACTCAATTTTGGTAATTAATAAATGGGACCTCATGAAACTAAAAAGCTTCTGTAAGGCAAAAGACACTGTCAACAGAACAAAACAATAGCCTACAGACTGAGAAAAGATCTTCACCAACCCTACATCTGACAAAGGGAAAATATCTAAAATATATAAAGAGCTCAAGAAATTAAACACCACCAAACCAAATAATCCAATTTAAAAATGAGGTACAGAGCTAAACAGAGAATTGTAAAGATGAATATCAATCAGCTGAGAAACACTTAAAGAAATGCTCAACATCCCTAGTCATAAGAGAAATGCAAACCAAAACAACTCTGAGATTCAATCTTATACCTATCAGAATTGCTAAGACCAAAAACTTAAGTGACAGCACATGCCAGCGAGGATTTGGAGAAAGTGGGAACACTCATCCATTGCTGGTGGAAGTGAAAAATGTACAACCACTTTGGGAATCAATCTAGTGCCTTCTCAGAAAATTGGGAATAGTGCTACCATAAGAATTAGCTATATCACTGCTGGGCATATACCTGAAAATGTTCTACCATACAATGAGGATATTTGCTCAACTATGTTCATATCAGCTTTATTGATAATACCCAGTGTCTGGACTCAATCTATAATCTGGAATTTCTTTTGCTCTTGCTTCTTTCCCTCTCTTTCCTCCGTGAATGATGGCCAAGAGCTGCTTCCAATGAACCTACATTTATATACTTTAACTTGTTTTGCATGGAAAGCAATCCAACATTCTCATTTTTAAAAATTATAGTAAAAGGGAGGAATGTTAGTTCACAAGCAGATCTACTGGCCTGACTCTAGGTTGCTTAGCAACCTCTCATGTCATCTTCTGCCACCACATGTGTACCAGATGCCCTTCAGCTTGGAAGCAGATATAAAAGAGATAACCTTCCACCTTGTCTCTCTCTTACCTCTCTCTCTTGCACTCTTTCTAAGGGATGTACCTCTCTCTCTCTCTCTCTCTCTCTCTCTCTCTCTCTCTCTTTCTCTCTCTCTCTCTTTCTCTCTCTCTCTCTCTCACTCTCTGTCTCTCAGTCTCTGTCTACCCTCATGGCCTACTCAGACCCGATCTCTTTTCCCCTCCCCTTTTCTCAAATATATCTCTCCATAGCAGATATGTTGCATCTCACACTAGTTATTTTTTATAATACATGCCTGAGGATTTACTTTCCTTAAGGGATATTTTGTCTCTTGTAAAATCTGTAAAATATCAGACCCCCAACTCAAGCTATCACACTTGCCTTTTCCTACTCACCTGGCCAGAGACTTTCTCCATGGGACCCGTGGCTATTGACTTCACCTATAGCCAACAGTCAAACGTGTACTTCCTGGCTTTAGTGGACACTTCAGGGTGAGTGGAGGAATCACATACCACCAACAAAAGGGCTCAGACAGTGCTCTGACCTCATCTTCTGGGAGATCATTCTCTGCTTTGGAATTCCTGCCTTCCTACATATAGATTCAAATAATCAGTAGCCTTCCCTTTTACACTGCATGTGATAGATTCACCCAGAAGTTTCTTTGTGCTGATTTTTGCTCCCATGATTCTGTTTGTTAGGCTTCATTTTCTCTTGTACACATCTAGAAATAGGTTTTTACTGCCAATGGACTGCTGATCTTCCTGAAAGCCTGGAGAAGAGAAAGAGTGTCTTCCTTTCCTGCCTGGGTCAGTCAACCAAGGAAGCCTGAGATTCCTGAGGTTTTTCAGAATGTCCCATATTGCCCCTAAAAAGCTATTATTTTGTGAAACATTTCCCAATTTAATTTAAGCAGAACAATGGTCTATGTATGAGTACAGTGGAGTGGTTTGTGGGTAAGTCACTGAGGGGAAGCTGTCTCAAGTTATTTCCCATCTACAAATGTGTGGAAATTTTCATGTGTTGACTGCTACAGATCAAGACAAGTGGAAATAATGACAGTTTAATGTGCTCCTTTAATCAGTAGTCTTGGTAACATCTCCTTTGTCCTTACATTCTGAGATACAGGCATTCTTGAACATCTCAGAAGCCTGTACTTTTCATATTTTGGGTCAACTAGATATCCACACCCACCTTCAGCGTTTTCTGGCTGAAAGAAAGTATGCTTTAAATGCAGAAAGATCTGTATTTATGAGCATAAATTCAAGGCAGAAGCCAATGTACTTCTCCTAGGAAAATGGGCACATCTTAAGCAAGACACAGACATACTTTAATTTGTATATTTAAATATGTTGTTATGAATGAACCTAAAGTATCAATGTCCCAATGTTTTCTTAAAAACTTTTCCATAACACCAGAAGACATTGTCATCAAATCATTTAAGAAAAGGAAAGAAACAAAGCTTTACTACATGAGTTAATACAGACTTGATGGCATACAGACAAGCAACAAAGGGCAGACACACAAGAGCCCTGACTCTAAAAAAGATGGAGGACAAAATGAATTAATTAAGTGTTTTAAACAGACTTACCTTGAAACCATGTGACACATTATAAACCAATGTGAATGGCAATAATGTCTTCATAATTTTAATTGTATTTTCAGTGAAGCAGCATGAAGAATTTTGCAACAGTTAGTGTACATCTTTTTCCAGTACATGCTGTTTCCATCAGCCATTTGTTGGAGAAAAAAATGTACAGAAATATGCCACATGAAGCAGATGCCAGATAAACATAGGAAGTAATTACTAAGCAGGAAGGCTGCAGGAAATGGGTTGTTTTGCTTCCATGGTTGTCTCTGCTCACCAAGGCTCAGAAATAATGAATGAAATAGACTCACACTTTGAGGAGAGACATTGTTGACATAATGCAGGCACCAAAGACTAGTCACATCATAGTTCTAATGAAGAAGATAAACACAAACTGATATTGAATAGTTTATAAAATATGTCTTTGAAAATGTGCGGATTCTATTGTAGTTAGTTTTTTTTTTTGTTTTTGTTTTTGGGTTTTGTTCTTGGAAATTAACATAAGGAAGAAAATTTTCATTTGAAAAGAAAGTAAGAATTTTAAGTCTTAGTTTTGAAGCCCAGATTTTAATAGAACATGATCACACATGAATAGGATTTATTGGGGAGGTTTTCAACATAAAATTCTGTCACACAAAGAAGAGAAGCTTGGACGTTACTGGTTAAAATGAATTTCAGTTACTCAGGATAGTGTTGTGGCCAGAAGACTGAATCAATTCAAACAAAATTTACCTATTCCTAAATCCTTTGGACTGTTTGAATAATCTCTTTCTGCTATCTCCATACAACCCCTTAGGCATGACCCATGAAGACAGCATGGGGTACATGCCCTTACTAATCTCCAAGTGGGATCTGGAAATATTTCTTACTTCCTTTTTTCCAGAATCAACTTGATTTTCCCATGCCTAATATGAGGCTTCCTTCAAATGGAGACCTTGTGGCCTCTGTCATGTGATAATAGCTGAGGGACAGCTATAAAAAGTTCTGCTTGTATTCAAAGGTGCCCAACTGTTGGTGCACAATCTGTGAAAGGGTAACTATGTCCTTCCTCACCTACCTAAGGCATTCTTTGATTCGCTTGAATAAAAAGATTATGGCCAATATCTGGGCAAAAAGTGGAAAGTGGAACCTTCTGGTAGAAAGGATCTAATGAAAGATTTAAGAAGAGGGCATTCTGGGGGCAGGTGTGGAGGTGGATGGCCTGAAACAGGAGCAGAGAGCTAATCAGGATTGTTATTGACATAAGCACATCAGTCAGATTAGAGAAGCTGGGAGATAGCCCAAGTTAAAGGCCAAATCTTTTAAAATATACAAGAGTCTCCCTATCCTAGGTTCATAAAAGTCCAGCTACACCTGTCTAAATGTCATTTTCTGCTGGGAGCCATAGACCAGGAGGAAGAGTCTGGCTTGAAGGCAGGTGATCTTAAGTCTGTATTTGAGCTTTGTGATCCTAGGCAACTTACCCAACCTCTTCAAGGAAGCTTTGATTTTTCTATTTGCAAAATGGAGGTAAGAGTATCTATCTCAGAGTTGTAGTGGACATTAAACAGCATAATGGACAAGGTATTGTAATATTGTAATATGGCTTATAGTGTCTTTATTCATATTTGGCTACAAAATTAGGAAATATGATGCTGTGATCAGCCCACTTGTCCTGCTTTAAGAGAATATAGTAAACAGGATAATTTACAAAGAACCTATATTAATTTTCTCTCAATTCTATAGGCTGAGGCATCTGAGATGGATGCTCCAGCAAGTGGCAGCAAGGACTAGCTACAGATTTTGGTGATACTGTGTCTCCCTGTCCTCTGGAACTGAAGAACATGGTGCCCTCACATAGCAGAATCTAGAAATGGAAAAGGAGCCTCACATTTCCCCCCAGGTCTTTACTTCAGGGAATTGATGCATGAGAGACAGTCCTCAACCGTGAATCACCCACTAGGGTTCTCTGGTCCTGCAGCTCTTCCTGGAGAGTTGTGAACTACATCTATTTATGTCAGAGAGAGCATCAATAGTACACAAAAGCTCCAGCTCCCCCCCCCCCCGCCGAGTCCAGCTTGGTGAACCACTGAGTGTATTGGGGTCACAGGTGATTTGTGACTCAAAGGCAATTGCTTCATTGAGAAGCCCACCTCAGTGTGGGTGACAGTTTGCAACGATGGCATTCCAGGGGCTCCAGGAAGCCTTGTGCATGGGGAGTCTCTGTAGGCGCTTTAAAAAAATATCTATTTTTTTAGGCTTCTTATGCCTCTACCTCCCTTCCAACCCTTACCCTCCTAATGTCTTCCAATCGCCCAACCCCAGGTAGGAGAGAAAGAAGGTTAGTGGGGAGAGATGGTGTAGCTCTCTTTAGCTACTTCCTGTTGTTTCGGGTCATCGAGTTCCATAGGGCAAGTCCAGTCCTCATTTCAGGATATCTCCCACTTTCATCAAACCACAACAGCAGCAACCAGGAGCAGCATGGGGGAGCAGCTGCTGACTTCTTTTTTCCTTCAATTCCCTCCCC
Organism: Acomys percivali; assembly: GCA_907169655.1. NCBI lineage: Eukaryota > Metazoa > Chordata > Mammalia > Rodentia > Muridae > Acomys > Acomys percivali. The sequence goes on along the minus strand of OU015749.1, from coordinate 29,280,014 downwards.
CTCCCACCTCCTGGGCTCTGATATTTATACCCTCTCAGAGTCCTCAGAATTTTTTTTTTTTTTTTTTTTTTTTTAGCGTCCTCAGAATTAAACTATCTGCAGCTGGCAAAGATCATGTCCTAACCAGAGCATGAGACAATCATAAGCAATCACAGCTGTGGACAAACTAAAGCAGCCTCACACACCTGGGAACAAAACAAAAACATGTTTACATAATATATCTGAGTTTTTAAAAACACTGAAACTTACACTACAAGTCTCCTGTCTTCATCAGTCCTCGCTGTGTTTACAATCTTGAGGAGGGATCTTTCATATCACCTAGCTTCCTGAAGAGCCTTGTAAAGTTCCTTAACTTTCTAAATCTGTAAGCTTTCCTCCCCACCCACTCCTGGGAGGAAGGCTTCATTTGGGATAAATGGCACACAGTCCCTACCTTATTGAGCTTTAAGTTTCAATATGAATTTTGAAATAAACAAAGACTTTGAAACCATGGCATTTTACAGGTAGCATTAGGGTTCTTTTGTAGAAATAACAGTACATTTTCAGACCTTGGTATTACAACATAAAACTACCCCCTTTCAGTTTATTTCTTATTTTAAATTCCATCTACACTATGTATGGAGACAGAATTTCCAAGACATCATGTGGGACTAGAAATTCATCCTTCAGAGTTAGCACTACACAATGTACTGATCCAGGCTGATTAAGTCTGTGTTCAAGGTAGTAAATTTATATAGGATCATACAAATCCCACTCTTTGTGTAAGGATGTCTTTGTTTACAGGATGCACTAGCTGAAATATAATTATTCTAACAGATCAACAGTGATAACCTGTAACACCATGATTTACTGTCTAACTTTCAGATTATTTTAAATCATGGTTTAGAATTAGAACCATATTGAAACTAATAACAATGTGTTTGATGGAGTTAAGAAAATCCCAAAGGCCAAAAAATATTAAGGAGACAACAGCTCTAGTTAAATAGCCAAAAGTAGGGCCCAGTGAGGGCTCCACAGGGAAAAAGGCTCACATAAGTCTCAGATGCTAAAGGACAATGTTGTGTCAAGATTTCCACTTAGCCTGGGTAGCTAGAAAGAGCTCTGAATTAATACAGTAGAAACGGACAGCCTACTTTAAAATTTGTATAGGGAAAGGACAAGAGAGAGTGAGAAAATGATGCAAGGATTTACTCTAAACACTTCACTCAGGTCCTAGGACATATTGGACATGTGAAGTGAGACAACAGGATATGCAGAATTGTTCATAATTTTTTTCACACTTGCCTTGTCTCTCCCAGAGTGTTGTTATGTGTCATCAGGAGAACAGATGTTATCTGGAAGGGATCCATGTGTAGACCTGTATAGCTCGGTTGTATAGCTCGGGTGTCTTTAGACTGTTAGAGCTAGGGCTGAAGATGGTTGTGGTGTCATTATTTGGTGGGGGCAAATTTAAGTTTCAAATAAACACTAAAACTTGAACAAGTTGTATTCACAGCAAAGGTAAATTCTAGCTTTTAAAAAATTATTATTATTTGAAATATGACATTGGGCTGTTGCATCCTCTAATATAGCATTATGTTTTGTTCTTGGAATTATTTGAGAAGGCAAACCAGCTTGCACTCTTAGAGTGGCATGCTGAAATATTTATGCTATTGCTATGTTTGTCTATGAAAGTGTCTTTAGCTCCTCTGGCAGGCAGGCTGTTTGTGAATAGCTACGTAGGTGGCAGACCCATGACTCCTTTCTAGCAAGGTCATGGTGCAGGAGCAGCCACATGTCCTGATGCTATTTTCTGGTTGTGCTTTGAATAGATTTTGTTCTGTGGAACATTTCCCAGGCAAACTAGACTTTTGTGGTGCTCTGCTCCCACTGCTCAAACTCTTGCCTCTAGCTATCTTTTAAAGATTTGACAAATTTTTTGCCTCTGGGCTTTTCATGCTTATTGTGACTTTCACCAAGTTTTCCTGTGGATAGTGTGTTTTCTCTGGAAATCGATGCCAATGCCTTACAGAGAATGGCAGGGAATGCAAGAACACTCATTTAGGCTCAAACTGCATCAAGTAGATTACATACAGCTAATTATTGCTATTATTAAGAACACCATTTCAAACCAGGTATGGTGGCGCATGCCTGTAATCCCAACACTCAGGAGGCAAAGGCAGGTGGATCTTTGTGAGTTGGAAGCCAGCCTGGGCTACAAAGCAAGTATAAGACAGTCAAGGTTACACAGAGAAACCTTGTCTCAAAAACAAAACAAAAAATAAGAATAACACCATTTCAGCTATTTGGTATAGCAGTATCTCTTGGGAATCAAAATTAGATTTCTTTATAGCTAAAAATATTTAACCGGTGAGACTGGAGAGATATGTCTTCAGTTAAGAGTTCTTGCTGCTCTTGCAGAGAACTAGAGTCTAGTTACCAACACCCATCTTGGATGGTCCACAACCATCTGTAAATCTCTTCTATACTCCTTGGGCATCCACATACATATCTGTGTCCCCACATGTACACAAACACATGAATAATACATATTCTTTTTAATCAGGATGAGCTGGGAAGATAGGTCAGTTGGTAAAGGGCCTGTTGCCCGAGCATCTAACTTGAATTTGATTTCCAAGCTCTTGTAAAAAGTCAAGCTTGGTGGTGCATTTCTGATTTTATAGCAGGTAGTGAGAAGAGCCAAGCTTTCCGGTCAGACACTTGAGCCAGTTGTTGAATTCTGGACTCAGGAAGAGACCCTGTCTCAAACAATAATGAGCAGAAGAAGAGAGGAAGACACACTACATTAGCCTTTGACCTCCATATGTGTACACAAAGAAACACAAAAGCAAAAACAAACTAATTTTTAAAAAATCAATGAAAAATAGAGCTTATTTTATAAATTCTTTAAAATCACATTTCTCTTTTTCTCCTGTGTCTGATGAGCCTCACAAGTAGTTTTTCTTGTTTTCTTTGGGTTCTCTCTTCATGCGTCTGACACTTCCCTCCTGCTTCTGGTCATTCTTGGACAATTAATCTTAACTTCTTTTGAATTTTCTATTGTCTCTCCTGGCTTCCATTCTTACCTTCTTGGAGTTTCTGGGGCATTTAAAAATCATCACTATCAAATTGTTACTAAACTTACTTTCTATAATTATTTCTAGCCTCAGACGGAATCTCATATGTTATTTTTTTGTTGTTTTATAATTGCCTTTTCTTAGGTCATGTACTTGAATCAACATTTCATCCAGCTTCTTATAATTACATTTGCATGTATTTGCTGGTAATTTGCTAGTGATGGACAACCACCTAAAATTTTTCCATATGATTTTGACAACTGAAGATATGTAATTTTGTATGATGTATGTATGTATGTATGTATGTATGTATGTATGAATGTATATGTGCATATGCATGCACATGGACATGGAAGCCCGAGGTCAGCTTAAGAATGTTGTTTCTGAAGATTGCTTTCCAACTTGGTTTTTGAGGTATGAAGGTCTTCACTGCCCTAGAGATCATTGATTGGGCCAGATATCAAGGCCTTTTGTCTGCACAAATGTACAACACCATGCTGTGTTATATTCTTAATGTGGGTTCTGAAGGTTAACATTTGATTCTTTTGCTTGCATGGAAAACACTTGCTGATTATGCTGTATTTTCATCATATACACAGGGTCCTGCGAGCTATCATCTCAGGAGAGAAGGATTATTGCCTACTAAGGGTATTTGGGGCTGCATTAATGAATAGAACAATGTCATGTTCACAAATATGTGAAGGAAACAGTAATTTCCTTCTGTATATTCTTTTTAAATGTCACTTTTCTTGAGTGTAGCTGTGAAACCCTTACATTGATGCTGTCTTTATATTGCTGGGCTATTTCCAGTGTGGTTGTAGATAGGTCAGAGAATGAATTTCCTGTGTCCACAGCACCCTCTTGGTTATAGTAACCAGGTGAGTGAAGTCATGAATGTGAGTCTTGTTAATGAAGTGTGAGCCATGTGAATGTCATGCCAAGTCTAAGCCTGTCTGTCTCATCCTGGCATTGTCAGACCACCTTTCTATGTTTACAAGGGAGAACCAACCACCCCACTGAATTTATAAGCCATAGCTTTGAACATGGACCTTCCCGGAAGAAGGGAGTCTTTGTTCATCCTCCTGAGCTGAGAGCTATGCAAGAGGAATCTTCTTACCAGCACCATGTGAGCAAGAACATGTGATTGTGTGGGCTTCTGAGATTACATCAGCTGAAGTTCCTCTTGGCACAGCAGTTTCAGCATGGGCAGGAGAGCTCAACACAGAATCCTCTGCTAAACAGGAGTCTAAATTATAGCCAGCCAGGAACAATTGTTTTTTGTTCTGTATGAATGTGTCTCATGAAATATTGGAATACAGTTAAGCCAGGAAGAGAAAAGTTACCTAAAATACAAATTATAGCATTTTCACATTTGTGAAATCTGAAAATGCTTAAGAATAGAAGCAAATTAGACTTTGGGGAACAGAGACTGCTTTTGTTATTGCCTGCCCAATAGGCTTAGTCCCATAAAATACTCAATGCTTTTCTATGTGGATGCCAGACCTTTGCATGGGAGGAGAAAGCCACCATAGTGCACCTTTTCAGCGTGTTCTTTACTGCTTTTTTCAGAGATCATTCAGTGTCATCCACTTCCAGTGATATTTGTCAGCACTGAAGTTCTTTAGTCTACATGTTCAACAACCTTGTTTACCTTTTGACTTTCCTGTCCCTGACCCCTAGTCTAATGACATCTCCCCAGTCACACTGTTTTGTCCATTACTATCAACTATGGAAATTTATGCGCGCGTGCGCGCACACACACACACACACACACACACACACACACATATATATATATATATATATATATGATCTCATAGACTTGTAAAAGGCTTTGTTAAGCTCTTATGCTAACTGGTATGCTTTCACTAAATGCCATTATTATCCCACTGCGACTGCCAAGCGTGTCTATAGTCATTGCCAAATAATTCCCAGAGGTTAACGTTATCCCCCACAACACTGCTGTGAACTTTGTATTCTATGAGCCACATGGACCCAGATCATTTTTTTTTAACATGAACTAATTTAATTGGCTAATGTACATGGAAAAGCTTTGTGTAAACTCCTAAACAGCAGTTATTAATTACCTGTAGAATATTGCAGTTTGAAGGTGAACAGTCACCATAAGCTTGTATGTTTGAACACTTGGCCCCAAGTTGGTGGTGCTGTTTTGGGAAGTGGGATCTTTTGGAGGTAAGCTTCACTACAGAAAGTGTTGCACTATGGTTGGGCCTTCAGATTTTATGAGCTGTTTCCACTTCCCTCCATTCCTTGCTTTCTGACTAGGTGCAATCTGACCATGTGTTCCTTGCCATGATGGACTGACTTCAAATTACCAGCCAAATAAACCCTTCCTCCCTTAGTCACTTCTTGTCTGATATTGGGTATTTTTTTAAACAATTATTTTGTGGTTTTAAAAAATTTTTTTTTTTTATTAATTTATTCTTGTTACATCTCTATGGTTATCCCATTCCTTGTATCCTCCCATTCTCCCCTCCCTCCCATTTTCCCCTTATTCCTCTCCCCTATGACTGTTCCTCAGAGGGATTACCTCCCTCTGTATATGCTCATAGGGTATCAAGTCTCTTCTCGGTGACCTGCTGTCCATGTCCCCTGGTGGGGGAGACCTAGTGGCACTCAGAGAAGGACCCAGATCATTCTTAATTTGATGTTTTTAGAAATATGTACAGAACAGAATAATGCCGTGTTACAGCACATACACGGTACTATAGGAAATTAGTCCATTGAGCACATGGCAGAAGAGTTTCGTGGTCTGTTCAAGCCTGACCCAGTGTGAATGTATTCACTGGGCTTCATGTCCAAGATATCCCCTGCCATGACTATCTGTGTATTTTATACCATCCGCCGTATTCAAACATTTTGAAATCAACTTGGAGTGGGAGCTAGATATGCACAATGTTATTTACTCTAAACAAAAAAAAAAGGTAATGAGATGAGCCCACACTTCTTTCCTTTATAATCCTGTGTGCCTGGCACTGCATGGTATTGAATATGTCTGTATCATTTTTTTTTCTTCAAATTCTGCTGTCTTGACATAGAATCCTTTAGGTGTGTTTGCAGCACTGTATACAAATGTGGTTTCTTCCTTTGTATCTTTTCAAAATTAGTGTTTTCAGATGGGATTTCAGGAAAACTGCCTTTGAACTTAATCTATAGTTTATGCAGCTCTAGCACTTGTGATTCTCCTGCCTCAGCTTCCTAAGTAGCTGGTATCAGGACCAACGTTAAAGGTACACAAGAGCTTCTGAGTCTGGTGAGAAACAAATACCTTATTTCTGCCTAAAACAGACTGAAGAACCTCCTGGGTTGGGCTCATGCAAGCATTATAGAAAATTAAGTAGTAATCTTTGGACTTCTCAGCAAAGGCTGTGGCCTTGGAAAGGAAAGAAAACTGGGGGAAAGAAAGAGGGGGAAAGAAAACAAGGAAAAAGAGAAGTAAAGAACAAGTGTCCGTATGTGCATGGCCCCAGATTACACCAAACAGAAAAAGAAAGAACAAAAATAACTTTTATGTTTAAAACAGCTGGAGACACACCTAGAAATGTACATGAATAAGTAGGTCACTATCCAAACAATCCTCACACCCAATGAGCATAGGGGCAACTGTGGTCTTATTTTGTAGGTGAGCTTTAGTTTTTGTTCCAATACATAGTAATGTCTTCAGCAAAACATAAGCCACTGGCCCACTGCATAGAGTTTGGCAATCACTGAATACCATTTCAAGAGATAAGGTTTACATTACAAATACACATCACTATGGTTTCACAAGTGAAGTGTCTTATTCTATTCAGTGCTTTGAAATTCCATACATAGCTTGGGAATCCAGTGTTAAGTAACGTTCACTTATCACAATGCTTTTATTTAAGATATGGTATTTAACATAAGCTAGTGTGTAATTAATTTTTTTTTATCAGAAAAACAGAAGCACCATTGGTCTCAGCTTGCTTCAGGACTCTCCTCCAAAAAGTCTATGCATGACTTATTTTAGAATTTCATGATAAAAATGAGATTAACATAAGAAAGTTCAATATACTGTTTGCCAAAGCAATTTACTGCAATCTTATTTGTTATTCAGTAAAATGTTTAAAATAACATATGCATCAAAGTATTTTTCTCTGGTAATGAAAATATTTTTGCTTGAGACAAGATCTCCTGTAACATTAAGTATCCTAGAACCCTATGTAGCTATTCTAGTTTCTTTTTACCTAATGCTCTAATAAACAACATGGCCAAAAGCAACTTTTGGGAGGAATGAGTTTATTTCATTTTAGAAGTTATAGTCCATCGTGGAAGGAAGCCGGGGTAGATGTTCAAGGCACGGACTGAAGCAGAGCCCATGGAGGATGCTACTTATTGGCTTGCTCCCTCTGCCTTGTTCAGCTACTTTTCTTATAGAGCCTAGGCTTAGTTGCTCAGGATGGCACTGCCCATAGTGGGCTTGGCCCTCCTACATCAGTTAGTAATTAAGAACATATCCCACAGATATCCCCACAGGCCAACCTGACAGAGGCAGTTCCTCAGGTGAGGTCCCCTCTTCCTACATGACTCAACTTATTGAGTTAGCAAAAACTAACCAGTATAATTGCTGAGGTGACCCTTGAACTTCTGATTTCAGCCCCTTCTTCCAAATCCTAGTATTGAAGATGCCCTCCACCACACCTGGTTAGTCTTTTCATGTGATGTATATTCAGGCTTTAATTTTCCATAGCAAGAACATTTACATATTTACCTTTGTTCTTTCACAACTTGTATTTCCTTCTAATTCTCCATCAGAATTTATTCAAATTTATTAATTCAATATATGCTGACAACCGTATCACAGCCTGTAAAAGTATGCATAAACTTATTTTTTATCTAGTAATCACATGATTAGACAGAAAAACAAAACAAAAAACAAAAAAAATCTTGGATTAAGTTATTACTATAAATAAATATTGGCAGTCACTCAAACGTGCTTGGAGGAATGAGTCCCTGGGAGTGTGTTTCTCCCTGTCTCCACTCTATGAGGTGCTTATAAATATGAGCCTTTCCTTCCTGTTAGCTGTGCTTAGCAATCCAGAGAGGTTTACTGGCTTCACCCCCAACACAATGCTTGCGTGGTAAATCTTGTACAGAGTGTATATACTTTGTATAACTCTCACTTTGCAGCCACATGGACAGATTTCAGTAAATGCAAGCATTTCTTGATGACAGTATTTGTCACCAGATACTGGAGTCCAACAGTTGGTGAGTTCCTGTTTTGGACATGGGGAGTCGCCAGGGCACAAGGCTCCAGATCAGAGTCAAGACTCCCCATGAGTTTCTATCAATGCAGGCATCATCCTCAAGGGTCTACCCTCCCCTCCCCAACTCACACACCATGTGTTTCTGGAACATTCTCTTTTCTTGGAAGAAAAAGGCATCCTGCAAACTCAGAGAAAGCTTCACTGTCAGTTGACAGGGGCAGAACTGTAAATACCACCCCATAATTTCAAGCTTGCAAGATGAAATTACAGCCACTTTTTCTATTCCCTCTTCCCCCTGGGGACCCATTCTCAACAATGTTGAGAAGTCAGTTTTCAGCAGCTCCCAGAATTCCTCTTCTGACCCTTGTGCTGGGGTCATAAACACAGCAACTCCTTCTGGCTTGTTTTACAATTCTTCAAGTGAGTCTGTGATTTGCAGCAGAGTGCTTGCTTGACACATCTCCAGTGTGCTCAGATTACTGTGTGGCTGAATCTGGATCTGGAGTGAATAATTGATGCTGCCCCGTTCTTTGCTGCATTAGAACTTGGGGTATAATTGGTGCTGTCTTTACTCAGGCTTCTGTGGTTGGCTGCAGTCTGCTCCACACAACTGAGATTATGCTAGATGATAGCTGGTTCTATAATGAAAGACTTTGGCCTCTACTCTGCTATACTGTTGCATCTGGCACGTGAACTGGGTGGTATCAAATTCAAGAAATAGTCTCTCCCCTAAGTCAGAATGGATAGATATGGCAGAGATAGAATTTCTTTGATCATGTTAGGTCACTGCAGTGAATATTGATAACAATGTAACTAAAGGACAGCTTCTCGGACCACTGCACTGTTTGAGTTTGTTAAAGAAGGCACCTCTCATCACTAAAAGAGGGATGCAAGTAGCTGTACTGAGGTACGAGGAGTTTAACTTTCTGCTAGGTCAAAGTCACCATTTCAGCCTGGCCAGTTTTCAATAGCAAAAGGTTTTTCTCCAGTTAGGGAATGTCTTAAATAAAGGATCTTCACACCTTAGGGAGCAGGTGGTCTCCTATATAGAAAATCGTTTTGTACCTGATTACATACCTATCTTTGGGAAATGTGTTTCCACTCCCCAAATCACTTGACCTCATGCTAAATTAACAGAAGATTCTGAGAACTGACAACTGGTGTGCTTTCAGAGGCGAGATGGAACGTGCTGGAAATGAAGAGTCCCCAGGGACACAGAGAGATGTGAAATGTACTTTGGGAAGCAGGCATAAAATATGGAAACATTGCTCAGTACACAAGTTTGTTATAATGTGACTCAACCTAAATGGAAAATAATTAACTGCCAAATTGAATCATTTGGCAACCATTGCCTTGACTATCCTGGCTTAGGTGCACAAGAAACATTAAAACAGGCTAATGCACTCATGTGTGCATCCTTCCAGTATTAGTGCATAGCCCATAGCTACAGCAGATAGGAGTTAACTCTGTAGTAGATGCCGCTTTTAGTATCATAACCTTATTATTTCAGGCTGCCCAGGCCCTAAGCCCAGCTCAGCAACTCTGTCTGGCAGTTTGGACTGTGAAACATTCTGTTTAGAACACAAGCCCACACTGTAAGATGTTCCTGGCTTGACTCTTCTGACGGATGACTCTGAGTCACAGGACATGCTGATTAAAACTTTTTTCCTCCGGGCTTTTCTTTCCAAAACTGAAGCTCACGTAGATCCTAGGGGTTTTAAGTAGTGATTCAGACATGTACCATGGCCTCAAACTTCTTAAGTAAAGTTATCAAACATTGGTGGAGAGTGAAAAGCTGTTTTTTACTTCTAGAAGCCTTAAAAAAACAATTTAAAACAAAGAATGTAAAGGTATTTCTATGTGACATCAAACTGGTGGGTGAAGTCAGGTTTGGTGACTCATGCCTGTAATCACAACACTGAAGAAGCTGAGGCAGGTGGATTTCTGCTTCACTTTGAGGCCAACTAGGCCATAAGAGTGAGCTCCATGGCTGTAGAATGAGACCCTTTCTCAAAAGAATAATGGTGTGTGTGTGTGTGTGTGTGTGTGTGTGTGTGTGTGAAGCTTTAAGCAGTAATCTGTCGATTCTTTGTCTACTTTTTGTTCAAATGCCAAGAAACTATAAGCTTTCCAAATAAAAGCATATACATATTATATAAAACAATAGTAATATATAAAACAACATATAAAAACAATAAATAATAAAATAAAATCTAAAATATATCATGGTAATTTGTAATTCCAGTAGAAAACCAGAGTTCATTGTCTTCAATAGTGGATCCACTGTTCAAACTGGAAGTACACAAAACCAGAAAGGTTTCTGTTTTACTTTTAGCAGTTCATTACCTTAACTACTCAACCATTTTGTCAGAACGTTTTATGTTTTATATATCAGAACCTTTAGAATCGTTGCTACAGTAAAGGTAGCAGAAAATGTCAGCAGTCACATTACAGAATCTGTAGTTCTTCAGAATAAATTCCTAGAATTCCCACTGTGCACATGCATGTGTGTGTGTGTGTGTGTGTGTGTGTGTGTGTGTGTGTGAGAGAGAGAGAGAGAGAGAGAGAGAGAGAGAGAGAGGGAGAGGGGGAGAGAGACTGTGAGTATGTGTATTTGAATGCATGTGCGTGTATGCATGTATGTATGTATGTTGACACATGTGTGTGTATGTGTGGAAATGTGCGTATCTGAGTGGATGTGTGTGTGTGTGTGTGTGTGTGTGTGTGTGTGTGTGTGTG
>OU015749.1:29229284-29248510 GCA_907169655.1 Acomys percivali | reverse complement strand
TGTGTGTGTGTGTGTGTGTGTGTGTGTGTGTGTGTGTGTGTGTGTGTTAAGCAGAAATGAAAACAAATGGCAAACGAAAACGTCACAAGTATTATAAGAAAAATCAGAACACAAGAGTAAATTCTCATGAAGTTATGGGAAGCAGAATTGCCCACAACCCCTCCCACATGATAAAAAGTAAAAACACAAAGTCAAGGAAAGAAAAGAGAAACACAGCCCTGGCCTCCTGACCATTCCCTTAAGCTGGGGAGGTGAGCTCTAGGTCTCCTGAGTTGAGAGTGCTTGTGTATGAATGACTTCATTAATTTGTTTTCTGTTTGGATTTCTTTTGTGAACTTCTATTGTAGTGTGTCTGTCATTTTCTTAAATTTCTGTTTAGCCTTTGGAAAAAATCTTAGCGAAACCTCCTTTAAGAAAATCCCAAAATTAACCTATTATACAATTTGAAATTAATAACATTGTTTCAGTATATCTTTTCAATTGATATATGCAAGCTTTCACACAGTCCAATTGAATGAAGGAGAGCTATGGTGACAGAGCTTTGGAGATATCCATGGGTCTGTATCAGTTCATGTATTGAAATGTTCTTGTCACCTTCACACTGTCACTATTTTGGCTCTCCAGTGATCTATGAACTTCCACAGGGAGAACTGCAGCTGAGCTCACATTTGTATGTGTGGGGGCCTGCTATTCACATGCACTGAGTCATTAGCTTTACACCACTCTGAACTTTTCATTCTCTCCTTGGAGTTTGAAGACATGATGACTTGCCTCTGGAGAAGAGCTGTTTCCTGACCACGTATTCATTACGGATATGTGTGTGAGCTCTGGGGAAAGGCAGCACGTGTTCTGACTCAGAAGGTCTAGTATGCTGGAAAATGTGACTTTGTACGGCACAGAGCAGGGGGCTCACCTCACATTTTAAAGCAGGAAGCTATAACTTGGGTAGTTTATAGATTAATGTGCAACTATTTCCCTAAGAAGAAATCATTACATGCATCATTATGCAGCTGATAAGTGAACATGATGGTTTGCATATCCTACATGTGACTCCATAGTACACATTCTGAAAATTCTGTGGCGACAGACAAAAGAACAGAGAGAGGTGAAGATAACATTGAAGTTTTTTTCCAGTGAATTCAAATCACTCAACATGTAGATTTCAAATTGAAAAAAAAAAAAAAAAAGATGCCTCTATAGGTGTGAAAACAGAAGGACCTGCATCTTGATTTTTGTTTCAGTCCGTAATGCAGGTATTTTAAAACAATTTAAAGCACTAAGTTATGATGTATGGGAGGCTCTGATGACCAAAGAAATAAAAAGAATAGTGCCAAGTATTTATATTTATCAAGATTTCTGGAAGGCTTTTGACTCACTGGAACATATGTGTATAAATGGCTAGACACATGCCATTGATTTGCTATAAGGTGATTCCTTGTATCTCACACCCTAGAATGTTAAATATATTAATCCGCACTTTGTTGAGTGAGTAAATACACATACAAAAGACCGAGGAGGAAAGGTCAATGTAGTTTACTTGCAGTTATAAGCAGAAAAATGAGTTTTCAGGTATGAGTATTGTTTAGAGATGAGCTCTCTTTATGCTACCGAGGCTGAGCCCATCTTCTAGGGTTAGTCTCCTGAGTAGCTGGGATGCAGAAATTTACCACCATGATCACCTTATCAGATCACCGGCTTTACAATATGTACCACAATGACAACATAGTGAGAAGAGAGGCAGGATGAAACTTATCATTATCAAAACTGTCGCCCCAGGGCTGGAGAGATGTCTCATCAGTTAAGAGCAACAGGAGATCAGGGTTCAATTCCCAGCTCTTACATGACATCTCACAACTACTGGTAACTCCAATCCCAGAGGATCTAATATCTTTTTCTGGTCTTCTTGAGCACTGCATACAGACTTTGCACCTATACCCACATGCAGACAAAAAACCCATAACATAAAATTTAAAATATAAACAAATAAACAAACAAAACCCTGGTTCCACTATTTTGGATAGTTCGTCGCTTTTATACTTCTAACATTCTGCAGGAAGAGGTCAGGGCAAGTAAACGCCAGAAAAGTGAATGGAAGGGTTCAACTTTAAGTAGCTGCAATGTACTAAAACAAGTGTTAAAACATCTGAGGGTATCTGCCTAGAAGAGTGACACACAATGCAGAGAGAGTGAGTCATACCACCTCCTCAGCCTCCTGCTGTGGCCTCCAAAGTTTGAGAAGATGGCCTACTACTAGTGAAGGGAAAATGAGCACATAGCTTGGGTCTGTAGCATTGTTTTGCTAGGTCTTTCCCAATGATCAGTCATGAGTGAGCACCCTACACCACATAAGAATTCTCACATGCTGGAAGACATGGCAACTGAAGTCCTCATGGGCTGACAGATAGCACCTAGCTGCAAACTAGTTGGCCTCTTCTTAGAGTCAGTGTATTTCTGGTGCCTGTATCCTTAGATTCTCTTCACATAAGCACCCCAGTGAAGAGGATTTGGTGGAATTCTTGTGGTCTCATGTTAATCTTATTACCTCTTCAAAGGTCCCATCTTGAGTTACTAACCTGGGGTTTATAACACAAATTTCAGAGGGAAACATGCCAATCTGTAAAAGTTACTCACACTAGTCAAAGACACTAAAAAACTTTATTCACAAGCAAAAATTGACAGTGCATAAAATTGTGCAGAGAAAAGTTACACCTACTCAGCATGTTCCCAGCCAAGGTCCGGGAAGGAAAGGCTCACATTCCACATCTGCCATAAACAACCATCCTCCCTGATGCTGAACTGCCTTTGCAGTTTTGTTGCTTTTGTTGCTGATCACTATATAAGGAGACCCTAGTGGAAGTGCTAAGGAAGGACTACAACCTCTAAGTACAAGAGATTTGAGCTGTGCCTGAAAAGGTAAATGTTTGATACCCTTTGATCAAGCTATGTGCATGATGCTGCTGGTTGTGATTTCAAACTTAATACACAATATGTCCTATGTGTCTTTAGAAGTAACTATACTAATGTGGCAAGATTCTACCAGGGAGCTGACCTCATGTTTTCTTGAGTCACTGGCTCTGTATTTATTATTTGGCATTTGCAGAAATTTGCTGAGATAGCAGCTATCATAAGAACCATGTGCATTTGCTGAAGGATAGATGCTAAATGCTGAGGTAATACTGGGTCCCAGAACTCTGGAGGGGATGCTGATAGAACTGTAGCATGGTGGAAAGCTGTAGGGATGGACGAGAAGCAGATCACCAGGTCCATGAAGATAGGGGAATGTCACTAGTGCTAGGTGTAGCAGCACCTGCAGAGGGACTAGATGCTAGCTTCCATAGGTCTTGGAAATTTTATCCTATGAGCACCTTAGAAGATGTTAAAATTTATAAAAATTAAAATGTATAAATTAATTATGCAATACATTATTAAGTAGAACTTGTCAATCTATAAGTGAAAACTTTTTTCCTCCTTTGATTAAAAACATGTAATATCTCAAAAGTTTTGTGAGATCTACCAGTAAATTCTGATTAATGAATATACCACCTTATTTGTAGATAACAAGAAAGGTAACTGAGAACACTCCTACTCATTGGTCTCTGTGAAGGAAGGGACAAAATCTGCAACCAATAAAATGGACTGTGGATGAAAAGGGCAACCCATTTGAATTGAAAGTAGAAATATAAAAAATTTTTAAGCTTTGACACAATCCACACATGAGCCTCACTCACAATTAAGTTCTTTGTTCTTTGTGGTCGTGTCAGTTGCTTTCTTGTTGTGGGGACCAAGTATTTGTCAGGAAACTACTTAAAGGAAGAGGGGATTCATGGTAGTTTGCCACTTAAAGGTATAGTCCATTATGGTGAGGAAGGCATGGTATCAACAGAAGCCCATGACTGTGGTAATAGGAGCTTGAGGCTTCTCATCCACATCCTAGTAGTTAGGAGCAGAAGGGGACAGGAAGTAGAACCTCAAGGCCTATCTTCCCAGAAATAACATGTCTTCCAGCTAAGCCTGCCACCCCCAGAGGTTCCACAATGTCCCAAAACATTGACATCAGCTAGAGACCTAGTACTGAGGTAGCTGAACCCATGAGAGATAGTTTACATCTCAAAGACTCTGAGTTTTCTCCAATAATTTTCAGCCACTTTGGTGGAGTAGCAGAAAGAAAAAGGTTTCATAGATACTGAACTGAGTTTTTCAGGGAGGGAGGGAATTTGGTGTGTTAAAACAGTGAAGAGTGACTCCATCATGCTGTCTGGGTGCTAAGACAGTCAAGTCAAAGCAAAGATAGGTGTACCCTAGAGGATGGAGTAAAATGTGTTTTTTCTAAAAATTGCTTTTGATTGTTCTGCTCTGACTTTTTCAGAGGACTTGGGAAGTCATGCATAGTAAATTGTGTTAACAATATGAATAGGTTGCAAGCAATGGAGCCATAATGAGAATTAAGTATAGGCTACCAACAATGCAGAAATTCTGGACGTAATGGAATTTGCAAGATATATTGCTAGAATGGCGTTGTCATTCACATACACAAATACACTCACACACACACACACACACACACACACACACACACACACACAGAGAGAGAGAGAGAGAGAGAGAGAGAGAGAGAGAGAGAGAGAGAGAGAGAGAGATATGAATGATAACAGTGTGGCTGGTGGATTCAAATAGCCCCAAGAAGCCGAGCAATGGTGCTGCATGTATTTCAACCCACCATTCGGATGTAGAGGTAGGTAGATCTCTGTGAGTTCAAGACAAACCTGGTCTACAGAGTGTGTTCCAGGACAGCTAGTTCTATGTGGAGAAACTCTGTCTCAAAAAAAAAAAAAAAAAAAAATCAACCAATCAACCAACCAAACAACAAACAAAACCAAAATATTAAAAAAAGAAACAAAGAAAGAATGAAAAAGAAATAGTCTCAGGAGTTGTTCCAGTGCTGGAGACAACCTCCCTGAGCCCTGACCCATACATTTCACTAGGGACTAGGGACTTCTGCAGACAGGAAGACTGTATCATACTAATAGCAAAATGGAAAAAGACTGACTGCTTGCTTTGGTTTTCTTCTCTTCTCTACTCTCTACTCCTTTTCTTCCTCAATGTTTCAGGGAAACAAAATAATTGAGTAGAAACAAGCATAAGAAAAACAGTCATGTTCCCTTTTCCTAGGTCTTGAATTCTTAGGAAAATAAGACAATAAATTGCACGTACTGGAAAGATGGGACCACAGGAAGGAATGTGTGCATGTGGACAGGGAAAATTTCAGCACAGGCTAAAAGGGTAAGACAGTGTAATAAACAATGATAAAAAGAGCTGTTTGGCTACAACTTGAAGAGTGTGCCACTATGATGGATATGTTTTATTGCTCTTGTGCATTTCTGTGCTTCCCTGGGGGATCTGGTGTTTCTAGATGTTTCTATTCTATTTAACTCTGTTTCTATTGGAAAATTGATTAAAAGTTCAAAATAACTGATTCTATAAGTGGACTTCTAGATGCAAACTCACTTATAAGGGGACATTGTAGTGTTCAACTTTATTATAATGGCTGGAATAACAGAAGGCAGACCAAGTCAACCAACCAACAACAGCACACACACACACACACACACACACACACACACACACACACACACACATTGGTATGTATGGTTGAGTATTACTCAATGGAGCCTGTTCATACTTCTTTGATGTCAAAGAATCCCCAAATAAATTATCTTTTCTTGAATAATGTATGAATACTTTAATGTAGGATGTTAAGTACTCAATAATACTTCCTCATGAGATGTTTGGATGATTGTCCTAGGTAGGTGGACATTGTGTCCTCTATCTTTATTATGTCTCAGTGTGCCTCATATAGCCTCTTGTTTTATTTATTTGTATAAATGTGATGTGTGTGTGTGTGTGTGTGTGTGTGTGTGTGTGTGTGTGTGTGTGTGCAGGGATGCATGAGTAGATTGTGTACATGCATGTGGAGGCCAGAGTTCAATATCAAGGTCTATCTCTAGTGTATATTTTGAGCCATCTCCACAGTCCCACAGTTTTGTTTTAGTTTTGTTTTCTTAAATTGGTGATTCTGTGGCTTTTCTCTGAAGATCCATTTAATTTTACTTACATAAATGTGATAAGAGGAGATTACATTATCATTAATCCATTGTGCAGTTTTACAGTAGCAGATAATCTCTGAAGTCAATAAATATTTCTTCTTTGGTTCCTAGCAATGCCTGGAGCTCTGTCATTACAGATATACGTCTCTATGTACATCATTGCCAACATAACCTAGAAATAGCTTATGTGGCATTAATTTATTCTTGATAGCATTGAGGGCAGGATCTTGGAGGAAGCTTAAAGGACCATGCAAGTGAACGTTGGAGATAAGACTGCAGGCAGCATTCTGTGTTTGCCATCTGGAACACAAAACACTTGAAAGCAAGATTTATTTTGAATCATATTTCAAAGATACAACCCATCATGACAGGGAAAGCATGGCAGTAGGAACCTGAAGCAATTCGTCACATTACACCCACAGTCAGGAAGCAGATTGTGATGAATGCAGGTTCTCAGCCCTAGCCTATGGGACAGTGCCACCTACAGTCAAGGTGTGTCTTCCAACCTCAGTTGACCCAATCTGGAAACTCCCTCACAGACATGCCCACAAATCTATCTCCTAGGTGACTTTAAATTCCATCAAGTTGACAATATTGACCCTCACAGTTTCTGCACAAAGTTCTTAACAATGTTTGCATAGGTCTTCAGACTATGGACTCAGAGTTTTGTCTGGTGGTAATTTAGAGAAGTGTGAGACTCTGCTAAATAAGGTTGAAGTCTAGCTTCTCTGGATGGCCATTTTTGTGCTAGGTCTATGGTGGTGGACTCCATTTTCTCAATGTGGTTCTCATTCCACCTGATCTGGTAAACCCAGATCTTGTAAGGAGTGTCACATAACCTCGGGAAAGAGTACAGGCCCTACCCTTTCATGATAAGGAACTTCTTCAACAAGCACAGGGAATTCCTGGAAGTACCTGACCCTATGCTGAGGACATCTTAGCCTCCAGCTTATGACCTAGAAGTCACACCTAGAAGTCATCCTCTCACACATAGGATAATGAATTATTGTTTTCTCCTGCTTGTGATAGGACTCCATGTTACTGCATGTAAATGAGCTGCTGTACCACTACTGTATGTAGATTAAGTATCCTGGCATCCTTAGCCCAACCAAATCAGACATATTCACTCTCAAAACTCATCCCCACTGGCCAGGGTTTATAAAAAAAAAAGGGGGTGGATAGCTTTCTGGGGGTGCTCACTCACTTTCTTGCTCACCATTCATTCCTCTACAATGACCATCTGAGACTTCATTTATTCCAGATACCTGCTGGTCAGACAGCAATGGCTGAACAGCTGCTAGGGCCTGCTCTACCACTGCTGTTAGCTCAGTGCTGAACTCCAGTGAGACTGGGAACCTGATTTAGTACCCAGGTTACAGGCCTTACCCTAAAGAACTCTAGTCACCCCCGATCGAGAAACAGGCCCTTGGGACATTTGATCCCAAAATCCATCATTCTTGTTTGGAGGCAAGCAGTGCCTGGACCAGCCTGAACTTGGGACCCAGGCCTCCCACCTGCCAGATCCTGAACAACAGCATTACAATCTCATATCTTCTAGAGCTCAATTCTACTCCAAACGCATTGTCCTAAGACTGTACATGGTATATTTTAATACCTGTGGAGAACGGTTCTACCAGGTAACAGCACAGCTGTGAAGGATCTTGGAGTCTGGGACACGCTCTTATCTGAGTCCAAAGTGTGAAGCCTGTTGCTAGAGGTCTGTATATTTCCACAGGTGAGAGAATGATGCGGTTGTTTTTATTGTTAATCTGTCTGATGATTTTCTCAATTCCCCCTCCCAACCCACCCAACTCTTCCTAATGTTGAAATATAGCAAGGGATACAGAGGAAGTAGGATATGGTCTCCTGTCAAACAAACATCAGTTTAAACATAGGGTGGGACAGGGCTGACTGCCAGTGAAGGCCAGTGCTTTCTCATGTCCTCAATCTGGGAGGCAGTGTTGAAAGGCAGAATGAACCAACCCTCAAGGTGTGGCTGTGAGCTGTTTATTTGTGTGACTGTCTGTTTCTTTGTATGGTGGGATAGGGGAAAAGAACATGCAAACATAAGTTGTGCTTCCCAGTAGGAACAAGATGCCTGCCAAGTGATGGAACAGTGTTTCTCCAGCTTACTGCAAGACACTGCAGGTGGACCAGTTGTTTGGTCTTGTAGTTCTTTCAATATCAACCCAATCTCTTGCTGCAGCTTCACTGAGCCGCTCACCAAGTGCACATTTGGTGTCTCCTGAAAGACGTTTACATCCAATAGTGTGCTGGTGATGGGCTAAGGTCGGGAGGCAAAGTCCTTATTTTCAACATCTACCACTTTCCATTGTGTACACTCTCCTCTTGTGACCAATTTAGAGCTACAATCATTCCACCTAACAAGTGGTGGTAGTCCTGAATCTTTAACAGACTGCTTCCCTGTCCCTGTGTGGACAGAAGAAAACAAACCAAACTGCGTAAAATATACAAATAAGTCTAGGTTATATTGCAGAAAAATGAGATTTGTATTTACAAATGAGAGCATGTATTTGAATTTATAGGAATAATTATTCAAACTCCTTTTTAAATAAGTAAAACATTTACCTTTAAAACCTGCATTTTCACTGCTCAGAGAGAGGTATTAGATAAGTAATTGAAGATAGATAAGCCAATCTTAAAAGCACTAGAAAAGAATGCTGTGAGTCCTGGTTAAAACTGCCTGTAATCCTAGCACTTGGAAGGCTGAGGCAGAAGAAGCAAATTCTAAGCCCACCTAGAATACAGTATGTTCAGAGACAGCCTGAGCAACGTAGCAAGACTTGTTTCAAGAACAAACAACAACAAAAACAACAGATTTACATAAACGCAGAGGACTTTTATTCCGCTGTAAAGAATAATAAACTGAGGACATTTATAGGAAAGCGGATAGAAATAGAGATTATTATAGCAAATTAAATATGTCAGACTCTCTTTTATATGCAAAAATCTAAGTTCAAATTTAATACATAACATACATAGAGAAATATGAATTTAGAAAGGAGATCATGAGAGGGAAAAAGAGGTCTAAAGAGAGGCAGAGCGGAAACAAGATTGGCAGTGGAAATAAAGGTCATGAAACAGATGAGGAAGCTGTCTGCGAGAAGGAAGAGACCAGCCAGAAGGGAACAGTGGGCACAGGGAGGACAGAAGGCAGGAATAAGGAAACATAGATGAAAATGTCACAGTGAAACTCGTTTCTTTATTTGCTAACCAAAGTTTAAAGATAAAGTGGCAGACCGCCACTGATGACTATACACCTAAGCTTACATTCTGCGTGGCGGCGAGCACTTCCTCCACAGAGGCAGCCTAGTTGCTATTGTTATTTAGATATATCTCTGTCAGGCTTTCCCTAATTAACGGATAAGTCTCAGGAGGATAAGATCCAGGTGTCAGATTTTATCCCCATTTCTCATGGAGTCTTGCCCTCCAAGAATGTGAACCAAGCCAATGAAAAGCAGATGTTGGATTCTCTGAGGCTAGAATCACTTGCTCTCTAGTTGGCAAGCCTGCACTCCCCCACTCTCTCTATCTACTTTCAGGAGGATGAATGTCAAGTAAAAACACAGAGAGCATAGAATGAGCCTCTCATCGTGCACAAGTTTCTGTGTAGTCATTGAATTTAAGGGTCCCTGGAGTCATGGGAGAAGAAGAAAAGGTGGCCTGGGACTCTGCAAAAAGCTGATCTCCTCACATGTGATATCCGCCAGGCAGCCTGGGGACAATGGCCGCAGAGGAGGAGAAAGGTAGCTTGAGCTTAAGGAGAGAGTAGGAATACCATAAAAAACTGAGGGACGGAAGCCAGCAGAGGAGAAAGGAAATGGGAGAGTCACAGAGAGCAACAACTGACCGTACTCCTCAGACCTAGGCAAATGACTACAGGTTCAGGCACAAAACCCTGGAACTCTACAGAAAAGGGACCTGACACAAATACCGTGTCATGTTCACTGATGAGAGGATAAGACGGGTGTTGTTACATCGGATTTTAACACTAATACACACCAAAAGGGGAGATAGGAACAGTGCCCAGCCCTTTCCTTAGAGCACAAGAGTACTTGGTGCATGGTCATGGTGGAGCTGTGATGAAAACAAAAAGCAAAAAAAAAGCATCAAAGTTAGGGGCCCAAGATGTCCAGCCAGAGGGACCTTCTAAGGTGGGGTGAAAAGTGAGGCCTATTATGAAGTATGTCGTGGGCAAGTTAGGTGGGTGGATTTATACCCCTCACTATTAGCATATTTCACTTAGAAACAAATCAAATTCCATCTCTTGAGAATTTTCTCAGGTCTCAGTGTTTACAAACACACTTTTGTTTATCAGCATACACTCAATATGGAGCTTAACACGGCGATTCCCGCAGAGCAACCAAGACATCAGCTAAACAGAAGGACAAGTCTAGGCTGGAGGAGGAGGGAGAATCTGGGCTATCTGGAGGAGGATGAGCTGTATGTGAAGGGTATGAATAGCAAACAAGACTGGCACCCAGCGTTAGGCCAGGGAGGGGTGGAGTTCGAGAGAAAGGCGGAGATGAATAGTCCTGCCGACAGAGTTTATTAGAGAGCAACAGAAAGCAGCAGCATCTATTATGCCGGTAGGCATCACCAGGTGAGTCTGAAGGAGGACTTCCGCCCACGCAGGGAGAGAAGAGCCCAAGGGATAGCTTGTTCTTTAGATTTCCCTTGTGAGAGAGTGCGGAGTCCTGGAGCTGCCGTGCCAGGAGGAAATGGCCTTAAGCATGCTGATATCAACCAACTTGACTTACAGACATTATGTTTCCTTGTGCTTCTGTGAAGCAGGGGTTTAAATGTCCCAAGAACAGTTCTGGTTAAGTGGCTTCTGGAAAAACAAAGGTTTTTTTTTTTTGTTTGTTTGTTTGGTTGGGTTTTTTTTGTTTTTTGTTTTAGTAGTGTAGTCCTTCTCTGTTTAGGGCTGTGCTGGCTAGTTTTATGTCAACTCAACGTAAGGTAGATTCATTTTTAGAAAATGGAACCTCAATTGAGAAACTGCCCCCAACTAGATTTGCCTGTGGGAATACCTGTGGAGCATCTTTTTGATTGATAATTGATGTGCGAGGGCCCGGCTCACTGTGGGCATGGCCACCCCTGAGCTAGTGGTACTGGGTGGTATAAAAAAGAAAGCCTTAGGGAGCAAGCTTCTTTTTCATGACCACTGCACTAGCTCCTGTGTCCAGGATCTGGCCTTGTTTGAGTTCAGCCCTGACGGTTTTCGCTGATGAACTATTACATGGGAGTGTGAGGAAAAATAACCTTTCCGCCCCAAGTTGTTTTTTGGCTATGGTGTTTTATCACAGCAATAGAAGTCAAAACTAAGACAAGAGCTTTGTAACTTGAAGAGCCTGTCTCTGAGGTGAAGAGAACAGTTTCCTTGCATATAACACCTGGAGTTGTGCAGGGAGGGAGATGATGCAGGGCAGTTCTCAGTAGCGCTGTCCCTCTGCAGCAATTGCTGTGTTCTTACTGTTTTTATTCTTTGCTTTTCCACCATTCAACCCTGTGTTCTCAACATGGCTTTTACAGCCAGGAACCCCTGCAGCCATTGCTTGATTTCAAATCATGTCCTGAAACCAGAACAGATTATTCAAGTTATGCTAATAAACTGGCCAGACAATGAAAAGGAAATAAAGATATTGTTTACTATCTTTGGATCTCTACCATGTTTTTTTTTTAAAAAAAACCTCTTGTTTCCTTGTTATTTTTCTTTTATCCAGAATAGCAAACACATACAAGGCCAAGTAAAAATCCTTTCAAACTTACCAAAATACCAAACACACTGACCAAATATATACAATCTTGCTTTTTCCCCAATGGAAAACATTTTTGAATGACACCATTGTTCCAGTTGTGAATGTGGGAGGTCCTCACTGAACTACTTAAAAATATTATTTGAATCTTCAAAAATATATTTTAATAAACTAAATTTTTGCCTCCTAATAATGGCTGCTTAGAATGCCATGGAGGAGCCATTCTACTCCCATCCCTCAGAGGGGAATGGATGGGAAGTCTCCTTGAGAGGAAATTCCCACTGGTTCCCAGGATGTAGGAAGACTTTGAGGAGGGTCTGGATAATGTGGGTTGAAAGACAAAGCTCTATTCAAAAAGGCCTCACATTTTATTACCTAAGAAAGATGGGACTAGAAGTTATCTGGAACTTAATAAGATCACTGGATATAAACATACTGACTGCCTGGTGGGTGGGAGGTTGTAGGAGCCAAACCATAAGCTGGTGAATTCAACATGCAGGTAAGTCACATTTGAAAATATTTTTGTTTAAATGTAAGGTATTTTAGCAGTTACTTTACATTATAGTAAGTAAAACCACTTTGTCAGAGTGACTTTTGAGCTCTGGTCCACACTTCCCAAGCCTTATGTGCACTGCTAACTGGAGTATTACAGAGTCTAGGTCTCCTTTTATTATTTTTTTTCTCTTTATTCTTTCCTAAGTTTTACCACCTGCACAATTTACAAAGAGTTTCTCTAAGATTCAGAGCCTGACTCTCTTCCAAGCTCATTCCACTTGACAGAATCACACAGAAAAACTCACCTGTTTTTTTTTTTTTAACTTCTCGATACACACTCACTTATTGGAAGTCCATGTAAATCATTCCCCAGTCTTCCATATCCTCCCTGTAGTCACTCACTAACCAGCTCATCACCTGAAAAGCAATATCCCTCTGTGAGCTGGTACCACACCATAGCAGACACGAGCACTTTTCACACGGTATTCCAAGAGAGAAGCTGTCGGTATTTAGTTCTTCCTGTCTGCCCATTGTACATAGCATATTACAAGCATTCTCAATTTGGATATATTATTTTCTTGACTTGTGTTTAATATTCCTAAAGCATCTTCTTTAAAATACTGATTTTATACAGCACCATTCAACCCCATGCATATAAATGGCTCCCCAGTAGTTATTCTGTATGATCGGAACAGGAGCGACCGGACTGTAGATCCAGCTTTTATATCCACAGGAACGTGGAGTTCACAAAAATTCCTTTCCAGGAAATACATTTCCTCTATGGCATCTTTTCTAACACTGGTCCCTCTATGCCTTTGAAAGAAAGCAGACTGGTAGTTGTACTTTAGTTTGTATACATAGTCCCTATATATGTGTTTGTGTGTGCACTTGTGTGTGTGTGTGTGTGTGTGTGTGCATGTAAAATAGGAAGTAGGAAGAGATATTGTACTAACTCTGCTATGTTTTGTATACAGTGTTTTGTTTTGTTGTTGTTATTTTTGCACCCCACCTCCATCTCCAGACTATTATGTTAACTAGAGAAAACACCATGAAGAAAAAAATAATTAGCCAGAAATTGCTCACCAGTCTATGTGTTTTCTATTTGAAGTTTATTGCTTTGTCTCCATGATGCTTAGAAAATGCAAAGAAACTTCCTGGAGTAGACACTGACACTGGTCACTTCCCCCCTCACCATGTTCTGTGTCAATATTTTCCGTGACAATGTTCTGTGGCTCTGTGCCTCTGGTTCTTTGGCTCTCGAATCTGGTAAGGTTTGGGGTGTACAGAGAACAGAGCACCAGGGAGTCAAGTTTCCAAGGAGCAACCCTTACCAGTGAGATTCAAGACCCAAGAGGAAAATACCCCACTACTTTGGCTCCCCAGGAATAAGATTGAAGAACAAGCCAGAGAGGAGGTTCTAGGTGGCATTCTGAGAAACCAATGGCAAAAGAAGACTAAAACTTCCTTCTTTGTCCATTGGTACAAATAATAAAACAGAACATGTCTAGAAGTACTATGCTATGAAAATGGCCTACAGAGAGGCCTTGAGCTCTCTCTAGTTCTGGCCTGTACACCAATAGCTCAGGCTCTATGGTCAACAATTAACAAATGAGACCTTATGAAACTGAAAACTTTTGTAAGGCAAATGACACTGTCAACAGAACAAAACAAGCGCCTACAGACTGGAAGAAGATCATCACCAACCCTAGATCCAACAAAGGGGATGCTGACTATCCTGATGAGACCTGATAGGCTGAGGTCATACATTGGGGGAGGAGGGACCCCCTGTCAGAGGTCGAGGGGAGGGGAATAGGCCAGAAGAAGGAGGGAATAAGAATGAGAAGATAAGAGTGAGGGGATAACAATTGAGAAGTAATATGAATACATTATAATAAATAAAAAATTAAATTAAAAAAGATCAATAAGACAAAAGATGTCCCCCTAAAACCAAATGCACCACACAAAAAAGGAGTGCATTTTCAGTTGTTGGTATTCATTCATATTTAGGCAACTATCATTGTTACATAAAAGTTTTCGAACACAAAATTCAGAAATAATTAGATAAAACATCTTGTGTGATACTGGGCACAAATGATACTGAACAATATACATAAACTGCTAATTTTACTATCTACATATTGAAGCATCATGAGGCTCTTCATCATAAATGTGTACAACATTTTATAATACACTGATTGAGGTATTCTGAGAAATTCAACCTTAGCTTAGAAGTTCTAACATGCACTTTTGGAAGTCTAGATTGGTGCCAGGGTTGAATAACACCAACGATTGTCTTCCCATGAAGGACAGCAGACTAGTGGCTCACTGTGGGCTCCACACCCATAGTCCCGGGCAGTTCGTCAAAGGTCTGCAGTGGATTACTGTGATTTCCAAATTAGTAGAATAATTCTGTGAGCAAGATATATATATGTATATATATATATACATATATATATATATATAAATATTTAGGAAATTAATTAGTCATAAGCACTTTCAAAACCCAAAATATTTTATATTACTGTGTAAATTATAAAGTATGCTTAAGGAAATATTAGAGATTTTTTTACTGCAGATAAATGTTTTCCACAGAGACCTAAATTGGCTAGAGATTTTTCATGGAAAAAGAGATTCCATTTCTTTTTCACTCAGTATATGAACTTTTGGTCCCTTTCTTGGTTATTATTTCTGGGTGGGTACAGAGCTCATGATTTATGTGAGAAGCTATTGGAATTTCACAGAACAAATTGTTGGAAAATATTTCAGTCCACAAAGTTGTTGAAACAACATTTCTTTAAAAGGATTTCCCTGATGTGCAGAGATTTTCTTGTTCCCACTAGGTAGCTCAATGACATCTCCAGCAGTTCCAGGGAAACCATAGACACTGAGATATCCTCGATCTTCCATGTATAGTACAGCCAACCTATACCAAGTAATTTCATCAGGTTCTTCTTCAATTTCTAGTTCATGTGATCCAAACACCCTCTTTCCCCTCTAAGCTCATCCTGATGCTTTGGATTCTCCTGAACACCGCTGCTTTCAGGGCATCATGTGAGTCTAAGTGTCTTCACCTCTATTCTCTTCTCAGCATATGATAAAGGTATCTAAGAGCCAAAAAAGAAAAAAGGAAACAAGGAAGAAAAAAGAAAACAAGAAAGAAAAGAAAAAAACGTGTGTCAAAGTGGGTGAGTCAGTAAGATGCATGCCATTAAAGTATGAGGGGCTGATTAAGTCTCTAGTATCCACCCAAAAGGCCAGATGTGGTGTGGCTCTTATAGTCTCAGTGCTGGGGAATGGAGACAGATATGTTCTTAGGGCCCCTTGGCAACGAGTTTGGCTATTTGATGAGAAGATGTTTTTTAAAAACAAGGTGGGCAGAACTTGAGTAACAACAGCCAAGATTCATCTCTGGCTTTCATATACCTTTCACACTTGTGCATGCATGCACACGTACATGCATACACACATGTACATATGTATGTGTATGTTCATCAGCACACATATGTGACCCATAACCTCCCCCCCCCACAGTGGTATACAGAAACACAGAGGATGAACAATATGGTTACATTATTTTTCCATAGTCAAATCATGAGAAGACTATGAGACACTCTAAGGCACTCTGAAGCTGTAAGGAAGTAAAATACTCGTACTTAAATCATTGAGAAGTCAACAAAACCATGATCAGTCCCATTTCCTCTCTTGGCATGTGCTAGAGGCAGTGACAGCAGTCAGTGAAGTCAAGCCCTGAGAATATCATAACAGGCTCCTGGTGTGCCTTAACCAGGCAGGAGACTTTTTGGTCATCTGTTTTGTTGTTGTTTTTGCTATTTTTTTTTCCTGGCATGTCTAGATGGACTCCTCTAATCAACTTCTGGCTGGGTCACTCTCAATTTGCTCAGTTGTAAATCAAAAGACTTGAGTTCTGGCACTTATTCTTGTGGCTTTAGGCAGACTCCTTAAAACCCTTAAAGCAATATATATATATATATATCTCCAGGATAGAGCGGTGCTTGGAGCATGCACAAGGCTCTTTGTTTGATACTCAGCACCAAAAACAACAGCAGCAACAACTGTACCCTTAAGAGCTAAACCAAACAGCTCTAATAATCATCTCACAAAATTATGGCAAGAAGTAAATAAAAAAGCATGCAAAAAAATGTAATATGACAATGAGCAGAACCTCAATAAATACCAACTGCAATTTTCTCCTGGATTGCAAGGAAAAGAAGTAGTTATAAATCATTTTTGATGTTCTTTTCTCAAAAGACGGCTCTTTGTAATTTTATTGTCCCTCTGACAGCACTCAAGGGACTGTAGAGTGTGCTTGCCTCAGCTTCCTGTTCTCTACACCCTGTCCCACCTTCACCTGCCACTTACTTTGGGGAAAGAACAGCTCAACCACTAGTAGAGGTACCCAAATATTTAATAAAACTGTGACTGTGGAAAACAGCTGGACGTAGTGTTTGACGTCGAAAATTCAGTGCCATATCATGGATTCTCTTAAGTCTGAAGTCTTAGAGTCCTTAAAAAGAGACACTATTTATCTTCCGTTGTAAGGAGAGGATTTCACTGTCACTTTAAATCCCCTAATCTCAAATGAGTTGGAGATATACAGCTATGAACTTTGTATGCCCCAACAAACCCCATCTGTTGGCCACCGAGGCCGATCACCTTAGGGAATGGGGCCGGTGGAGACAAAACAACGGACACTCATTTCTCGACGCAGGAGGGTCTGACACAAGAGGAGGACAGGCATGAAGCAGAGAGTGCAGAAAATTATTCTGAGGAGCAACAGGAAGTGCATACCTCAAGGCAAGCTTGGAGAAAGAATTCTAGCAGAGAGCACTAGATTGATGAAGAACCATGTGGTCCAAGGAAGGCCTCAAGGCAGTCTTCAGGAAGCTGCGACCAAGAGGAATTCGGTAAAGAGAAATGGATTTTAATGGATATTGAGGTGCAAATGCCAACTGTTTGCCTTGGTTAAGCTCATCCCCAGCTTTCTGCTTACTGGTAAGTTTCCTTGCATTCCCCTTAGCAGGGTAGCTGCTGGAAACTTACTCTCAAGGATGGGGCTTGTAACATTGGCATGATAATGGAATTAAATTTTTCTCCAGCTATTCAGCCATGTCTTTCCTTTTTATGGCAATTTGTACTTCTTTTTTTTTCCATCCATGAGATTATAAATAGACAAAACACACACACACACACACACACACACACACACACACACACACACACGCCTCTCACTTTGAGTACTTCTTCCAACAGTGCATGCATAGTAAGCAATGTCCTTGAGAGAGTAAAAGAGGAGAAAATCTCAAAGTCAATAAGATATTCTATTTCAGGCTAGAGTGTCAGACCACCCAGCCTGGTCTGAGGGACAGTGCCAGACCCAGCAGCTCAGTGTAGCTTTGCTGAGGCCTTCAGGACAGAAGGGATGGTTTTTCCACCACGTAAGAACTTCAAGGCCACCAAAGAACCCAGCTCTTCTGCCATTTATGTTTTTAGGGTGTCCTTTAGGAGCCACGTATGGTAGCTCACATCTGAAATGCCAAACACTCAAGAAGCCATGACAGGAAGATTGCTAACCTAGGCTGCATAACTAGTGCCTGGCTAATCTGAGCTACAGTGTGAGATCTTCTCCCCAAAGATCCCTGCCTCCAAAAACTAAATAGTAAATTTGTCTTACTGTCAGAAAGATGGCACCAAGGGAAAGGGTTAGATAGGGCAAGGAGAGAGGAAGACCAAAGCTACCAAAGAGATGCCTGTTTAGTGATACCTAACTGAATTTCCTCTGCAGAAGGCAGATAGTGCGTTTTGGCCATACTGTCTTCTTCCTCTGCACCCAGAAGTGTAATATTCTGAGTTTATTATTCTCACAACGAAAAATAAACTTGGAAGTCAGGTGCTAGTCTGAACAGGAGAAT
Source organism: Acomys percivali (assembly GCA_907169655.1). Classification (NCBI taxonomy): domain Eukaryota; kingdom Metazoa; phylum Chordata; class Mammalia; order Rodentia; family Muridae; genus Acomys; species Acomys percivali. Next base: position 29,230,201 of record OU015749.1, on the reverse strand, counting down.
GGCTGCTTTATGTGCTCATGGTGAGAAAATGCCTTCACACAGCAACAGACTTTCCTGTGGTGGATTCTTTCCCAATTAAACTTACCGACTATTCCCACATTCCAATGTCAAGCAGTTTCTGTCTTGACTGAGTAGATCATATGACTTCAGGAATTCAGACATGACACCTTCCTACCGATGCAATTATTGTATACTTGGAAAGTTTTATCATTAAGTACCTAAAATGCAGTATGTTCTCTGCGTGTGTAACTTCACTGCAGATTACTTACAGGTAACAATACTGTTCAAGTAAAGGACAGAAATGCGTACTAAAGATATTGGAACAAAAAGCCAAAACTACTTGGTCTAGTTACCAAAAGACATCGCCATTTGGTATAAGGTGTCAGTTTCCTGGCTCCAAGAGTTCTTGGTGGAGAAGAAAAATTTTAAACCCTAGCCAGATTCTGCCAGGAAGGAAATTGATTTTTGCTGAATGTCCGATTTTCTGTAAACAGTTCCATTTTTTCACCAATTTGCTATCCTCACACCAGATCTGTTATACCTAGTTCACACAAGAGATTTGAGGGAAGATTAGAAATATGTGCAAAGGTGAACTGAGACTTAGAACGCTGTATAAAAGTGCTCCTTCTTTGTTTTTGGCATAGTCACTCACATGGATCCAGCTCTCATTGGCTTCGCTGGCAGCTAGGGAGCATTTTCCTGGGGCTCTGCCACTTTCTCTTGGATCCTCTTCTGTCTGGGATTTTTATGGGGAGACGCCTGACTCTAGGTGAAATGAGACATGAATATGGGCGTTAACAGTTTTCCAGAGAAGAAACTTGACCTATCCCCAAAATGTCAGAACAGTTCTTTTGTGCCCTGTGCGAGCACGTGTGTGTGTGTGTGTGTGTGTGTGTGTGTGTGTGTGTGTGTGTGTG
>OU015749.1:29214552-29229274 GCA_907169655.1 Acomys percivali | reverse complement strand
TGTGTGTGTGTGTGTGTGTGTGTGTGTGTGTGTGTGTGTGTGTGTGTAATACAAATGTGTGAAGTACACATGTGTATAAATGTGTATGGATGACAGAGGTCAGCCTTCAGGATCATTCTTAGGTATTGCCTATTTTGATTTTTTAGACAAGCTCTCTCCATTGGCCTAGAACTCACCAAGTTGGCTAGGCTGGCTGGCTACTGAGCCTCAGGGGTCTACCTGTCTCTGCCTCCCCAGTGCTATGCTTACAAGCCTGCTGCTCTATTGGGCTGAGTTTCAGAGATGGCATTCAAGGCCTAACACTTACATAGCAAACACTGTGTCCACTAAGTACCTCCACAGACCCCAGTCCACCACTTAACAACAAATTTATGCAATTTCTTCTGCTATAGGCTTCAGTCACCCAACACTTAACAACAAAATGTATGCAATTTCTTCTGCTGTAGGCTTCAGTCATGTTTATAGGCATTCAGGGAACCATAGCAGGCTTCTATTGAAAGCGGTCAGTGTTCTTGATCTTCACTGCCCAGCTTTCCCTTTCTGTTGGCCTTTTGAATGAATGGTAAGCCCTGCCATCAGTAAGGGAGCCAGCAAGCTCCCAGCAGGAGATAAGTAGGAAGCAGTGGACATGAGAGCTGGAACTATAATTATGATATCACCAGCTTCTTTGCTTCCAAGGTTGAGGAGGTGATATTCTCCAGGGATCCCACTCCCTTTAATACCATCCTTGAGAGATTATTCACAAATGGATGTACCACTTTGTAGAGTTAAGTCTACATTCATGAGAACTTGATCTGTTTAGTGAATGAAACTTTTATGTTTGATGAGATACTTTTGGTAGCATGGGTGCTCAGGAACCTGAGAAAACACAGATCAGAAGGGCATTGGTATCTTCTCTTAAGAACTTCCTTTGTTCATTCTACAGAAATTGAGTTAATTTCTGTAACAAGTATTTCATGCTCTCAGAACAAGCCAATGTTGAATGTATTTCAGTTTCCATTTTTTTTACAATTTTTATTAACTATTTTTTACATATACATTTATATTATTATGCATATATACAATAGACTACCTATAGTGAGAAGAATCACAAAACAATCAGGAATTACATAAATGTTACAGTCTTAGTGTTTTGGCTATTTGTATTTGGCAGCCTTGGGGAAAACATCTTTCCTATCTTGGTGAGTCAAAAATTCTGAATGTAAATCAATATCTATCATATCTCATCATTATCAAGTTAAAGCATCCATATAAATCTAAAAATATCTTAAACTCTAAACAACTAAGCTTAAATGTCCAGTTTTCTGGTTATTTAATGTTTTTGAACGCCATGCAGACAGAGTAATTATTCTCAACACTCTCTCGGCTGTATACTGGGGGTTTTCCTGTGAGTTCTAGCCTAGCAATGTGATCTTAACAATCTCCAAACAGAGCTTTCATTCTACAATGAACTTCATTAATGTTAATAGTTTGAAATCTGTTCCTTTTCTATCAGTGTTGGTGCTCTTTTCCCACTTTCAGTGAAATATGGTAGAGTTGATAATATTTTTATTTGTTACTATTTGAGGCAGAGTGTCACATATCCCAAACTATTCTTGAATTCATTATGTAGCCCAGGAAGATGTTGGATTTCTGGTCCTCCTGCCTCTACTTCCTATATGCTGGAATTTCAAGTGTGCATCACCAAGTCAGGTGGGGATGGACCCAGAGTTTAGCCCATTAGAGGTAAGCACTCTCCCAACTGAGCTCCATCCATACTCCTGTTAGTTATTTTTGTAAGTTATTTCATTCATTCCCTAAACATACTTGTAGTCCCAATACACAAGTCTCTAAAGATTTCTTTATTGATCAATAAACACTGATTTCACTTCTATGGTCATGTCCTTAGTTTAGGGAATGAATGACCTGTTACAAACAAAACAAAACAGCAAAGGGGAATAGATGTCTTTACAATGTATTGTGTAGACCACTGTAGTCTGTGCAATATGCAGAATGCATCAATATCTTCAAATTCAACATCATTATTTATAAGGGGAAATATTAGGACTTGTTGTATGTAACACAGAGATGGTCCAAGAGCTAAAATCTAAGACTAAAAGGATTTTATTTAAGAAGAAAGTGGAGGTGGAGGGATGGCTCAGTAGTTCAGAGCACTTGCTCTTACAAACAATGTATATTCTGTTCCTAGCAGCCACATAGTGAATATGAGTTAACTCTTAGTTTCCAGGAATCTAACAGCCTGTACTAGCTTTGGTGGGCACCAGGCACACATGTGTTACTATACTTATACATGTGGGCAAAACATGCAAACACAAAAGAAAAAATAAAAATAGAAAAGTATCTTAAATATTTTAATGTTAAGCAACCACACAGCCATACTTTGAGTCATATTACTGCCTTCCAAAAGCCTTCTTGGAGATGTCAGAATTTACTCCCATTAATGCTCAGCCTCTCTCTGAGATGTACTAAAGAAATTTTACTATGGGATGGGGATATGGCTCAGAATGCTTGTCCAGTAAGCTGAAGACCTTATTTTCCAGTACAGCATAAACTATATATATAATCCCGTTACTCAGGAAGTGGAGGAAGGAGAATGAGAAATTCAAGAGCATCCTTAACTACATAAAGAGTTTGAGGCTAGCCTGGGGAATATGTCTCAGGAAAAAAAGAAAACAACAAGTGTTAACATATTCTCAGTCTTTGTCTATAAATATATAAATTTATTTAAGAGGGTCAGATCTACAACTGCTCTGCCTGATTATTTGGAGAAAAAATGGTCTACCTAAATAAATTCACAAAGTGAGTAACAGACATAACATGTGTTGTGTATGGAAAACTTGTAGAAAATGCAAAAATAAAATGGAGAAAGAACTTTGAAATGCATTGTCAGTCAACATAAAGGGTCATTTATGAATACACAAGCAAAAAGACATGGCCATGGGAGAGCTTAACAGAAAGAACCCGAGAAAGAAGATGTAAATATCTACATGGCAGAGTACAGGAAATGGAATGGTCTTTCTTTATTCTTTCTCCTGCAGGTAGCTCTGGGCATGCAATCCAGGGCCTCGTGCATGCTGGGCAAGTGCTTCACCACTGAGCTACATCCTCAGGCTTGACATTGTATTTCTTACAGAAGTAATTTACTCGATAATTTAACAACTGCCAAATGTTATAGACATGGGCACCTGCTGACTCTTCCAGGATCTTCTGCATCTTTTTTAAAAATATATTTTATTAATTTATTCATATTACATCTCAACTGTTATCCCATCCCTTGTGTCCTCCCCTTCCTCCCTCCCTCCCATTTTCCCCTTACTCCCCTCCCCATGACTGTGATTGAGGGGGACCTCCTCCCCCTGTATATGCTCGTAGGGTATCAAGTCTCTTCTTGGTGACCTGTTATCCTTCCTCTGAGTGCCACCGGGCCTCCCCATCCAGGGGACATAGTCAAATATGAGGCACCAGAGTTTGTGTGAAAGTCAGACCCCACTCTGCACTCAACTGTGGAGAATGTCCTGTCCATTGGCTAGATCTAGGTAGGGGTTTGAAGTTTACTGCATGTATTGTTCTTGCATGGGAGAATGGGGAAATAGAAGGATCCAGAGGGTCCTAAAAACCTACAAGAAGAACATTATGATGGGCAGATCTGGGCCCAGGGGTCCTGCTCAAACTATGGCATCTTCCGCATCTTAACAATGAACTGTGTACAGACATTTGGATAGTTAGGGGAAATAGTTTGTTAAGGAAGAGAGACAGACAAACTTGGAATTGCATCAGACCTGGACCATGGCTCAACCCCAGGACAGGAAGCGGATGGGCTCCTGGGACTCTTGATGAGTCATTTACATGCTGTGTCAGAAACCAGGAAGTAGCCAGGCTTCCTGTGCCTCCTTTTCACTTAGTCTCTGGAATCTTCCCCTTCCCCCTGTCCCCAGCTCTCCTATATGCCAAAGATGGGTGCTGCCCGATGAGCTTTGACCTTCATAAGAGGGACATCCAAGGAGTAAAACATGACAACCTGGAATCAGACACGAGCTTCCCTTCAGAGGTCTACGAGGACAAGATGGAAAAGGGAAACAGAGCGTTAGCAGCCTCCCTGGGCAGGCCAGGGGGATGGGAGGGTACTTCCCACATGGGAACTCCGCAGGGTGAACTAGATAGGGCTCAGGAGTCAGTAGGCCAAAAAAAGACATTTAGCAATGCCTGGTCCCTGCAGATCAAGGCCAGCCAACACGAACTGGAATCAGGCTGAGCTCTACGCGTGTGACAAGACTGACATCCACTTTCTTTTTCTTCGTTTATTTTTTATTTTTTTTATTTTTTATTTATTCACTTTACTTCCCAATGGTAGCACCCTCTCTTGTCTCCTCCTGCTCCCACCCTCCCTCCTTCCTCCAGCCTCCCACCCTCCCCTAGTCCTCCAAAAGGGGGCGCCCTCCTCCCCTATCATCTGACCCTAGCCTATCACGACTCATCTGGACTGCTTGTATCCTCTTCCTCTGTGACCTAACAAGGCTGCCCCGCCAGGGACTAGTGATCAATGAGTGGGTACCAGAGTTTATGTCAGATGTACTCCCTACTCCCATATTATGAGACCCACATGAAGACTGCTGCCTATCGACTACATCTGAGCAAAACAGGACACACTTCCACTCCCAGACTTAAATTCTGCAGTCCTATTTGCTCCTGGTGTCCAAAGTCATGACCTTCAGAGAGCAGCGTTCCTTAGTATTCCCTGGAGAGGGAGAGAACAGCTCAAAGGAGTCTAACTAGAATAAAGTGTGAGGAGGCTTTTACACAGTCATCCAGAAAGGCCTCAGGGACCAGTCTTTCTGAGATCCGTCTACTTTTGGACTATGATGATGCCTCAGGGATTGTTTGTGAAAAAGAGAGATTTAATCCCAGCCCAAGGAAGGGTGCTGCTCCAGAAGCTTAAAATTCTTCAGTGCTTCCTACCTTCTTCACCAAAGAAAACAACACCCCCACCCCAATGACCTCTGAGGAAGACCAGCCTCCCCTCCTGTTCCAGATGAAAGGAACTCTACAGAGGGGGTTTCCAGCCAAGAGTCATTGGCACTGACACAACAGAAAATATTTCCTGACTTCTTATTGTAAGCTAAGGTCAGGAGATTTTCCAGTGCTTTCTACCAACTCAACATGCAGAGTAACTGAGGGTTTTTATTCAGTATGTGAATGTCATATCTTAGATGGAGCCTCTCAACAGAACTGTCCAGGGCACTCTGAGGTTTGGGATGGACAGAAGCATCTTTGGTTTTGTTTTTGAGTCACTGAGCAGGGTCTCATGTACCCTAGACTTCCTTTAGATGCGTAGCTGAGGATGACGTTGCCTGATCCAATTGCCCCTGTCCTTGAGTGCTGGGATTACAGATGTGCACCATCCCAAACCTGGTTTATGCAATTCTGGGCATAAAACTCAGGACTTCAGGAATCAGTTAATAGAGAGCTTGGCAAGCCTGCTTTTTCAAACCTTCCATGGCTTCTCTTGTTTTACGGTCTGTTCATAATATAGAAACAGTCTTGAGTTTTGTTTTGTTTTGTTTTGTGTTTTGAGACAGTGTTTCTCTATATGGCCTTGGCTGTCCTGGAACTCAATAAGAAGACCAGGCCTTAAAGTCACAGAGATCAGCCTGACTCTGCCTACTGAGTATGGGGATCAAATGCAAGTGTCACTAAACCCAGCACTCTAATTTCTTGATAGTACTAGTAATCACTCTTGAGATTTTCTTAGTCTTTTTTTTTCTTCCCTTTTTTTTTTAGTTCTTTCTTTTTGTGTGGTCCATAGCATCGAGTATAATTTCTAATAGAATGTTAATGGATTTGGGGGCAACAGGCATTTTTATGTTGACTCTGCCCACCAAAAGAGCTTTGTCTGTGCATTGCAGATAGGCTAGATACTAGCTGTCTACTTTTTAAATGTGCTTTAAAGAAAAAAATCATGCTTACAAATATGATGATGATGATGATGATGATGATGGTGATTTTTACCATTGAGAGACTGTGTATTTTGTCAGAAGCTTCTTAGAATCTGTTGATATATGTAGTCCTGACTTGAATGGTGAATTCACTATGTAGCCTATGCTGGTGTCCAACTCATAGAGATCTGCCTGCCTCCACCTTTGGACTGCTGCGATTAAAGGCATGTGCTACCATTCCTGGCAATGTGATTATTTTTTAAATAATAAATTTCTGGTTGAGCCCTGGCTCTGTCCTCCCAGTGATAGAATTACAGATGTGCACGGCCACTCCCAGGATTTCACATGGGTGCTAGAGATACAAACTCACTGGTAACTGAGTGGGTAAAGTACTTGGTATGCAAGCATGGGACCCAAGTATGGATCAAGTAGCTGTCATTCTTGCCAAAAAAGCACACTCCACGCTTAGCAAGAACTTTTCTCAAAAGAAACTAAGGTGGAAAGTATCTGTGGAAGAAACATGATGCCAAATTCTTATCTACACACACACACACACACACACACACACACACACACACACACAGAGAGAGAGAGAGAGAGAGAGAGAGAGAGAGACAGACAGACAGACAGACAGACAGACACAGAGACACAGAGAGAGATAGAGAGAGGAAGAGAGGAGAGAGGAACATGTACAAACAAATGTTCCATGTACACAGAGACACAGATAAGTTTTATCTCTATGTTCTTTGTAAAGATTGATGGAATCAGCTGGCCTAGAGAGGTCAGTGTCCCTTCTGATGGACACTTCTGAAGATAGTTTACCTCTTATAATGGTTTTGGGACTAAGCAGGGTTTCTAGTCTTCCTTGGATTAGTTTTCCTGTGTTGTGTTTTCCTTTTCAAAGTCTATTTCTATGTGGTAGGTATTGTGAAATGTTGTCACACATCTTCATGACTTCAGTCTTCAGTTAGGTCTTCTCCATTTTGGCTATTAGCCTTTTCCTCTTTTCTCTCACCAATACTTTGAAAGGTAGTTCAGCTTTATTCATCATTTCATAAGGACATCCCTTTACCTCTTTGATATTTTCTACTAATCAAACATCTTCTAGCTCATTGATATCTGCTGTACCTTTGATATCTCATATCTTTGATATGTTTCCTAATCTTCACTCATTTGGGAAGGTTGCCAGCTTTCTGTTTATAATTAATTTCCAACTCAATTAAATTGTGTTTCTGAAATATACCCTATATTATTCCAGTTTGAAATTTCTTAAGGGTTAATTTATGATTCAGGATTTTCACTTAGTGTATGCTCTCATCAAATGTTCAAGAAGCATGTGTAGTCTCCAGTTCTCAAATACAGAAACATTTTTCTTTTCTGTATGACCTTTTAAGTAATGCTTGCTAATTATGTTGCCTCTTTTTATTTTTTTATTTTTTAATACCGCTTTTATTCATTACCAAAATTATAAATGAAAGTATAATAGCATCCTCCACTTTGTTTTTAATCTATTCTTCTTTATATTAATTTATACTTTATTTTTATTTTTTATTTTTATTTTATGAGTGTTTGCCTACCTATATGTGTTTGCATCATGTGTGTTCCTGGTATATATACCCTAGAGCTGGACTTATAGATTGTAAGAGCTACCACGAGAGCGCTGGCAACCAAGCCCAGATCCTCTACAGAAGCAGCAATTGCTCTGAAGTGCTGAGTCATCTCTCCAGGCCTGAGATTCTAACTTGAGAAACATAAAACCTTAAACATTTTCTTTTGTTTGCTTGATTGTTTCTCATAGTTAAAATTTCATTGTAAAGGCTTGTAAATAAAAAACATTAGGCAGCACAGTTAATATTTTATTAATATTAAGTATTTTCTAAGGAATCATTTGTTTAAAATGTCCCAGGTTACTTCTAGAAGCAAATGTTTTACAAGGGTTTTTGTTTTTGTTATTAATAAAACTAGCAAGTTTTATTTTGGTTATATACAAATCGTTTTGTGAATAGAGGGTATCATTTCTAGGGTTGGTAAGTGTCTATCCCACCCACTCTCTCCTTTTATATTTGTTTTGAGACCTGGTCTTGTGAGCCACGCACACTGACCTTGACCGAAGCTACTTGTGAAGTCATGAATATCTTCCCTCAATTTCTGAGTGACTGAGCTTCCAGGCTTGTGACATCAGATCAGGCATCTGCTGCTATTTAATTTTGAGCCATTTTCAACTCTTGTGCTCCTTTATGATTTAGACAAGAAAAGAGAGACAAAAACCAAAACCAAAACTAAAACAAAACAACTCTTGGAAAATAATTTTTACTCTTTAACTTGAGAAAAGATTTAATTGATATTTTTGTAGCTATTAAGATATCATTTAATAATTTTGTTTTACTTTCTTAGTTTTGTTTTCCATGTTTTAATGCTTTAATTGATATTTAACCATTTTTAAACCATTCCATGTTTTTTGGTCATGTTTGTTTATCTTTCTGTACAAGTTAGCAGAATAATTTCAACTTCTATTAAAATGTAAGAACAAATTCACTCATTGGAGACAATATTTAACTTGCATAGCACCTTAAAATCTGTTCCTCCTAAGGTAGCATATGCCTATGGTTGCATATGCCTTTTGTCACAGTACTCGGAAGGCAGAGGCAAGTAAAGCTCTATGAGTTCAAGGCCAGCCTGGTCTATGAAGGGAGTTGCAGGATAGCTAGGGATGTTACACACAAAAACCCTTTCTCAAACCAACAAACAAAACCCTTGTCTTAATTTGATTTGATACCAACATTACATTTTTTTTGCCTTGATTGGTTTTGTTAATCTCATGTTATTATTGATTTGATGAAGAAAAATTATTTTGTTTAGGATAATGGATGCACATCTAATATGAACAAGCGAATTCATGAAAACAGAAGGCAGGTAACAGTATGCTTTAAAAAAAAAAGTCCTTGGGTGATAACTATTGAAAATTTCCTCCTAAAGCTTGGAACTGTCTATGAAACATGAAGGAATGAAATTTCATCTTAAAAGTGGCTATTCAGTGGGGCATGAGGGTGCAGGCCTGTAATCCTAGAGCTCTGGAGATAAATGCAGGAGGATTGCTGTGAGTTCCAGGCCAGTCTGGTCTGCAAAGTGAGTCAAGGGCAGCCAAGGATACACAGAGGAACCCTGTCTTGGAAAAACAAAACAAATGGTTATTCATATCAACCCCATGCTTTCCTAAGTAAAGCTGACTCTTACTTTTGCCTATTGTTATTTTAAATAGTGTACTTAATATATTTCTGACATACACAGATGCATATATATATATGTGTGTGTATATATATACATACATAGGCATATGTAATTTAACAAGATACACACACACACACATATATTAAAAAAAAAAAACTTCTCAGCTGAAGGTATCAGTTAATATCAGAGCACTGTTTAGCTTAGCCTATTCAAGGGCCTGGGTTCCACCCTCAAAAATCAGAAGCAAACAATAAACTTTGTATCAGAAAGTGCAAATGCAAACACTTATTTAAAGAATATTTAAGTATTTTCATCTGCAAACCAACAGTTTGGGTGGTTTATAGTTAAAAGCTATTATATATATATATGTATATATATATATATATATATATATATATTTCTCACTGTGTGTGTTGTATACAAACTTATAGAGTGCTTCATGAGGATGAATATTTTACATTACATTGTAAACTTACAAGTTAATCTTATAACTAACAAAGGGAAAGTTTACATAATTGTATTTTCTGAGTTATTCCATAAATTAATTTAATCTTTTCTATAGAGATATAGTTCAATAGTAGAGCATGTACCTAGCATGTGCTAAATTCTCAGTGCTCCACACAGAAACAGAATGACATCTCCTGCATGAGATTCTTCCTTAAGCTATCTATTGTAAAATGGAAAAGAGAGGCTAGCCTTGCCTGAAAAAAATAAAAATTTTGTAGTGCACTAAATGGTCACATGGCTGAATGAATGGGCGTGGAGCATACGGGATTAATGTTATATAAAAATTGTATTAAAGAATTTTTTCTGCATTCTCTTTTCTCCTGGTCTGAATCTCATGAGAAGCTCTGAGCTACATGCATCACAGAAAACCAGCAGCGTAGGATCCCAGTGTGACAGTCTGAAGAAGTGTCTTTTTATTCATTCATGAATTAACTTGAGTCTTGATATTGCAGTTAGTTCTAGATTCTCTCCATTAATTCTTTTTAAAATTTAATTAATTTATTCAGATTACATCTCAATTGTTTTCCCCTCACTAGTATCCTCCCGTTCCTCCCTCTCTCCTGCTTTCACCCTATTCCCCTTCCCTAGGTCTGTGACCAAAGGGGACCTCCTCCCCCACCATATGGTCATAGACTATCAAGTCTCATCCTGGTAGTCTGCTTATCCTTTCTCTGAGTGCCACCAGGCCTCTCCACCAAGGAGAAATGGTCTAATATGGGGCACCAGAGTCCATGTCAGAGTCAGTACCTGCTCTCCACACAACTGTGGAGATTGTCCTGTCCATTAGCTAGATCTAAATAGGGGTTCGATGTTTACTGCATGTATTGTCCTCAGTTGGTGCAGTAGTTTGAGCAGACCCCCCCGGGTCCATATCCAATCATGATGATGTTCTTCTTGTAGGTTTCTAGGACCCTCTGGATGCTTCTATTTCCACATTCTCCCATATTTCTCTCACCTAGAGTCCCAATAGGAGGTCCTCATATCTATCCCAATCTCCTGGTAAGTGAAGACTTTCATTGGACATCCCTTTTGGCCTAGTGTCCAATTATAAGTGAGTATACACCATGTGAGTCTTTCTGAGTCTGGGTTAACTCACTCATTATGATCATTTCTAATTCCATCCATTTGTCAACAATTTTGGGATATCCTTGTTTTTAATAGCTGAGTAGTATTCCATAGTATAAATGTACCACAGTTTCTTTATCCATTCTTCAACTATGGACGTTTAGGTTGTTTCCAGGTTCTGGCTATTACGAATAAGGCTGCTATGAGCATAGTTGAGCAAGTGTCCTTGTTGTGTGGTTTAATATATGGAAATCCATCAATATATTCCACCATTTAAATAAACTGAGAGAAAAATCCACAAGATCATCTCCTTAGATGCAGAAAAAGCATTCGACAAAATCCAGCACCCATTCATGCTTAAAGTATTGGAGAGATCAGGGATACAAGGCACATACCTGAACATGATAAAGGCTATATACAGCAAGCCAATAGCCAACATCAAATTAAATGGGGAAATACTCAAGGAAATTCCTCTAAAATCAGGGACCAGGCAAGGCTGTTCATTTTCTCCATATCTCTTCAATATAGTTCTTGAAGTTCTAGCCAGAGCAATAAGACAACAAAAGGAGATCAAGGGGATCCAAATGGGAAAGGAGGAAGTCAAATTATCCCTATTCCCAGATAAGATGATAGTGTACATAAGTGACCCCCAAAATTCTACCAGAGAACTCCTACAGCTGATCAACACTTTCAGCAAAGTGGCTGGATACAAAATTAGCTCCAAAAAAGTCAGTAGCCATCCTATATACAAATGACATTCGTGCAGAGGAAAAAATTAAGGGAACTACACCTTTCATAATAGCCACAAGCAGTATAAAATATCTAGGAGTAACTCTAATCAACAAGTGAAGGACTTGATTGAAAAAAACTTCAAATCTCTGAAGAAGGAGATTGAAGATGACATCAGAAGATGGAAGGATCTCCCTTGTTCGTGGATCAGGAGAATTAACGTAGTAAAAACGGCCATCTTACCAAAATCAATTTACAGATCCAATGCAATACCTATCAAAATACCTACACAATTTTTAAAGACATTGAAAGATAAAATCTCAACTTCATATGGAAAAACATTAATTCTTAAAATTGGTACAACTTGACATTTTTGTACATTACTACTTTAGTCCTGATTTTTGGCATCAGAGGTTATCCTAGTTAGCATCATCAGTTGACAGTGGATGGATCACATGACACTTCCTTCTATGGAAATACCTGTTCTCATGAAGAACTCTTGTAATTTATTTCTAAAGGTGAAATTGAATAAGTTAAATACTGAAGAACATGAAGATTTGAAACCAGAATTTATTTGTTGTTTCTTAAAGCAAGGCTGTTACTGCTGTGTTTGTTCATGGAAGTTGAGGAGCTTGCTTGAAATGTGGAGGGTTTTAATTTTTGTGTGGCTAATACAGGGTTAGTTTAATGTGGTGATCTATTATTATGAGCCTAAAACCAGACCTCAGGCTTGCTTCCCTTAGCTAAGGCTTTTCCTTTTCCATGCATTTGTGTGGTTCTCTGCTCTAGCTGTGACAATTAGAGAAGGGCAAAGATTCTTTGATGTTTTTCCATCCAGAGGCAGCTTCTCCCCAGCCTGCCTTTAGGCTTGCTTGTCATCACTCTGGCCAACAATGTGTGACATAAGTGATACCTCTGGGCTTTCAGAGGACTAACAAATTCCTCATGGGCATTTGAGTTATGATCCATCTTTTAAGCGGACAGACTCATCTAGAGTGATTCCAGTGTGAGGCTCCAGGAATACCAAAAAGGGTACCCAAACAAATCCTGGCTTACAGCTGCCTCCTTCTGTCAAGTCTATAGGCACATGCACAAAACCTGTTCACCCTTCCAAAGTAGTCTGGCCACTGGTTGGTTCCTATCAAGAGACCCAAGGTGGTGCCTAATGGGATGGAAAGATTGTCTGGGAAGTGCCTGCCTGCACTTCTGAGGACTCAGTGTCATGATATGCAGCAAAGTGATGGCCACTGCTTGGATTGTTTAGGGAGCAATACACAACCAGAGCAGATCAGCAAGTAAGTGGTTAAGGCTGCCAAAGCGACAATGAATAAATAGTAAGAATAAGAATAACCAAAATTTATTAGCCCTTGAAAATAAAGGCTAATATTCCAACAAACATTGAACTTGTACTTCTATGTATTTCTAAATACATTAATGATTCACACAGCAAAATGATGAATATTCAAAATCAGTGACTTCAACACAAACCAATGGCTTGTTATCACTTTTGGTTCATGGAGTGATGCAAGTTTAGGAGGCTGTGAGCTCAAGACTAAAGATATTTTTTAAGAATGTTTTGAGTAAAAAAGGAAAGAACACACATTTTTTTTTAAATGCAAAGGTCTGGGTTGCCAGACTAAAGGCCATGGCCATTGTTGGAGAGAACGTTTCACAAACCTGCCTTCTCTGCCAGATCCAGGTCCCTATCTCTCTTTACTCCCTAGGGGCCTTGTGCATGGAAACTGTCATTTCTCTAATGATAAAACCATTCTGCAATGTCCCCTCATTTGTAAACAGCTTGGTAACAGAAGGACCACTTGCTCTCATCTCTGCAGCTCCCTAGACCTAGGAGAAGCTGAAGAACCCTTCCATGTGCACCTTTTTATGTAGTTGGTTCATGGTAAGTCTCCTGACTGGTACTGCACTTTGTTTAGTGAACGCCGTGAAAGTCCACTCACTTATAAGTCCTATGGTTCCATCATCATAGCACAAAACTTATAAAGAGCGGGGGAAAGGGGCTTCTTGTTGAGCCATTCTGCAGGAAAGACTGTGTTCATGGCAGAGGGGGAGGGGGCCAGCTTATGACCAGATGTCCACACCACCGTTCTTAACTCGTAAGACATGTGTCAAAAGGAGGACCAGACAACATGGTGTGATCCATCCAACATCTTTATCCACACTAGGTTATTTATGAGACATTCTTCTCTGAGATAAAGTCATTTAGATGAAGAAGATTATAGCTATGAGGCAGAGGAGAAATCTTATTGTCAAAAGTCTTAATGTGATGTGTCAGTGTGAAGTAAATTCTATTATGATCCCACACGTACCCTCAGGCAACATATTGAATGACATGTCATTTCTTGTCTAACATTTGTGGGGAAGTCTTCTAAAAGCTTTTAAAAACTTTATTACATTCTCTCTCCTCTGTGCTCTCTCTCTCTCTCTCTCTCTCTCTCTCTCTCTCTCTCTCTCTCTCTCTCTCTCTGTATGTGCATGCATGCATGGATGTGCATGTAGGTCAGAAAACAACTTACTGAAGCTTATTCTCTTCTTCTGTTATGTGGGTCCCAGGTTCTTAACTCAGTAAGGGTTGATTGTATGTGCCTTTGTCTACTAACCAATCTTGTGATCTCTGGAAGCATTTTTAAATGACAATATAATAGATGATAAAATGTGGAGGGAAAGAAAAATAGAAAGTTGAAATATGTATATCCATTTTCTATGGTTTCCACTTTGTTCACACTCATTCTGAATCAATATTTATTTGAAAGGACAGTCATGTCATCAGGCCTCTGTGTTTGGAAACACACACCCTCATACACAGGGAGATACATTCCTACATGAACACACACAGATACACACAGACACAGCACAAATGTGAACTTGAATTGGATTAGCAAGGGTCAAGAAAGCTTAACTATGGATTGAGAGGATTTGGCTGTTGTTATTTGCCAAGCAGGGTTTGCGATTTGTTCTCACTTGCCAAGTACTTCATACAAATTGTTGGCTTAATAAAAAAAAAGGCTTGAGAAAGAGTCTTACTTTGAAAAGGAGATTATGATTAAAATTCTTAGGATGGTAGCTCAGTGGGATAAATATTATTATGGAATACATGACTTGGAGATATAATTTACTTTAAAAGTCAACTCTCTTAATTAAGTTCCTGAATTCACACACTGAGATCTGGTTTAAATAGTAATTACACACACACACACACACACACACACACACACACACCTTCTATGTTCACATAGAAGCAA
>OU015749.1:29157971-29191451 GCA_907169655.1 Acomys percivali | reverse complement strand
AAGAAGAAGAAGAAGAAGAAGAAGAAGAAGAAGAAGAAGAAGAAGAAAGAAAGAAAGAAAGAAAGAAAGAAAGAAAGAAAGAAGAACCATTACTGTTCAGCTCCTAGAGCTAATACCTTCTACAATAACAAAGTTTAGGTGAAGGAAGATAAATGACACAAATTTAAAGCAGGGTAGAAAATACTGGGACCTCTCAGTAACTGACAACATCATAAATGCATTTAGATAAAACAAGCCATTCTCTGACCTGTTGATGCTCCCTCACAAGGCACCAGGCACAAATCCTTTTATTTGTAGCCAGATTAATACACAATTGGAAATGGCCCTATTAGCTAAGTTTATTTACACACACACACACACACACACACACACGCGCGCGCGCGCGCGCGCGCGTGCGCGCATGCGCGCGCATGAAGATGCAAAATCCTAAACTTCAATTCATTTCCAAGCACTAAATCACCAGATTTGTACTGTCCAAGTAGAGACTTTTTGGTTAAACAGGAACAGAAGCCTAATGAGCCTCATAAATGTCCCCAAAGGAACAAGTTGTTATTTATGCAAGACTCCACATCCAACTTCACGTAACAGGTCACTGGTTAGTGTCTACAAAGTAAAAGGGACTTTGCCAGAACCCAGGAGCTGTGATATGCTTCTTGTGTAACAGTAGAATCCCCTGCATAGGAACAGACCCACAAAAGCTAATAAAAACAGACCATGGACAAGTTGCATACAACAAGGGGAAAGCAGAACCCATGTAGACCATTCCCAGGGCATTACTCACTATTTGGCTTTCTTCCTTCTTCCCCCCACATCTCTCTTTCTCTCTTCCACCCTAATTTGCCTATATGTTGAAAATGTTAAAAAGGAAGTTGTGGGAGGGGGAATTTCAGGTGAACCTGGGAGCATCTATGAGTAGGAAATACATATTTATGTTCATGCATAGAAAATAAAGTTGTTAGGAAAACTAGAGGGTGGTTTGGTCTGCATGTGAAATTTATCTTACAGAAGACTATGGAGTTGAATCACCACTCAGGAAATGTGTTGAAAGTGTGGGAAAGAAAACAATGACAGAAAAAAAAAAACCTTAACGAAACTAGAAATGAAGGTCTAGATTGTGTTATGAAACAAGGAAGCAATCAGTAGCAATGAATTTAACATGTGGATCATGAAATAAAACAATGTCTAATATGATAAGCAAAAAGCTGATGGAAAATATGAATATTCTACTATAGAGAGATTACAGAATTTTTAAAAATTTAGGGTACTAAATCTGTATGTATGTGTGTATTTGTATTTGTGTATATGTATATGTGCTCATGCAAATGCATGTGTGCAGGAGTATATGTGCATGTAGTCAGAGGTGAATCTTGGGCATTTTCCTTAATCATTCTCTACTTTATTTTTTGAGAAAGAATCCCTCATTGAACCTAGAGCTCACCAATTCAACTAGACTTGCTGGCCAAAGACTTTCAGGGATTATTCTGTCTCCACTTCGTCAGTACAGTATTACTGGCATGCAATCACCATTCCTGGCTATTTTATGTGAGTATTGGGATCCAAATTTAGATACTCATGTTTGCATAACAAGCGCTTTACTGACTGAGCCATTTTTCTAGTCCTTGTCACACTGTTAAAGAGTTGGAGATAAAACATCTGCTCCACATAAAGTGGCAGAAAACAAAAACAAAAACAAAACCAAAAAAAAAAACCTCACAGTTGTGTCAGTCTCTGCTGGTGAAAATTTCATACCTGAAAAGGTCTAAGGTGCAGGAAGATCATTGTATCAGTGCCGTTGCCTCTGAAAGACACCCTCTATAGCCAACCCAATAACATACAGGAACCATGGGCCCTCAAAAAAAAAAAAAAAAAACTGGGCTGGGGCAGGCTGATATCACAGCCACACATCACTGTAAATCTATTATAATAGATAAAAGCTGTACTCTAATTATTTCCAAGAAGTGAATTTCAAAGATGGTGGCACCCATCACACACTGTATCTGATCAGCAGGAAAGCAGTGTCTGCACAGCAACCAAATGACTAAACTGAGAGCTTCAAAATATCAGTGCCGGTGTTTCCCAATTGAGGGGTTCTACATGGTGTGAAACACAGGTGGGTCTGGCCTCAGGCCACCAGGCTAATCCATGGTAAAATCCCTGCAGGCCTGTGTGCAGACTACAAAGTCTAGCCAGATGCCTGCCTCTGTTCTGCATTTGTGCTGTGTCTCAGACTGAATTGTGGGGACAAATCACCAGTGTCTAACCCAGAGGAGACCCCAAGGTCTGGAACAGAAGTGGATCTGACCTCAGGTAACCTGGTCAATGCATGGAAAGTTCCAGGGTCATCCAGGCACCGGTACAGTCTTCAAAGTCTAACCAGACACCTTCCTGCACATGGCATCTGCACTCTGTGTCTCAGACTGAACTGTAGGTCACAAAACACCAGAGTCTGGGTCTTCTAGTCTACAGGAAACTCCATGGTCTGGAACACAAGTGGATGTGACCTCAGACCACCTGGCCAATCTTTGGAAAGTTCTTGGGTCTAGGCAGGTACACTTGCTGTCTCCAAAGTCTAGTCACATGCCTGCTGGCATGCAGCATCAGCATTCTGTGTCTCAGACTGAACTCTGGGCCATAAAACACCAATGTCGAGTCTTCCTGCCAACAGATGACATGGAACATGGGAAAATTTGACCACAGGTTACCAAGCTTGTCCATAGTTCCTGGGTCTGATCTCAGGTCACCTGCCTGATACAAGGAAGGGTTCCCCGATTCCTGAAGGAGAAGGGTCTCAACCTATAGCCACTTACTTACAAGCTGCTCTCAATGGCCAGTGAAGGACACTAGAAACTACCACCCAACACCAGAGATTGCCAGATGGCTAAAGGTGAGCATAAAAACACAAACAACAAAAGCCAAAACAATGTGGCATCTCCAGAATCCAGTTATACCAAAGCAATCAGCCTTAGACACTCTAACACAACTGAGATAGAAGAAAATGACCTCAATTCCTTTTTTTTATGAAGATGATAATGAAAGAAACTAATAAAATTCATAAAGAAATACAAGAAGATAGGCAAAGAGATTGAGGCTCTTAGAGAGGCCATGACAGAGGCCTATAGAGAGGAAATGGTAAATCACTAAAAGAAGCTCAGGAAAATGCAAAAAATCGGGTGAAGGATATTAATAAAATAATTCAAGATCTGAAGATGAAAATGGAAATAATAAAAGGCCAAACTCAGGAAGGCTTGTTAGGAGAGAACTTAGAGAAGAAAACAGGAACTACATGGGTAAGCATAGCTAACAAAATACAAGAGATGAAGGAAAGAATCTCAGGTGTAGAAGATACAATGGAAGAATTTGATGGAACTATCAAAGAAAATGATAAACCAAAAAATTCCTGATACAAAACATCTAGGAAATAAGGGACACCATGAAAAGAGGAAATATAAGAGTAATAGGATTTGAGGAAAGACAAGATGCCTGGCTCCAAGGCCCAGAAAATATTTTCAACAAAATAATACAAGAAAGTTTCCCCAATTTAAAGAAAGAGATGCCTATAAACATTCAAGAGGCCTACAGAACACCAAATAGAGTAGACCAGAAATAAAATCCTTCTACCACATAATAATCAAAACCCCAAATGTATGGAATAAAGAAAGAATATTAAAGGTGGCAAGGAAAAAGTACCAAGTAATAGACAATGGCAGACATATCATAATCATATATGACACTTTAGCAGAGATAATAAAAGCCAGAAGGCTTGGGTAGATGTCTTGCAAAGCCTAAGAGACTACAGCTGCCAGACCAGAATACTATAGCCCCCAAACTTTCAATAACTATAAATGAAAAAATCATGATATTCCATGACAAAAATAAATTTTAACAGTACGTATCCACAAATCCAGCCTTACAGAAGACACTAGAAGGAAAACTTGAAAACAAGGAGGCTAACTACACCCAAGAAAACACAGGAAATATATAACTTCACTTTAGCAAAACAAAAATTATTCAGTCACATATACATACTACCACAACCAACATCAGAATAAAAGGACCTAACAGTTACTGGTCATTAATCTCTCTCAACATCACTGGTCTCAAATCTCCTATAAAGAGACACAGACATACAGAATGGATGTGTAAACAGGACCCAAGATTTTGCTGTACAACTCAGCCACAAAGATAGATATTACCTGAGAGTAAGGGGCTGGAAGAAGTTCTTCCAAGCAAACATAGACAAGAATCAAGCTTCAGTAGCCATTCTAATATCTAATAAAATAGATTTACACCAGAATTAATCATAAGACACAATGAAGGACATTTCATACTCATCAAGGGAAAACTCAACGAAGATGACATCATAATTCTGAAGACCTATGCCCCAAATACAAAAGTACCCATAATTGTAAAAGAAACATTAATAAAACTTAAACCACACATCAATTTCCACACATTAATAGTAGGATACTTCAACACCCCCTTCTCACCAAAGGATAAGTCAATGAAACAGAAGCTAAAACAAGAAATAATGACACTAACAGATGTTATGAATCAAATGGGCCTAACAGATATCTACAGAACTTTTCATCTGAACATAAAAGACTTTACCTTCTTCTCAGCATCTCTCAGAAATGTCTCCAAAATTGACCATATATTAGGACACAAAGCAAACCCCAACAAGAATATTGAAATAACACCTTGTATCCTATCAGACCACCACTGGACTAAAGCTGGACTTCAACAACAACAGAAATAACAAAAAGCCTACATGTACATGGAAACTGAACAACTCTCTACTCAATGACAACTGGCTCACAAAAGAAATAAAGAAAGAAATTAGGGACTTCCTAAAATTCAATGAAAATGGAGGCACAACATACCCAAACTTAAGGGAAACAATGAAAGCAGTGCTAAAAGGAAAGTTAATAGTCCTAAGTGCCTTCATAAAGAGACTAGAAATATCTCTTACAAGCAATTTAATGGTACATCTGGAATCTCCAGAAAAAAAAAAAAAAAGAAGCAGACACACCGAAGAGGTGTAGATGACTGGAAATTAGCTCTGGTCTTAAATCAATAAATTAGAAACAAAGAGAATAATTCAAAGAAGCAATGAAACCTTGAGCTTGGTACTTTGAGAAAATCAAGCAGATAGACAGACCCTTAGCCAAATTAACTAAAAAGAGAGAGACACTATCCAAACCAACAAAATCAGAAACGAAAAGGGAGGCATAACAATAGACACCGAGGAAATCCAAAGAATCATCAGGTCTTACTTCAAAGGCCTATATGCTACAATATTTGAAAATCTAAATGAAATGGAAAGCCTTTTTGATAGATTCCACTTACCAAAGCTGAATCAAAATCAAGTAAACAAATTAAATCATCTTATATCTCCTGTGGAAATAGAAGTAGTCATCAAAAGTGTCCCAAACAAAAAAAGTCCAGGGCCAGATAATTTCAGAGCAAAATTCTACCAGACCTTCAAAGAAGAGCTAATACCAATATGCTTCAAACTATTTCACAAAATAGAAATGGAAGGAACATTACTAAACTCATTCTATGAGGACATAGTCACTTTGATACCTAAACCACAAAAGACCCAACAGAGAAAGAGAATTTCAGACCAGTTTCTCTTATGAACATCATGAAAAAATACTCATAAAATACTTGAAACTGTATCCAAGGCACATCAAAAATGTCATTCACCATGACCAACTAGGCATTATTCCAGGCACACAGGGGTGGCTCAATATACAGAAATCCATCAATGTAATCCACTATAAAAACAAAATGAAAGAAAAAATCCACATAGTCATCTCCTTAGATGCCAAAAAAGTATTTGACATAATCCAACATCTGCTCATGTTTAAAGACTTGGAGAAATCAGGGATACGAGGCACATATCCAAACATAAGAAAGGTTATATACAGCAATCTGATAGTCAAAATCAAATAAAGGGATAGAAACACAAAGAAATTCCACTAAAATCAAGGACTAAAAAAGGCTGCCCACACTCTCTCCATATCTCTTCAATATAGTACTTGAAATTTTAGATAAAGCAATAAGACAACTAAAGAATATCAAGCAGATCCACATCAGAAAGGAAGGAGTAAAAGCATCACTATGACATGATAGTGTACATAAGTGACCCAAAAATTCCACCAGAGAACTTCTTCAGCTGATAAACATCTTCAGCAAAGTGGTTGGATACAAGATTAATTCAAAGTCAGTAGCCTTCCTGTATACAAATGATAAACAGGCTGAGAAAGAAATTAGGGAAACTACTCCCTTCATAATAGCCACAAATAATATAAATATCTTGGTATAGCTCTACCCAAGCAAGTGAAAGATTTTTATGGAAAAAAAAAAAAAAACTTCAAGTCTCTGAAGAAAGAAATTGAAGAGGATATCAGACAGTAGAAAGATCTCCCATATTCATGGATTGGGAGGATCAACATAGTAAAAATGGTAATCTTACCAAAAGCAATAGACAGATTCCATTTAATCCCTATCAAAATACTACACAATTCTTTACAACCTTGATCTCAACTTCATGTGGAAAAACAAAAAACCCAGAATAGCTAAAACAATCCTATACAATAAAAGATCTTCTGGAGAAATATCCATCTCTGATCTTTTGCTGTACTACAGAGCAACAGTAATAAATACAGCATGGTACAGCATAGAAATAAGCTGGATGATCAATGGCATCAAATCGAAGACCCACAAAGAAACCCACACATCTATGAACACTTACTTTTTGACAAAGAAGCCAAAATTATACAAGGGAAAAAAATATAGCATTTTCAACAAACAGTACTGGTCTAATTGGATGTCCACATGTAGAGAACTTCAAAGAGATTCATATTTTATCACCCAGAACAAAATTAAAGTCCAAGTGGATTAAAGACCTCAACATAAAACTAGACACACTAAATCTATTAAAAGAAAAAGTTGGGAAGTGCATTGAACTCACTGGCACAGGAGACAACTTCCTAAACAAAACACCAATAGCTCAGGTTCTAGCATCAAGAATTAATAAATGATTCCTCATGAAACTGAAAAGTCCTATAAGGCAAAGGACACTGTCAACAGAATAAAATTACAGCCTACAGGCTGGGAAAAGATCTTCACCAACCCTCTATATGACAAAAAGCTGATATCCAAAATATATAAAGAACTCAAGAAATTAAACACCACCAAAACCAAATCATTCACTTAAAAAATGGGGTAAAGACCTGAACAGACAATTCTCAATCGAGGAATATCAAATGGCCAAGAAACACTTAAAGAAATGCTCAATGTCCTTAGTCATCAGGGAAATGCAAATCAAAATGACTCTGAGATTCCATCACATATCAGAATGGCTAAGATCAAACATTCAAGTGACAGCACATGATGTTGAGGATGTGGAGAAAGGGGAACACCCCTTCATAGTTGGTGAGAATGTAAACTTTTACAACCATTTTGGAAATCAATCTGGTGCTTTCTCAGAAAATTGGGAATAGTTCTACTTCAAGATCAGCTATACCACTACTGGGCATATACCCCAAAGATGTTCCACCATATAACAAGAACATTTGATTAACTATGTTCATAGCAGCTTTATTGTTAATAGTGAGAATCTGAAAACAACCTAGATGCCACTCAGCTGAAGAATGGATAAAGAAACTGTGGTACCTTTACACAATGGAATACTACTCAGCTATTAAAAAGAAAGAAATCTTGAAATTTGCTGGCAAATGGATAGAACTAGAAAGATCATCCTGATTGAGGTATCACAGACTCAGAAAGACACACATGGTATTTATTCACTTATAAGTGGATATTAACCCAACATAGATGTCCTCTGAGAGATTCTATCCAGCAGGAGATTGGTATAGCTAATAGAACTCACAGCCAGACTTTTGGCAGAATGCTGAGAGTTGTATGGAAGAGTGGAGGGATAGAAGGACTTGGAAGAGTCATGGGCCCCACAGGGAGACCATCAACGCAGAAGGATGCAGACACAGAGGGTCTACCACAAAAGGATGCACTAACCAAGGCCATTGCATGCTGAGAACCTAGACCCCCTGTTCAGAAAGTGCCAATGGACAGCTCACTCTCCAACATTGGGAGTGCAGAAGGGGAACCACCTCTGACATGAACTCTGGCGCCCCCGATTTGATCATTTACCCTTGAGGCAGAGACCTGTCAGGCACGCAGAGGAAAGAGATGCAGGCTATCCAGATGAGACTTTACAGGCTGTGGTCAGATGGTGCTCCGCCCCCCTGTCAGAAGTCTATGGGAGGGAATAGGTTGGAAGAGAGAGGGAGAGTGGGAAGGGGAAGATATGAGTGAGGGGATAACAATTGGGATGAAATATGAATAAATTACAATAAATAATAAAACAAGAAAAAGAAAAAAGAAGTGAGTTCTTATGAACTCATTGCAAAAAAATATTCTGAGTAGATTTGCAAAAATCTATAGTGGCAGCTCCCACTCCCAGATCTGTTCCAGCATTTCTTGCTTACATGTGGTATATGCTACTCACAAGGATGCGAGATTGGATGAGGACAAACATTTAGACTATTGTAATGGATCTGGGTTAGAGGGTGCCTGCTGACTTTCCAGGTTCTAGTGTCTCAGGTCAATGAATTGTACCAGAGGCAAATAGAAGTGGCAGAAACAAGTTATCAAAGGAGAAATCCCTTTTAAAAATAGAAGCAAGTGTAGTTCATGGACTGAGTTGATTCTGGATACAGGCAATCATACTAACAGAGACATCACAATGACACCGTCAACATTGTAGGGAAAAAAAATCTCAATCACAATATGTTGTAAAACACATGAAGACCAGGGGAGTATGCATTGGTACGCCTCTGAGATGTCAAATCTGCTTATGGAATCCAAAAGGGATGCGGAGACAAAAGAAAGTCTGGGAAAATGTTCTCAAAAGCCATCCAGCAGGATGTCTCCTCATCCCCAGAGGAATCACATCCCAATCCCTCAACTACCTCTGATGTTTCTTCTCAAAACAAACAAATAAATCTAAATAAAATGCTATGTCAATCAAACCCCCATAGCAGAGGTGGAGAGGGAGGCTGCTGTGTTGTTACTATTTGTTCTTGTTGATACAATGAGTTGCTTAACTTCCCTGACCATGGTACTTTCATTGTACTGGTGGGGTGTGCTGCTTTCCACTGTTAAAAATTCCTATGGGAATAATTGTGACTAAATGACTGTTTGGTAATGGCTTATACCTTCTGAGTCAAAATGACTGTTAGACACAATCTTTGCCTTGTGCACAGAATTAGCAAGCATATTCTACAAAATTACTCCCAGGCTCTGTGTATGAGATGTGCATGAAGCACACTTGAGCTATGAGTTTATATGTTGGTCCCTTCCTGAGTTACTTTATTATATATATATATACAAACAAGGCCATGTGTAGTGGATGTAAACATGTTTTTGTCTTGATCTCAAGTGTGGGGTGTGAAACAGATTTATGTAAGAGTTTGTGGTGTTTGTCCCCTGGAAACAGAATTTTGAGAGGACACGTGGCATTTGTCCACTAGAAGAGGAACTGCCTCTTGTGGGGTTATGGTCTTTGACAACTGATAAACTTCCCATTATGAACTCTGAGAGAAAACCAGAGGCTTTGGCTCTTTTGGTTTTGTCCCCTTTGGCTGTTCATGACTCCATTTCAAGATGCTCCTAGAGAGAAACTCTCCAGGGAACGCATTGATGTTCAGGCTGCTGCTCCAGGTTCTGGTTGCTGGAGTTGCAGCCACTTTTGCTGAGTTACTGTTTTGCTGTTATACAGTTCTGCTGGAATCCTGGCAACTAAGCATGGGATTACTCCAAGGAACTGAGTCTAAAAAGGTTTATTTCTTTTGTCCTCATTAATCTCTTTTTTCTCCTTTCTGGGGTAGGCGGGTTGGAAGGGAGGTATAACATTAACGAACTCCCAAATAAAGTAGGTTTGCAAACGTTCTAAGACTACAGCCATATCAGAGAATGAAACTGGAATTCTAAAACACTTCTGGTTACAAATGTTCTAGATGAGGAGGACTCAAATTGCACTAAGAATCTACAGGTGGCAGGATACAGAGAAAGTTCTGGAGCCTGGTAGCACTATTATTTTAGGGTGTAGCCTCAAGGAAGCCAGCCAGTGGCATGGCTGGCTGTCCCACAATAGCAAGAGCATGTGGAAAACCAGGAGTAGAGCTAGGATGTCCTAGGTGTATCACATGTGGCTTAGGACCACTTGTTTCCTGAGGTAGCTATGAACATGACCTAATACAGATATTATAAGTTATATAAAGTACAAATGTGAAAAACATGAGATTCTTTTGGGGGAGTCAGTTTCTTCGCAACTTGGCTACACAGTCCTCATAAGTGTTGTAGATGATTGGCATTTATTTCTTTGAGTGGGAATTGAACAAAAAGGACAGGAATCTTCAAACACAAGTCCCTTATTTTGGCTAAGGGCCGGCCTTTGTCACAAAGTTCTTCTGAACCCATGCTGGTGTTAAGCTACTGGCTTCTGTGTCAAACCCACGCTCCTCTCTGCCTGGAGAAGGACAACCAACTGGGAGAGCGGCCTTGCACTTTTAGCAAAGGAGAGAACAACCACATGATTCTAAGCCCTGTTCTTGAAGCTCCTGGCACAGGTCAGATCTGTGTGAAAACTCTCAAAAAGGCCAAGGGCACAGAATCAATTCTACAGAGCTCCATGCAGTTTGGGCAAGAAGGAAAAGGGAAAGTGGGAGAAGCAAGAAAGGAAGAAAGGGTCAGGAAAAGACCAGAGTGCACTTGGTACGTGATGTTAAGAGGCAGGTGCCATGGGTTCCCTGGAATGGGTCGAGACTTTCATGTGGGTATTAGAGGTGGGGACTCTCTTGAGCTCTTTTTTCACTCAAAAGCAGACAGATTGCTGGCAAAAGCACTCTGATGCTACCTTTCTCTTTTCTCCAATGTGGATGGATTTTACTAACAAGTAGTCTGTCTCTATTGATACATTCTTACACTAACAGCAATCATCAACAAAAGAGGCATTTCTAAGGGGTAAGAAAAACAGAGTCTGTGACAAAGGAGACTCTAGTGGGAATGAGGCAGCTTTCCTTTTCTCCTTTTCTTGGCTCCATAGCTGGGGAATAGGTCTGCCAGTGAAACCTTGCTGGATTTGCATGTCTAAATAGGAACATCTCACTCTGTATGACCTCATAGGTCCCTGTCTTCCCTTATCCAGAACCTGTGCATATTGAGTTTCTCAAATGAAAGTATTAAAGCAAAGAGGTGCCCAAAATTACAGCCACAGGTTACAAGAATAACTTTTTAAACATATCTTAACACAGATTTTCCTTTCAGAAAGCAAAAGCATAATATCTCTTGTGTTTCTCTGTCTCTCTGTGTTTCTCTCTCTCTCTCAATCTCCATTTCTCTCTGTGTTTTTCTCTTTGTCTCTGTCTCTCTGTCTCTCTCTCTGTCTCTCTGTATCTCTCTGTCTCTGTCTCTCATTTTGTCTCTCTGTCTCTGTCTGTCTCTCTGTCTCTGTCTCTCTGTCTCTGTCTCTCTGTCTCTCTGTCTCTCTCTCTCCTGCTTCCCTCACCTTCAATTCACTCTCTCATTGCTTCCATTTTTCCTTCACTACAAAAAATATCTATTTGGATTGCATGTTTGTATCTACCCCAAACTCAAGCAGTACTCTGGAAAGGGCCACCCAAGTTTTATAAAAAAAATGTACGGACTTTATTTCTGCACTACAAAGGACTACCAATTTAAATTATTTGTTGAAAGTAGAATTTTGCAGAGTAGAGTAAAAACCAGCTTTTGTACACACACACACACACACACACACACACACACACACACACACACACACAGCACACACATGCATGCACACACACAAGCACAGGCACACACGCACACCAGGATGTGGCTGTAAATCATGTTGTCCAACATAAACCAGACAAAGACTTAACACAGAGAACTGTTTATTTATTCATTCATTAACTCAGTTTTTGAGATAGGGTTTCATTTATCCCAGGATGACCTTCAACACCCAATTTTCCTGCTGAGATTCCAAGCAGGAGCCATTGTGCCTTTTTTAATGCAGTCTTGAGATGGAGTCTGGGGCTTCTTTGGACATGTTAGTTAAGCACTCTACAAGTTGCGATATACCCTATGTCAAATTTTTAAATGAGAAAAGGTCTACCCATAGAACCAGAAAAGACAATTCATTGTGAGAAAATACAAGCCAGAAAGGAACTCAGGGTGCTTAAGTGGCACTCCAGGATACAGCCTGCCACTCAGCCTCAGGGCTCCGATGCAGTTCAGGTGCAGCTTGCATCTTGAATGCAAAGGCCGGCCTAAAAGGACAGTGGGGGAAACCTGAATAACACATTCAGACAAAGGCAGATTTGTGGGCCACCTTAGGAAATGGCAGAGGAGCTAAGATAAGGCTCAGATGCTGATAGGAGATGGGGGGAGGATTTCAGGTTCAAAGGCAGAAATGAAGACTTCCCCTCTGATGTTTGCAGTTGTGATTTATAGACTCAATGTAAAAGCAGCAGGCATTCACTTTTGGACACTCAGAGAAGCAGCCCTGTGGGAATCTGCATCTCTATCCACCGTGTGGGTTCTAGGAACGGAACTCAGGCTGTCAGGATTGACAGCAAGTTCCTTTACCTGTTGCTCCTCTCACCAACCCCCCTTTGGATCTTTATGAACTGAGTTTCCAGATCTTCCGTTTGACTTAAGGTCTATTTGTTATATCAGTTCCTGTGAGAAGTGAGTTGAAGAGTCTGATTCAGTGGATTTGCCCTACTTGTATTTCTGAAATGGTCTGTTTTATATACTCTATATTTATGTTATTAGGGGCATGCCAATGTCAATGCTGTATCTTATGGCTGATCTTTTTATCATTAGAAATGCCCTTTTAATAAACAATGTTTGTTCTTTAAAACCTGCTTTATATTGAAATTGTTGGGCCGAGCTACTGGAATCGCACCAGCTTTCCAGTCCTTCCTGATTTCTATTTTGCAATGCAATCAACTCTTCTCTCACATTCAACTTTGACTGTATTCTTTTGCTTTTTGAATTACTCTCTTTTAGATTTAACATTTTAAATTCTCCTTAATGTTTCCTCTATAGCTTCCTGGATATGTGGCTTTTCTATTTTAGTACACTGGCTTTCAGAGCTTCTTCAGACATCATAGAATTGTAAATTATTAGACTGACTGTAAACTTAGGTTTAACCATGGTCAAAAACACCCAAACACTTTAGCTGTATTTGCTGGCTGTGGAATTTTGTTCTGCTGTTATTGTGTGTTATTATCCTTTATGCACTGTAAGAATATGATACATGGTTTCCTCCCATCCTCCATTTCTGGTTCCTTTTCTAAGGAGTTGAGAATCAGGATCAGACCTACACAATAAACCATAATTTATTCTTGCATGCTTGATGCACTCCTTTCTCTCTTTATTATTTTTATTTTCTTTAACTTTACATTTTTTATTAATTATTTACTTTTCCTGGTCATAGCCCCCTTCCTTCTCCCTCCATCATACCCTTCCTCTCTGTATCCCTCATCGCCCCTCCCCTATTCCTCAGAGAAGTGGGAACCCTCCCCACCACCACCCATCAAGCCTAGCTTACCAAGTCTCATCAGGACTGAGGGCATCCCTTTCCCCTGTGGCCCAGCAAGGCAGCTTTGCCAGAGGAAAGTGACAAAAACACAGGCAGCAGAGTGCATGTCAGAGCCGGCCCCCACTTCCCTCACTAGGGTACCCACATGATGACAGAGCTGCCTATTGGGTACATCTGTGTAGGAGTCCCAGGTCTAGTCCATGTGTGGTCCCTGGATGGAGCCCCAGTCTCCACAGGTCTCCCTGGACCCTGGTTAGTTGGCTCTGTCTGTCCTCTTGTGGGGCTTCTATCCACTCTGAGTCTCAATCTTTCCCCCAACTCTTCCCCAAGACTCCTTATGCTCCACCTCATGTTTTGCTGTGGATCTCTACATTTGCTTCCATCAGCTGCTAGACGGAGCCTGTCAGAGGGCAACCATGTTAGGCTGCCATCCACAAGCACAGCAGAGTATTATCAATAGTACCAGGGGTTGGCTATCACTCATGGGTGTGTTTCCAGTTGGGCCAGGCATCTTCTGGACACTTCCTCAATCTCTGCTCCGTTCCTATGCCTGCAATTCTTATAGGGCAAGGTAAATGCTGAGTCAAGGTTTCCATGGGTGGATGGTGTTCCCCTCTTTCTACTAGGAGTTGTGTCTAGTTAGAGGGTTTCCTCTTCAATCTCCATGAGCCCTGCTACTAGGAGTCTCAGCTGGAGCCACCCTCATATCCTCCCTGGAGCCTGCCCCATGGCAGGTCTCCAGCTTGTCACAGAGAAGCCCCTCCCCAAGGTATCTTTTCTCTCTGCAAGCTCTCTGTCCTCCTGCTCTTTCTCACTCCCTCTCTTACTGTGTTCCCTCTCTTTAACCACTTCTGCTGTCTTTTCTATTTCCACTTCTGCATGAGATTTAAGCATCCTTCCTTGGATTCTCTTTGTTACTTATCTTGGGTCTGTGCATTGTAGTATGGCCATTCTGTATTATATGGCTAAAATCGACTTATAAGTTGAGTACATACCATGTGTGTCTTTCTGGGTCTGGGTTACCTCACCCAGGATAATCTTTTCTAGTTCCATCCATTTGCCTGAAAATTGCATGATTTCTTTATTTTTAATAGATGAGTATTATTCCATTATGTAAATGTATCACAGTTTCTTATTCATTCTTTGGTTGAGGGACATCTGGATTGTTTCCTGTTTCTGGTTCTTATGAATTAAAGCATCTCTGGACATAGTTGAGCAAATGTCCTCATTGTATGGTGGAGCATCTTTCAGGTATATGGTATAGGTGGGTCTTGAGGTAGAGCTGTTCCCAATTTCCTGAAAAAGCACCAAACTGATTTCCAGAGTGGCTGTTTGCACTCCCACCAGCAATGGAAGAGTGTCCATTCCCATTTCTCCACATCCTCGACAGCATGTGCTGCCACTTTTGTTTTTGATCTGAGGGGTGTATGATGAAATTTCAGAGACATTTTGATTGGCACTTCCATGATGACTAGGATATTGAATGTTTCTTTGTCATTTGATACTCCTCTCTTGAGAATTCTCTGTTTAGCTTCATATGCCATTTTTTAATTGGATTATTTGGTTTGATGGTGTTTATTTCTTGAGTTCTTTATATAGTTTGGATATTAGCCTTTTGTCAGATGTAGGATTGGTGAAGATCTTTTCCCAATCTATAGGCTCTTGTTTTGTTCTATTGATAGTGCCCTTTCCCTGATAGAAGCTTTTCAGATTCATAGGGTCCCATTTATTAATTGTTGATCTTGGAGTCTGAGCTGTTGATGTTCTGTTCAGGAAATTGTCAATGCGTTGAAGGCATGCCCCTTTCTCTTTACCTGGACACATTCCTTAACAAATCATTTGGTATTTTATCTGTGTCTTGAGTAGGAGAGTATCTGACAGGTTCTTTTATCTATATAGCATATGTTTTTTTATTTCCATTTTTCTTAAGAAATCAACTACCAGAAAGATGGAAAGATGTCTTAGCATTTAAGAGCACTTGTTATCAGGGGATCTGAGTTCAGTGTTAAGTACTTTCCTCAGGTGGCTCATAACTGACTGTAACTCCAGCTACAAGGGATCTGACACATTTTTCTGGCCTCCATGTTCGCTCTCTCTCAAGTGTGAGTGAGACACAGATCCAGACATCCTCCCACCTCCTCCCACACACAAACAAAAATAAGATAAAATAAAATATATAAGATGTAGTTACCAGTCAGATGTAGTAGTTTGTACCTGAAATCCTAGCATTTAAGAGTCTAAGACAAGAAAATTGCTCCCCTAGGCCACATAGTGAGTTTCAGGTCACCCTGGATGTAGTCTACAATTCTGTCTGGAAGGAAAAAGAATACAAAGGAAAAAAATGAGAGAGAGAAAGGAGAAGAAGGAAAAGATAAAAGAAGAAGATAGAAAGGAAGAAAAGGGAGAAAGAGAGGGAGAAAGGTATGGAGAGAGGGAGGGAAAAAGGAGGAATGGGAAAGAAAAGGAAACAAAGGAAAGAAAAGAGATAAAGAGCCATTTGCCTTGTAACTGCTGCTCAGTTGAAGCTAAAATACCATGACCTCTGCCTCTTTCTGGTTGGTTCCTTTTCTTCTGCCTAAGCACAGGTTTACAACCTTTTCCTGGCCATGCTTTTGTGTGTACACGCACTGTTTGGGTTCCTTTTTCTTCTTTCACCTGTTATTGATATGTCACCAGTTTTCAGAAAAATCTGCTCATAGATCATACTATCCCAGTCACTTTCTTTTCCCCTCAACTTAATTGGTGTTAGAATTCCTACATTTGTAACACATTCCTCATATTTTTTCCGCATTTCAACTCATTTGTTTCTTAATACTAAAGATTTGAACCTTTTCATACTTACATCCTTATTTATTTATTAGGTTTTTTGAGACAGGGTTTCTTTGTGTAGCCTTGGCTGTTCTGGACTGTTTGTAGACCAGGCTGGTTTTGAACTCACAGAGATTCACCTGTCTCTGCCTTCTCAAGAGCTGGGATTATAGGCATGTACCACTGGGCCAGGTTTATATTCTAATTTATAAATTATGATTTTGCCATATATAATTGTGTATTAAAATCAGTCATTGTATAATTTGTTTTAAATTTTTCATTATATTCAATGTATAATTATCAGTACTGAAAAAAATCCCTGCTTTTATTTAATTTTTTGACCTATGAATGACAGATAAGGTGAATAATTGAATTAGTGCTAAATATGCTTCTATTTTAATTTATTTTTTAAATTTATTTTATTAATTTATTCTTGTTACATCTTTATGGTTATCCCATCCCTTGTATCCTCCCATTCTTCCCTCCCTCCCATTTGCCCCTTATTCCCCTCCCCTATGACTGTTCCTGAGAGGGATTACCTCCCCCTGTATATGCTCATAGGGCATCAAGTCTCTTCTCAGTGACCTGCTGTCATTCCTCTGAGTGCCACTAGGTCTCCCCCGCCAGGGGACATAGTCAACTGTGAGGCACCAGAGTACATGAGAAAGTCATATCCCACTCTCCACTCAAGTGTGGAGACTGGTCTGACCATTGGCTAGATCTGGGTAGAGGTTTAAATTTTACCTCCTGTATTGTCCTTGGCTAGTGCCTTAGTTTGAGCGGGACCCCTTGGCCCAAATCTGCCTATCATAATGTTCTACTTGTAGGTTTCTAGAACCCACTGGATCCTTCTACATTGCTATTCTCTCATCTAGAGTCCCAATAGGATGTCCTCCCCTCTGTCCCTGTTTCCTGGTAAGGGAAGGCTTTCGTGGGACATGCCCCTTGGGCTAGTATGCAGATATAAGTGAGTATATACCATTTGAGTCTTTCTGCTTCTGGGTTAACTCACTCATTATGATCATTTCTAGCTCAATCCATTTATCCACAAATTTCAGGAATTCCTTGTTTTTAATAGCTGAGTAGTATTCCATAGTGTATATGTACCACAGTTTCTTTATCCATTCTTCTACTGAGGGACATTTAGGCTGTTTCCATGATCTGGCTATTATGAATAAGGCTGCTATGAACATGGTTGAGCAAATTTTCTTGTTGTGTGCTGGTGCATCTTCTGGGTATATTCCAAGGAGTGGAATAACTGGGTCTTGAGGAAGCCCTATTCCCAGTTTTCTGAGATAGCACCAGATAGATTTCCAAAGTGGTTGTACTAGTTTGCATTCCCACCAGCAATGAAGGAGTGTTCCTCTCTCCCCACATCTTCTCCAGCATGTGGTGTCCCTTGAGTTTTTGATCTTAGCCATTCTGATGGGTGTAAGATGGAATCTCAGGGTTGTTTTGATTTGCATTTCCCTGATGACTAAGGAGGTTGAGCATTTCTTTAAGTGTTTCTCAGCCATTTGATATTCTTCTGTTGAGAATTCTCGGTTTAGTTCCTAGCCCCATTTCTCAATTGGGTTATTTGGTTTGGTGGTGTTTAATTTCTTGAGTTTTTTATATAGTTTGGATATTAGACCTTTGTCAGATGTCGGGTTGGTGAAGATCTTTTCCCAGTCTGTAGGCTGTTGCTTTGTTCTCTTGACAGTGACTCCAGCCTTGCAGAAGCTTCTCAGCCTCATGAGGTCCCATTTATTAATTGACATTAAGGCCTGGGCTGTTGGTGTTCTGTTCAGGAAGTTGTCTCCTGTGCCAATATGTTCCAGGCTCTTCCACAATTTTTCTTCTAAGTGACTTAGTGTCTCTGGTTTTATGTTGAGGTCTTTAATCCACTTGGATTTGAGTTTTGTGCAAGGTGAGAAATATGGGTCCAGTTGCATTTTTTTACATATAGACATCCAGTTAGACCAGCACCATTTGTTGAAGATGCTATCCTTTTTCCATTGAATGGATTTGGCTTCTTTGTCAAAAATCAAGTGATCATATGTGTGTGGATTCATATCTGGGTCTTCAATTCGATTCCACTGATCAACCAGCCTGTTGCTGTGCCAGTACCATGCTGTTTTAATTACTATTGCTTTATAGTACAATTTGAGATCAGGTATGGAGATTCCTCCGCAGCACCTTTTATTGTACAAGATCGTTTTTGCTATTCTGGGTTTTTTGTTTTTCCATATGAAGTTCAGAATTGAACTTTCAATGTCTTTAAAAAATTGTGTAGGTATTTTGATAGGGATTGCATTGAATCTGTAGATTGCTTTTGGTAGGATGGCCATTTTTACTATGTTAATTCTCCCTATCCCTGAGCAAGGAAGATCCTTCCATCTTCTCATGTCATCTTCAATCTCCTTCTTCAGAGTTTTGAAATTTTTTTCAAACAAGTCCTTCACTTGCTTAGTTAGAGTAACTACTAGATATTTTATATTGCTTGTGGCTAATGTGAAGGGTATGGCTTTCCTAATTTCTTCCTCTGCAAGCTGTCATTTGTGTATAGGAAGGCTACAGACTTTTTTGAGTTAATTTTGTATCCAGCCAAATTGCTGAAAGTGTTTATCAGCTGTAGGAGTTCTCTGATGGAATTTTGAGGGTCACTTATGTACACTATCATATCATCTGCAAATAGGATAGTTTGACTTCCTCCTTTCCCATTTGGATACCCTTGATCTCCTTTTGTTGTCTTATTGCTCTGGCTAGAACTTCGAGTACTATATTGAAGAGACATGGAGAGAGTGGGCAGCCTTGCCTTGTTCCCGATTTTAGAGGAATTTCCTTGAGTATCTCACCATTTACTTTGATTTTGGCTATTGGCTTGCTGTATATAGCCTTTATTATATTGATGAAAGTGCCTTGTATCCCCGATCTCTCTAAAACTTTAAACATGAATGGGTGTTGGATTTTATCAAATGCTTTCTCTGCATATACTTCTATTTTTAAATTTTTGATCAATACAAGTTTGATACTGATTGAATGTCAATATTATACAGTGGGGTTTTTGGAAGTCATTCATCTTCTATTTCAAAATATATATTGAAGAAAAACTCCACTCTTCCCTTACATGTTGGCCTTACAGTAATATTTATATATTTTTTGTATTTGTAATTATGTATTAGCTCATGAACATTAAATAAAGTGATTTACGTTTCACATTTCAATTGATGTAGTATTAAATACAGACATTTAGTACATTACTTCTGTTTTCTAGTGAAGATGAACCAATGGTGTGTATGTGAGAGAGAGCTAGAGAGAGAGACACAGAAAGAGCAAGAACATCTTGGAGGAACTGCCTC
Source organism: Acomys percivali (assembly GCA_907169655.1). Lineage (NCBI taxonomy): Eukaryota > Metazoa > Chordata > Mammalia > Rodentia > Muridae > Acomys > Acomys percivali. The sequence continues at coordinate 29,171,669 of OU015749.1, read as the reverse complement.
ATGTATATGCGCTATGGTCTAATATAAAAGACTGCCAAGTCTGAACTTTTCAAGACATATCAGTAGGCTAAAGACTAGGGACAAATTGATCCTTAGTTGGAGCCTACAATCAAATGAAGCACCATCTTTCTTTTTCAAGGGTTCCTCCTTACTAAAGGAAGCCTGTCACATTGTGGAGGGTCTTCTTACCGGAGTCTGCTGGTTTAAAGTTGAGTTGATTTCTGTGTGTGTGTGTGTGTGTGTGTGTGTGTGTTTAGACCACAGCACAATATCATGTGTTGTTCCTCAGGAGCCATTTGTCTTGTTCTGTTTAGAGACGTTCTTTCAGGTCTAAGCTTGGTCAATAAGGTTAGGATGTTTAGGAAGGCACAGGAATCCTTTTTTTTTTTTTTCCTTCTCTCCTCTACCCCAAGTCCTGGTCTTACATATGAACTTCTATGTTCAGCTTATTTTTTGCATAGTTCTTTGGGATCAAACCTAGGTCCTCATGAGTAAGAAACAAGCATTTTACCAAATATACAATGTTTTAAACTCATCAGTCTCATTTTAAAAATAGTATTTTCTTAATATCTAGACTAGTGTTTGACCAAGCATCTAAGTATTATGGCCAAGTCAGGTTGACACATCACAGTAATCATCACACATGGCTCATAAATCAAGTCAGAGCCAAGTAATGAGATTTTTCACAAAAGCAACAGAGGAACTCTATACTGAGTTGTGTTTATAATGATATATAGTTTATATTAATTTTAACATTTTAATAAAGAACTGTTCAGACAGAACAGTATATACTGTAGTTAACTGTAGCACTCTTTCTACACTTGATCATCAACCCAATCCCGTCACTGCATCTTAACGAAATGCTTAACGGAAATCTAGCTTCTGAAGTCTAAGCCTCGCCAAGTCTCCCATACACACATAGCCGTAGTGAGGGTCAATCTATCCTTTGTTCATTTATACCTTTTGGGGGGATATGAAATTTCTTCAGGAATCTTTCCATCCAGTTTAATATATGTGTATAAGCCAAGTAGGAATAGGAAGTAGACTTACCTGCAGATACTTTATTTTTATATTTTGTGTTAAGTTAGCATGGAAATCAATCAGTTTCTTTGTGGCATTTCATACAGGCTGCTTTTGTTAAACCTATACCACCTCCTCTGCTCCCCTCCTCGTAAGCAGCTCTTTCCCCAGTAGCCTCTGTTCTGTTTTCAAGACACATATATTTTATTATCCCCTACTTATTTACTTTCATCTCATCTGCCTAAAGTTCTCTTTCCTATGTCAATGGACTCTTTTCTAGTTTTATGGCACATACCTCACACACATACATACATGCAAAAATGCAAAATTAAAGTGTAGAATCTTCATAGAAAGCACATTTTGTTTTTCTTTCTGAGTTTGGCTTATTTCACTTAATTTGATGTTCTTCAGCTCCATTCATTTTGCTGAAAATGTCATGATTTCATTCTTCTTTATAATTTTTTATTTCTATAATTTTACAAAATCCTACTGCATATATTTACCACATTTTGATTATCTATCACTCCATTGATGGAGATGTATGGTAGCTCTGTGTCCTGGCTGTTGTGAATAGTGCAGCAATAAACATGGATGTGCCTATCTCTGTGGTTTTGGGTATAGAATATTCTGGATAGATGTGAAAAAGTGGTACAACTGTTCCATATGATGGTGTTCTCCTGAACCAACACCTTGTGGGAACTGATAGAAAAACATTGACGTGGACCACAATTGCAAGAAAAACTAGATTCAAACTCATGGGGAACTTGAAGCCAGAACACCTTTCACAGATGTCCTAAGCTTCACCACGTCTGGATGGGACAGTCATTCCAAGCAGGTTGTTTCTGAAAAGAGACCATAATCCTGGTGAAATGGCTCTTTTTGAACCTGGCAAGACACGCAGTCTTGAGTTTTAGCACACAATGGTATAGAAGTTTAAGTAGCGCATGCCCTTGGTCACATGCATGGTGGCACATCACAGCACCCAGACAGCAATTACCTCCCCCATTCTGCTTGCTAATTCCAGGCTTGGTCTTAGGAAGCAGAATCCAAAACACCATGGGGTGCAAGGCTGCCTGGCAGTAAAAACAGCACTGTCCATGATAGATGATGCATGCCTAACTGGTGCTGTGCAGTAGCGGCCAAGTCTTTCAACTGGCAGTAACGTAAACCTTCCCTGAGAAGGAATGCTAATGGAAAGAGATATGCTGACACTGAAATGTATACACAAGGAAGGAAATAATAAATATAAGGAATTTGGAGGTTCTGGTAGCTGTTGCTGAGGACTCATTTGCTAGAAGAGAGACTGTTAGACACCAGGCTATTAATTACTAACCCAGGAGAAATGGAAAGTACAGAGAATTTCTTGTTGTTATTCTCCATAGTTTGAAGGCATACAGAACAGAAAACATAGCTAAGTACTAAAATTAATGAGAAAGCAAACTTCAGCCTGACCATCTCCCGTATGCTGAAATGAGTACCCAAAGGCAATTAGTGAGGATCTGAGACTTGGGCCTCGAGAACGTGGGTATAAGTAGCTCATAACCCTAAATTACTACTTCCCATGAGCCTGTTGGGGCTGAGGGACTGCCCTTTGCTTCTTGCTTGAGCACAGCCCTCATCTCTTATTTGTAAGTCATACATAAACCTCAAAAGAGGTGAGTGATTTACTAGATGAGTGTGCCTCCCTCAAGATTTCTCTACCCACCCTGTCATGGTATTTGAAGATGTTTTATTACAAATATAGAACATGAAGCAGGAGATATCAAAAGTTCAGGAATATAGGACACATTCTTGTGATCTGATATTTTATCACTCTGAGAGGAAGCAAGGGGGCATTGCCAACATACATGTAGGATGGCTTGTGGAAGACCAAAAAAAGCAGTGGTCATGGGACGTTATAGGGGAAATGTTGGTACTGCCTTGGCAGACGACTGAGACATCAATTGTTATTAGCCATCACTGTGTGACACAACTGACATATAAACAGAGGTCTCATGGTAGCAAAGACACAATCCGGATGGCAGCATAAGCTTCCATTCACCAAAAATGACCTGGTGAATGACCAATAACCAGCTTTTCAGTTGCAATGAATGTCAGCTTCCCTAAAGCCATGTTATTTGAGAATGACCAGTTTACATATGTGTCCTTTTTCATATAGGAAAGAACAGTGAATCATTTGACCATAGACAATATGTATCCCAAGCATGGATTTTCCTTTCCTACTTACAAGGTGTGAGCTAACTCAGATCTTAGATGGATGACACGATGCTTTGTCTGGTGACAAAGGACCTAACTCTCAGCAAAAGTGCAAGTGTGGGCACTTTTTGGGGTTTCAGGAGTCTTAACATCACACTGTCTTATCCAAAAGCCACGGATACAAAGGAATGGGTAAGTGGCCTCTTACAAGTAGAATCAAAGATCTACCTGGAAGCTCAAACGGACATGGTGCCATCCTGAAGACATAATGTTCACTACAAATTATTACACGCCACACAGTGTGCATTGTATATGCATTTCCAGGACACGGAAACCATACATTCAGGAACTGAGAGGTGTGCACCCGATTCGCCTTCTCCATTACTCCAGCCGCCTACAAGGGAAATTCATGCTTTCTGCTTCCAGACTCTTGGCTCTGAGTATCTACAGAGCCCACATTTCTGGGGAGGAAGGCCTTCCTCAGGAAGGGCACAGTAGCATTCCCGTGGAACTTTAGGACATCCGCTAAAAGAAGGCTTCTTCTGACGTCTGTCCAGAGTCCAGCAGGAAAAGAAGGAACACTGGGCCGAAGGGCCAATGTTTAACATGGAGAGGAGACAGGCTGGTTCTTGTAGGAGGCGTGGTCTTCTCTCAGATATTACACCAGGCTTTCTCTTGCTGCTCTTACACCCACTTTTGTGTGTGTGTGTGTGGGGGGGGACAGGGTGGGACTGTCCTTGCCCATGAGTGTATGTAGGCCAGAGGTCAACATCAGATATCTTCCTCTATCTCTCCTTAGGACCTCGGTTGAACCCTCAGCTCGCTACTTCTGCTAAACTGTCTAGCTATGAAAATCCCCAGGACTCAAGTGTTTCTGCCCAGCCCAGTGTTGGTTTCATAGGCACACAGTGTCACAGGTGCTGTGGTTCAAAACTCAAGTCCTCATGCTTATAAAGTAAGCACTTTACTCATTGAAGCCATCTTTCCAGTCCCCCCCAAAAATCATTTTTGTAAAGAAACATCTCTTAGAAAAATGGAAATAATTATGAACTGTTCACAAATCACAAGGATTTTTCTCAGTTCTGCTTCTCTAGACGAACAGAATCAGTACACTAAATATGTATGATGAAAAGGAAGCTTATTACCTAACTCTGCATGCTAGGGTATACAATGCTAGCTGTCTTACAATAGAGAGGCTACCAATCTGGTAGCTGTTCAGTCCATGAACATGGATTCCTCAATCTTCTGCCAAAGGCCTGAAAGATCCCTTACAAGCTCCTGTTCTTTCATCAAGGTTGGAAGCCTGAAGAAGCTGGTTTGCCATCAGAAACAGGTGATAGCAGCAGTGGCAGCAGCATTCACTAACAAGAGGTAAAGACAAATAGGCAAAAAGTAAATTCTTAAACCTGGGTTTTCATGGGAAGGTGCCACCCACATTTTATATGCTCTTGCCTGCTCAGTTAACCTAATTAAAATAATCCCTACAGGTATGTTCAGGAGCTAATCTAAACTAGGTCATCTCAACATGCACATCTAGAGGCTTAGTTAATCTAAATAACTCCTCACATGTATGCCCAGAGGCTATCAAAATCTAGATAATTCCCACACATATGCCACAAAGCTAACTCAATCTTTATAATACCTACACATATGCCCAGAGGCTAGCCGAGGCCAATCTCCACAGGTGTATCAAGAAGTTTGTCTCATGAGTAATTCTAAAGTCTGTCAATTTGACATTCAATATTAACTATCTCAGGGTCCAAGCAATCCCTGGACTGTTAGAAAAAATACTTCATTTTTTCCTTTTTATTCTCTTCCTTTTTTAACATATATGTTTATATTATTACACATGTATACAATAAACTACCTATAGCAAAAAGAACCATGAAACAATCAGGAATTATATAAACATTATATTCATAATGTTTTGGCTATTTGTATTTGGCAACATTGAAGAAAACATCTTTCCTACCTTGGTACATCTAAAATTCTGAATGTAAATCAATATCTGTCATATCTGATCATTATCAACTTAAAACATCTATCTAGACCTAAAACCATCTTAATCCCTAAACAACTAAGCTTTATTGTAAAACTAAACTATCTGGTCTTCAACCCTATCAGAGACATGAGAAGGAATATAATTAATTATCTGAGTAGAAAGGAAGTACAGGTTAGCAGCTTCCAAAATGAGAACATGACAGAGAAAGTTTGTTGCCTGAACAACCACCCAAAACTCTCCATAACATTGGAGCATCATCTTCAGCCTTCTGGCACAATATATCTCACAGACATATTTGTTAGGCCCGAACTATTGAGGATTTGCTTACCCTGTCTTGGTAGAGTTTGGCCATCGATGCTGCCTGCATCCAAGCTTCCCCATTTTTAGGCAGAATTCCGTCTGTGGCAGAAATGAGGACATCTTGCCCAGTGGCTTGTTTGCCGCATTTAAAGGCATCTCTATAAGGTTCATTGATGTTCATCGTCTTCTTTGAAGTAGGTTGGGTGTTTCCAGGAGTCAGCCTGTCTTATTGTCAAAGAATCTTTAAAATAATAACATCTTTAAATGCCTTATTCTGTAGGTCTCTGAGGTTTTTGACAACCTTATCTAACTATTTTACCTTATTTATCTATACACTCATATCTATCTGTTACTCCTAGGATGTGTATTCTTGTGATAAAAATAGACTAGCAACTGACATGGTCATGATTTGATCAACTAACAATTAACTTGTATTACTTAATTATCCTAAATAGCATGCAATAACACTTTCAAAGTATTGGAAGTAAACCTTGTATATTTGAGTTGTATGGATACAATACTTCATTACAGAGTAGAAATATATATAATGTATGGGAAGAATAAATTTTACATTTAAATTCAATACCACTGTTTCAAAATTTAACTTATTTTTAATCAATATACAAAATTCTATACCAGTGTATTAAAAATAACCTTGTGATTAACAGGTAAGGCATTAAGTTGAGGAGTAGATTCAATAATCTATTTTTGTCCTATAATCCCTCTATATTTCTACATTCCCCATTGTTTCTTTTAAACTCCTGTCTCCAAGCCTAAGAAAGAAAGATAAAGGAAAAGAGAGACATCCCTGATTCCAACCTTGTTTTCTCTCTGAATAAGACCAATAATAACTTATAACCCAATGAAAATAAACATCTATTGCCCAAGAAAGCAACCAAAAACCTATCCAACCCCTCCTTAAGGGAAATGAGGCAGTATTTTCTTAAGGTTTCTTCTGGTTGATTTGGGACAAATAATACCTTTGTGGAGGCCCAAATAAAATTGGGGGAAATGATTAAACAAGCTAGGAATAGCATTTGTGGTCCAGTTTCTAAATGCTGAGAAATTTCAGGCTTAATTAAAGTCCTGTGTGAGACATTCTAAATTGTTGGGCCAATTGGGATAGGAAGCTTTCTTTGAAGCTGTCCTGGGAGCTGTCCTGTTCTGATGAGGAAGAGAAGCTAAAACTCTTGGTGCTAGAACATGAAGGATGCAGGATGTCAGTGTCCAGCATGCTGAGAGGAAGGAATCCTGTCAGGTCTGATCCAGTATCATTGTCTAGTCCTAAAATTATAAATATATGAGGTGTGCAAGATGCACAGAACATTTAAGTCAGGAATTTCTATCTGTGGTTAACTGAGGTGTGAAGAGCCATCCTGCATGTGAGTAGCACCATGACGTGGACTGGTGTTCTGAAAAAAGGAAAGGGCTACGAACCCATAAGCATCACTTTCTCCCTCCTGACTTGGATGCAATGTACTAGCCTCCTCATGTGCCTGCTTCCATGTCCCCTATACGATGGACTATACCCTTACATTGTATGCTGAGATAAAACCTTCCTTCTCTGAGTTGCTTCTTGTCAAATATTTTGTTATAACATGAGGAAAGTAACCAATACACTGAATAGTCCTGAAAGATATTAGAACCATTGATCATTTATTAGATAAAAATTCTGATAGGAAAATAAGACTGTTACAAAGGAATGACATTATTATTATTATTATTATTATTATTATTATTATTATTATTATTATTATTATACTTAAACACTAAAGATTACAAAATAGATTATTTCTTTAGTCCTTTATTTGATTTAAGATTAATATTAAACAATTAGTTGATAATTTGTGTTTTAGAGAAAATATTGCTCAGAATAGGACTAATTATTTCAAAGTCACGTTTCTTCTCTAGTTATAAAAAGTGCTATAAATGGCTTTTTTGTATATGGTAAAGATAGGAAGATCTATATAGCACATCACAATTTTTGCAATGCTGTGCTTTCAGTACTCAAGGAGGCTTACACAATATCCATGATAGGACATTTTCATGGGATGTGTTGGCCTGGGGTTTACCCAAGACCCTGAGTATCTTCTGTCTCTCATAGGCAACATGCAGTTCTGTTACCCATCATGTTATCTTAAGAATGCCCAGGGTCTTCCATGTATGTGTTCTCTCAGATGTCTGTTTTCTCTCACCCTGGCCATTGTAATAACTGCCCAAATACTTATGTTCATGACCTTTGTCCTATGTAACAGTTGCCTGCGGACCTGTGTTCCTTGTCTTCCTCTCTCAATGCTGTTGTTACTGATCACATAAGCAAGGAAAGGATCCTTGTGAACCTTGAAATTTCTAAATGTATTAGCTTTCCAGAGTTTGTAAGTTTCATGCGTGTTCTGAGTCTTCTAAGCTTCCCACTTCCCTGATCTGGACAATGTTTCAATTCAGAAAGCAAACAAACAACAACCAAAAAACAAACAAACAAACAAACAAAAATCTTATAACATGTCAAAAAACAATTGTTCTCCTTCTTCTGTGCTTCTTTGAACTTGCCACAGCCACGTGCCTCCTCCCAGGTCCCAGAGAGCACACAGCAGAACTTCTTAAACTCTGGTGACACCATTTACATTTCTGTAGCTCTTTCATTTTATAAAACTTACAGAAATTCATGTGAGGATTTTCCTTAGTTCTACAATCTGCTATCTACAAACATACCAGAGAATTTCTGGTGTTAAAGCATTGTTAGAGATTGTTAACAAGCACAAAGAATCCCAATGTCTAAAATAACAGTAATCCTGCAAAATCCTGGATATTCACAAACAGAACAATTTCCTACAGAAGCTGGATTTATCTAGAATGTATTTAGCCACTTACTTCTTGATATTGATCATAAACAATAGTTTCAGTGAAGAACAGCCAGCATGAAGCAGTCAGAAAAGGAGTATATTTTACTGCAGTCTATGAAAAATAAAGAAAGGAAGAATGTACAAAGTAGAAATAGTCTTCCTCCAGTGCAAAAAATGACGAAAAACAAGCAGAAGGAATAGCTTCACTGGAAGGCTGGGCAGTTGTATGGCACTGCCTTCTTTTATTTGTTTGTTTTAATTTATTTTTATTTATATATTCACTTTACATCCTGATTTTAGCCCTGTTCCTCCTTACCTCCTGGTCACATCCTCCCACCCTCTTCCCGCTATCTCCTCTCCTCTTCCCCCAGAAAAGGTAACCCTTACACACACACACACACACACACACACACACACACACACACACACACACTCCAATGTATAGCCAAAGGTAATCTTTAATTTCGGCTCCTCCTGCCTCTACTTCTCAAATGAGTGCTGGGCATACAAACATCTATGACCATGTCTAGCTTCTGTTGTTCTGGGGATGACATATGTGTTAGACAGGCAGTCCACACATTAACACACATTCTAGTACCCTCATAACAGTTTTAATATCCTCTTTACTGCCAATTATCTATCAAAAGCCCTCATAAACTCTTCATCCTAAGTGATAAACAGCTGGGGATAGCATGTTAAGCACTGAAGTGCCTATGTAAGTTTGATAGGTATATATTGTTGATATAGATATAGAGATACAGATACAGACATATGATAGAGATAACATGGTGCACATGTATATGCACATATATGTATATAAATGTCTGGAAGCAAATATAAGGCTTCATCTGGAAACAGAAATGTACATCAGAGCCTCAGAAACACGGTCTGGCACATCTTGGACACAGAGATCAGGACCCGTGCACTATGGCCTCTGCTCAATTCACTTGTGAAAGCAAAGTGTTTTTGTACTTGTTCAGTACATTTTGTTTTTCTGCTTGAGCCTCATAAGGAATTATTTTGGGTGGAGTTCAAATAAATATTTAAGTTGATTATTCTTATCTTGTTGGTACATTACTTAAAAAAAAAAAAAAAAAACCAGTTGGCTGCCAAGTGAGCAGTTCCACAGAGGTCATGTTGAGGAATAGGGCATTCCAAGTAGTCAGTTATAAACATCACCTAAGTCAGTCTCAACAATAAACTACAGTAATGAAAACAATCGAATTATCAAGGATGGAAGGTCTTGAGATAATAGATCGTGCTGTTTGTAGGAAGTAGGCTGCTCACATTCTACTAACCTAGGGTGTCCCCCATGAAAGATAAGCAAGAGTGCTGTTACTGAGCACTGTATCAACTACTTTATTTTTACTTTTTTTTTTTTTAAAGCAGAATCTCACTCAGTTGTCCAGGCTATGCTGGAGCTCACACTATATTTCAAAATGGCTTTGATTTTGCAAATCTCCTGCCTTAACCTCTTGAGCAGACTAGATAACTGGCTGTCACCATCAGGCCTGGCAGAATACGTCTTAGAGGTATAGAATCCTAGAACGTTGAAAAAACCCATGGCTGTGTGACAGAATATGTAATTTAGCAGCATACATATTTACATATGATGACAAGTTTGGTCAAGACTTTAAGAAAATTAGGTTTTAAATTGTAGTGATTTGTGTTTTAAATTTTGTTTTCAAAATATATTTATTTATCTATCTATTTTATTTATTTATTTATTATGTATACAGTGTTCTGCCTTCATGTATACCAGTATGCCAGAAGAAGGCACTAGGTCTCATTGTAGATAGTTGTGAGCCATCATATGATTGCTGGGAATTGAACTCAGGACCTTTGGAAGTGCTCGTAACCACTGAGTCATCTCTCCAGCACCTATGTATCTATTTATGAAGAAATTCTTGCTGTGTGGCTCTGACTGGCCTCAAACTTGATATGTAGGCTACTATGGCCTAGAATTCATATCAGCCTGCTTGTGTATTCTGACTGCTGGACCATCATACTCAGATATTTGCTTTATTTCTGTGTATGTGCATGTTTCTGTGTGTGTATACCATGTGTGTACAGGTGTCCACTGAATCCAGAAAAGTTCATTAAATACCCTGAAATTATTGAAGGCAGTTGTAACATACCAGTATGGATACTGGGAACCAGACTAAGCTTAGCTGAAAAGGTAGCAAGCACTATTAACCTCTCAGCAATTTTTCCAATCGAACTTTGTATTTCCAGTCAAACTTTGTATTCCTGGTAACAGTTAGTACTGAAGAAAGAAAAGTGAAGATTTTGTTTCCGAATATATGGTCTCTAATGTTTCTATATCTATTAGTAATCCTTTGGTTATTTGACTAATGACACAGCAGAAAATGAATCTCAGAAAAAAACCAATATAAAGGCAAAAGCTCCCTCCCTCCTTCCCTCCCTCCCTCCCTTCCTTCTTTCCTTCCTTCCTTCCTTCCTTCCTTCCTTCCTTCCTTGCTTTCTTCCTTTCGTTCTTTTGACTCACAAGTCCATGTAACAATCATCACAGGGCAGTCAAGAAGGCAAGAACTTGCAACAGCTAGTCATATTACATCCACATTCAAGAGCAGAGAGCAATGGCTTAATGCAAGCATATTCGTGTGCAGCTCACGTTCTTTTACTCTTATACAATCCAGGATCCCCTGCCCAGGGAATAATGCCACCCACAGTGAGCAGAAATTCTCATTAATCAAGTCAAAGGACCCACATACACACCCACAATCCAACTTCACCTAAATGATTGTCATAAAGACTCCTCAGATGACAACTTAAAACTAATGATTACATTTTGGGGGGGTTCTGGGGGTGCAAATTTCACATTGATTGAGGTAATGTGATGCCTGCAGAAGTCATTGCTCTTGGGCAATTTCCTCTGCTGAGCCTACAAACACTAGAGTTCCTCAAGCTACCTCTGCCCTGGAACTTTAACCATAATGTAACATCTAGCCCTGTGCATTCCTGTCCCTCTACTCCAATTTCCCGTAGCTCAAACGGAGAATGTCATCTTCTGTGAAGCAATTCCCTTTGCTGTGTTCTTTCCACAGATCCACCAACTGATGAAAGTGCTTTATTTTCTCTCTTTCTTTATTCTTATTTAAGTAACCATCAAGGCTTATCAATTTGCCTCTTAAACTGGTTTTCAGTCACCTATATAAAATGTTCCAATCATACTCAAGGATCTGGGAAGGTTACCTGTAGCTCTAGCACTTGTTGATTGAGGCAACTGGGTCACCTGTTCCAGGCCATCTGTACTACATAGTGAGTTCAAGGTCTCCCTGGTTATAGAGCATGACCCTGTTTGCAATGCAAACAGAAACGAATAAAATAAATAAATAAAACTATGCTAATGTTTTTGTTTATTCACAAATTTGTGTGTCCATCACTGTATCAATTTTAGCTCATTTTCTTTCTTCTCCACTGAAACATTATACCAATCCTACCCATCCCCAGTCTGTCTTCTACTTCCATGGCACTAGCTTTGCTGCTACATAATAGTTTCTGTTCTGAACATCTCATACAAATGGAATAATAGACTGAAGTCCTTAACAGCTCATTCTGAACAATACAGTATATGAATATGGGCCCACTCATTGTCTAGATTAAGCCTGGATGAAGAATGCCAAGGTACCACAGGCACAGAGTGTATGGTAGACATTTTCTCTTCTTTTGGCTGAGATGTTCCTTTTCACTAGGAAGGGATTGCTGGGTCAGAAGGTAACTCTACTTTTAACCATGTGAAAAATGTCTAGACAGTTTTTTCTATGCAATTGCAACATTTTAAAAATGTAATGAACAACAGAACAGTTCTCATGGCTCTCCATTCTGGCCAATATTGTGGCTGTCTCTCATATGATGCTGTACTTCAGCCCACCCTTTCTAAAGAGAGGAAGCATCTCATGGTGCCCTTTATGTAAGTTTCTCTAATAGCTATCAATTTCTGACACGATTTTATGTGTTTGGTTGGTTGATTTATTTTGAGACAGGGTGTTAATATAGAGTTCAGGCTGGCTTGGAACGCATGGCAATCCTCCTGCCTCTGCCTCCTGGATGCTGCGTTTGCGGGTGTAAGCCATCACAGCTGGCTTATTGATCATCCTATATCTTCTCTGGAGAGAGAAGCTCTGATCATGTTCGAGTTGGGTCAGTTGAATTTCTATGATCAGTCTGCAAGTTTTTACTCTACTTTCCAGTGCCATTTGTATTTCTGACACGCACATGTTATTCTCTTCTGTTTGTTTCCTGTGTCAGAGAGCTTTCTTCATGGCCTGTTCTCCTTTTCTTCATTTCTTAGTGTTGTCTCCCACTCTGTGGAATGATTTATACATTCTTTTTTATTTACTTTGTATTTCATTTGCTCATTATAGGGCAGGGTTTTACCAATCAGTTCAGGCAACCCTTGAACACACAAGCCTTTCTGTCTATGACTTCTGAGTGCTGACATTGCAGGCATAGACCCACTGTCCTAGTGAGCTTTATTTGTCAGCTTGACACAGCTGAAAGTTGACTGAAAGCAAAGTCTTGATTGAACAATTGCATAGGTCAAATTGACCTGCAGGCATGTCTGTGGGTCTGTGGGAGATTATAATAATTATCAATTCATACAGGCAAGCTATGCCTCTTATGATCAGGACCATTCTTAGTTTGATGATCCTGGACTATGTAAGAGAGGTGGCTAAACAATGGAGCAAGAGAGTGGTCCAGCAAGCAATGCTCATCCATTGTTTCTACCCAAAGCTTCTACTTGAATCTCTGCACTGAATGTACTCAAGACATGGAAGTGTAGTATACATACAACCATTATTCCCCTAAATTAGTCTTTATCAGACTATCTTATCACAGCAACAGAAAAGTAATTAGAACAATAGCCATTCTAGGCTCTTTTTACTTGCCTAATAATATCTGATATCTGTGTAGCATGAGTTTTAAAAAAAAATACGTATATGGTTTCCCTCTTTTTTTCTTCATTGCCTGTGCGTTGGTGTCAATGATCTTATTTACCACAAGGTCATGAGGCTTCACAACATTTTCTCTTCTGAAGCCCTTTATTGGTTCAGTTCTTCTTACGTTTAGGTCTGTAATAAGTTTTGAGCTATTTGTGGGGTTTGTGACTTCTAAATACTTAAAAGGAATTCCTTTATTGCCAAAACAAATGGTCCCTTCTATTGTTCAGAGGCACTGATGCCCTGGGTCACCATAAGAAACTTCTTATTTCCACTTGTTTTCAGCCATGGCCACTTTCATTCTGTATTTTGAAACACATGAGATTTGTGTGTGTGTGTGTGTGTGTGTGTGTGTGTGTGTGTGTGTGTGTGT
>OU015749.1:29116267-29136106 GCA_907169655.1 Acomys percivali | reverse complement strand
CTCTCTCTCTCTCTCTCTCTCTCTCTCTCTCTCTCTCTCTCTCTCCTGTCCTCTAATAAATGTTTTGTATAAATAAAAATGTGTTTGCAATAGTGGCCTTGCTTTGGTATTACATGCTTCTGAGTTAAAATTGTACTTCTTGTGGTAACTTAAGAGGGACTATTAAATTATTCATGCTTTCAATTTTGCAACCCTACAATAAGTCAATCATGAGATTGATTTCTTCATACTATTGTGAGTATATTAAGGGTATATTAAGGAAAACATAAATATAGAATGCTTGGCATGGCACATAGTATGAAGCTCTCAATAAATTGGATACTCATTTTTTTTTTCACTAACAGTGAAATCACAGTGTGAAAGCACCAGCCTCAGTTTCACAATGCCTTGGTTAATAAAAAAAGATGCTGCAATACTTAATGGTATTGTAACTAAAGTTAATAGCAGCACTAGAGGAAGAAATGACTCAGTTGTAGGTAATGCAAAGTCCCAGAAAGAGAATTAATTTGAAGAAGTGATTAATTTTGAGAGACTTTTCTGATACTCAAAATCTGAGATAGTCAGGTCAGGCTTTCAGTGGTATAGCACAACATTCCTTCCCCTAGGAACAACAACAACAACAACAACAACAACAACAACAACAACAAAAACATCCTACAGCTCTGACCACTAGGCAAACAACATAACCACAAGCAAGCAGCCTGGTCATCTCCGGAAAAGAAATGTTAAGCATGCAATAGCGGACATAAAAAGTAAGATAGTGTCTTTAACAATATTCCTGGCAAGTAAGTGCGAATGTCCATATTAGGCAGGAAGTCCAGTGTGACAGGACAGGAGCCAGGACATCGCCCTAGAGCATAGTGACCCGATAAGCCTTTTCAAAACTCATGCTCACCCTCAGCATCTCAGCATGGTGGCACTATTGTCTCAATTGGTTATCATTTCAAAGGGCTATGGATATTAACTGCTCTTAGTACACAGACCTAACTGGGACCTTGCCAGTGTAGGATAAACAGCACACATCACACAATGAACTTGAAAACATAATGAATAAAGGGGAGAGTTTATTATGGCTATCGGAGGATGAGGAGAAGCATATATTGATGCTGCATGTATTAACTAAGAAACCATGGCAGGAAGTTTTGTTTGTGGGGTTCCATGTATGTCTTAGTGAGGTGAAGATGAGAATTTTCTGTGGACACAGAATGACCCGGTTGCTTTGAGGAAGTTAAGTGTCTAGAGTGGTTTGCCTTCTCAGAGCAACTTTAGATAAAGAACAGGTTTGCTTTATGGAGAAGCATTGTTTTCATGTGAATAAATAAACAACAGCAACAGCAAAATAGTCTATGTCTTCCAATCACCATCCATCAGCTCCTGGCTGAACCACTATTTCTATAAAATAGAAAACTGAAATGGAAGCCATCTCTGCTGAAATTGAGAAGGAAAAATCTGAGATATATGGTCCAAAGTTGCAGTTCTCCCAGGACAGACCTTCGAGCAGGAGCAGAGCCTTGGCTGTGAGAGAGCCACATAGAACCTTCCAGATGGGAACTTTCCAGCAAGGGAAGTATGGTGGGAACTTACCAATGATTCCCCCTTTAGAGCCAGAGTCTCTATGTTCACAAGCCAGGGCATAGTATCAGCATGGGCTAATCAAAGATGAAGCATTCCATATGCCCTGACATGCAGAGCCAAAGACACACTTCCAGCTCAGAAGCCTAACTGTTGGCCTGTTATCAGAAGCATCAACATGCTCTCCCATGTTGACTTCCCAAAGCAGAAATCCATGTTCCAGTCTCAAGATTTTACCATAGTGTATTGAAGGCAAAAACTACCCCAGTCTTTGTGAAAGGCATCCCTATGTAGTGTGGCTGTAAATACCAGAGACTGCCCACTCATAGGCAGTGACAACCTGCTCTGTGAACTCATTATAAGAAGCTTTGGGTTCTAATAATCTTCCATTTGGAACTTAGAGATCTGAATCCACAATGCAAAGAGATTGTCAATGCACCAAACACCCATGTTAAAAAAAAAAATCTCCTATGTATGTAGGAGGACTTTCTACAATGAAAGTCAGATCAAAGGGCATGAGGCATTCATTCTCTTCCCACTAGAAAGGAAATATAATATGAAAAGTTACATAAATTAGAGTTTACAGTGTTTCTAGTCAGAACAGGATCGTGTGATGGCTCACCAAAAGGACATTCATGAGGAGAACATACTTCAAGTTCTTTACAAAGTTTTAGTTAAGAAAAATTAAATTGTGTCAGAGACAAAGGGAGTATGGTGATATATCTGATCATCTTAGACAGCCTAAAACAATCAAAAATCAAAATGCAGAACAAAAGTAAAAGAGAAAAAGCACAAAACAAACAAACAAAAAGGAACCTAACTGTGTGCAGCTGGAGGGAAGGGACCGCTTCTAATGTTCTTAGCATAGTGAGAGAGCTTGGCTGACAGAGAATGTGACATTTCAATGTTTCTGAATAACTAGGGAAAAGCAAACACACACACACACACACACACACACACACACACACACACACACACAGAGTAGCTAAGGCTGTCCTAGATTCAGTATGTAGTTCAGGGTGACCTCTAACTAACAGAAAACCTCTGGCCTCAGCTTCCCCTTTCAACTGCTGAGATTACATGCTGTCCCAGAAATGATTTTGAATGATCTCAACACACACACACACAAAAAAAGACAAATGTTCCAAGTGTCTGAGGTGAAGGATGTGCCACCATCCCTCCCTGATGCACTGGTGATGTCAGAGTGTACCTGTACATGTATTCAACTGCTCTCTGCATGTTAAAAATAAAATATCTATGGGAAACATGGGTTACAAAATATTTTGTATATAGTGTATGCATGTGTACATGTTTATGTCTTTGAACACATGCATATAGAAGTCACAGGTCTACATCAAGCATGGTCCTCAAATTTTTTTGCCACCTTTTTCTTTTTCTTTTCTTTCTTTCTTTTTTTTTTTTTTTTTTTATGAGACAGAGTTTTTCACTGAAGTAGGATGATATGAGGAAGGATCTCTCTCTAACTAGTTGGTTATGGTGAAGGGCCAATGAGCTGTGGCTGTCTCTGCCTTCCCAGGACCAGGATTACATATTCACACTACTTCTGGCTTTTACATGAAAACTGGGGATCTAAGCCTAGGGCTTCTTTATGTGTGGGTTACAAGCACTTTTGCCATATCTCTAGCCTCCCCTGAAAATATTTTAAAAACAGAGTTCACTTCATAGAAAAGGCCCAACTTACGTAAGGAGGAGCTGGAAAAAGTCAGAAGAGGGGAGAGCCCAGTGGAAAAATTGGCAGAAATAAGAAAATCCAAAAGTACTTACAGTTTGGTTTAATTAAATATGAAACTGAGCCGCCATGATAAAGAGAAATCCTTTATAAAGTAAAACTATAGTCAGATGTCATAGTTAAGTGTGCTGATGGTTTAAGTGGCTGACAGCACAGAATGTCATCACAACAGGAGAAAACCTGCTGTGTTCATTTCCAGGGGCCTAGCAAAGTTAGCATCTTTCAAAATTAGAAATGAATATACTTTTTGCAGTAGTAATTCCATCCTGGGGATTTACCCTCTAAGCAAAACTTCAAATGTTCAAAATAATTTTGGACAGGCATGATGGAAGTGACATTTGTCATCCCAAAGTGTTACTTAGGCTTTGTCTTTCTGCAGGTGACTACAAACTATACTCCTTCCACACAGGGAATATATTCAGTCCTGGAAATAAGAGAAGCACTCTGCAAAAGGATTTACTGAGACTTCAAAGTGATTATGTTAATGCAATAAGTGACTATGCAAAATAAGAATAAGAATGCAAATTCATATTTACTTACACCTTGAAATGCATACACAAACCAAATAAATGCAGTTTTTGTAGGGACCAGAGATATAATGAGATAGGCAGAGGTAAGAATGAAACAGGAAGAGATTAAAAAAAAAAACCAAAAAACAAAAAAACAGGCTTTAGAGGCTGGAGAGATGGCTCAGAGGTTAAGAGCATCACCTCCTCTTCCAAAGGTCCTGAGTTCAATTCCCAGCAACCACATGGTGGCTCACAATCATCTATAATGTGATCTGATGCCCTCTTCTGGCCTGCAGGTGTACAGGCAGACAAAACACTGTATACATTTTAATAAATAAATACATCTTTAAAAACAAAACAAAACAGGTCTTAGGTAGCCTAGACTGCTCTGGGACACTATGTAATCAAAGAATTAAGGATGACTTTAAATGTCTGATCCTTCTGTCTCCACCTCCTCAGTGCTGGAGTCAGAGGTGTTCTGCATTCAAGGTGCTACAGAGCCTATTCAGAGCTTTGCATGTTTTGGGTTATGCAGCATTCCACCAACAGAGCAACAGCCAAAAGCTCCTGGAGTTTTCAAAATACATTTCCCAGCAATTATTTACTCAAATAATTACTCAAATATAATACTCAAATATTACTCATTAAGAATTAAAGTTAACTTGAGAAACAACACTGTAGAGGCAAAGCAGAGAGGACTTGCGGCACATGGGTCACACCGTCTCCATAACAAACTAGGTTTTCTGGATGCAGTCATCTGCCAGCTGTCACCATGCAGTCTGCACATTATGAGGCCAACAAATGTCACATCACTTCATACATACTGCTTATTGTCATGAACCACACAATATATGGTTCCTGCTCTTTAGCAGAACATATCTGCATGTGGTCCTTTCATTGGCAAGATTGTGGCCAAGTTTTCTACGTGAGTCTTCAGAAAATTGAAAAATTGTGTTCAGCAAATGCCTGTTTTATAAAGACACACACACACACACACACACACACACACACACACACACACACACACACATACACACTATCAACAACAAAATCCCCAGCAGTACTAGTTACTACCATGATTTTAATTAATTGCCCACCAAACTGCCTTAAAGAAAGATGAGCAATTGGTATGAATATGTGCATATCTTGGGGCCTGGGGTGAGCTTCAGCACTCAGGTGGTACAGAAGGTGGCACCCTGTCCTAAGAGCATCTAGAAGCAGGCTCAGCCTGCAACCCAGGGAAAATACAGGCTTATTTCTAAAACAAGAGAAATTTCCCAGAGGCAAGCCTGCTCTGGGCCCACCAGTCAAGGCCAAGCTCTGAGTCCCCCATTGTGCTCCTTGCTAATGATACAGGCTGCCCATTTCCTTAACAAGCCGGGTTTGTTCACTGGAAAATGTAACAAATAATTTCAAGGTTATGTCACTCTTGGCAAAGGCTGGACTGCTGGTAGAAAAAGGAAGTTTTCAGAGCAAGGCAGAGACTGAAATCTTGTTTGTAACCAACAGCCTAAAATCTGCTATGGAGCCCTGCCGGTCAAGTTTATAGGATTTTGCGGGCTGGAAGTCAGGGGATATCGGCTGGATTTTTCAAAGGACATATGTTAGGAGAGACAAACTCACATTAATTCTGCCTTTACTAGCGAGGGAAGAGCTCTGAAACACACGGAGGCGTTTAGTTTCGGTCCAGGAAAGGTTTGCAGGATGAGAGTTAGGCTGCCTTTGCGTCTACTCACAGCTGCCTCTGATCACTTGGAGATGCTATTTGCATGGAAATTCATGGGCCGGCCTTCTCTAGGCCTTCTGCTGTGATGTCATTGTTGGTTGTCACTAGACAAGTAAAGAGAGGCATTAAGGAAAGCTGAAACTCTGGTAGCAGGCCAGCTTTATGTTAAGCAGGGCAGTCCCATAGACAATTACTAACACTTTCAGGGTCAGTTTCATGGTGAAACCTGTTAAAAACGCTTTCTGCTTTGCTTTAGGAAAAGCAAAAAGCATTTCACACCCTCCCTGAGGATGGTTCTAGCTTGACTTTTTCCAGTCTCTAGACGACCTGGGGTGAGTCCTGATCTCACTACTCTCTTGTGCTAGGGGAAGAGTTGCTCTACTGACCTTTTAAAAATTATATATTTGAAAGTATAATATAATTACATCATTTCCTCTTCCCTTTCCTTCATCCAACTCCTCTCATGTTCCTTGCTCTTTTTCTCCTTTCTTTTTTCTTTTTTCTGGTTTTCCGAGACAGGGTTTCTCTGTGTAGCTTTGGCTGTCCTGGACTCTCTTTGTAGACCAGGCTGACCTCGAACTCACAGAGATCCACCTGACTCTGTCTCCGGAGTGCTGAGATTTAAAGGCATGTGCCAGTACCTCCCAGTACCTTGTTCTTTTTCAAGCGGCCTCTTTTTCTTTAATTGTTACAATTGCAACAGTCAGAGACCATTAAAGAAAACCATGAGAGATTAAAATGAAAATGAAAAGAAAAGGAGATCATATGTTGCCCAATCCATGATGATACATCTGCAAAACAGTTCCTGCATCTAAGGCTCAGGAATCTTTGCTGAAGAGGGAAAGTGAAGCCTATAAATAAACAGAAAGTTCACTGTAAGGTTTTGTCTCCTAGAAATAGGATAGAGGTTACCCCAATAAAGTCCCGCCAACACGGCTGCCTAAATAAGACCACAACAAGTGCTGGTTTTTAAAGAAGGCTTTAATAGAAGGACCATGGATGGTAATTTAAAATCCAGCCTGGAAAATGGCTTAGCTATACAGTGCTAGCTGTCCAAGCATGAGAACCTCAGAACCCATGTGTGTGTGTGTATGGGGGGGGGGGCGGGGGGAAGCCAGACATGGTGGTACTTAATCCTAGCTCTTAGGAGATGAAGATGGATGGATGGACAGACAAATGGATATCTAAGTGGATAGATGAGACTCAATGGCCAGCTTACCTGGCTATCTCCAAGTTCAGTAAGAGACCCTGTGTTAAGAAAACAAGATGGGCAGCACCTGAGGAACAACTCCAAAGGCTGCCCTCCACTCTCTAAATGCATATCTAAATAAGTACATATAAAATTGCATATACATGTGCTCGCACCCTGGCACATTTACACATACACATGTACAAAGCCAACCAATTAATTAAAGAAATAAAATTCATATGCAATGCACAAGTTTCCCGGAAGGAAATTTGAAAATATCCTCAGCCCTATGCACAGGAGCTATTTCTAAGAAGCTCCCAGCTTCAGTCCCTTGTTGAGCCACCAGCTTATTTAGCCATGTGTGTGAATCTCAGCTCACTCCATGCTCTGTAGCAGGCCACTTTCCAAGACTTATTCCAATGTATAGAATGATGTTACATTCCTATAATAATTGAGTTCAAAATTATTACTGTATATACTTTAGACTAAAATGTGCTGAAAATTTAAAACAACTTCTGCTTATAGCATATTCTATATTTTGGCCTTAGTTACAGTGACACTTGCCAATAATAACATTTAGCAAGCAGAGGTCCCAGTCACACTCCTGAGAGGACACCTGTCCCTCTGTTCGCTAAAAGAAGCTTTTTTCCTTTTTAAATAAGTACATACTTTCACTTACATTTTACTTTAAGCCAACGTGTTGGCAATATTACACTCTTCTACTCAGTCTTGGTAAGAAACAGGGAGAGGAAAATACGTGTGCAAAAAGCATCCAAAGATATTGTTATTGTTCCCTTTGACTCTCCTCTACTCTTACAATACTACCCTCAGAAAAAGAGACACTTAGAAAAACAGTAAAGAAAACTTACTTGTGCTTTCATTTGATTTTTATTTTTTGAAACAAGGTTGCCCTATGAAGCCTTGGCTGGCCTGAAATACATTTTATAAACCAGGCTGGCCTCCAACTTATAGAGATATACACATAGATACACAGGCCCACCTTGTTTTGGTTTACTTATTTGTTTTGAGTCTTGATATATATATATATATATATATATATATATATATATATATATATATACACACACACACACACAGTTGCTATTATTACATCATACAAAACAGCTTTTTCAAAGAGTCTCTTATGATACTACATGAACATGAAATTTGACATGCATAAGACAAGCTCTAAATACTTTAAAAATTAGATGATCAAACCCTCAAGCTCTAACCTTTACCATGTAGTATATCCTGTATAAGAGCCAACAAAACACATGCTTCGGTACATTCTCATGACTGGTGACACACACAATAAATCAGTAAAACCGTTATCTCCTTGAAGAAGAAAACAAACATGTAAATGCATGCATACCTATGCACATACCTCTGTATTATGAAAATATACATGACTGCATGCATGTATATGCACATACCTCTGTATATATGAAAAAAATGCACAAGTGTATATATGCCTTGCATGTACTTCTGTATGCATTAATATATACACATGTGCACAGAAGAATACAAGAAGCTGGAGAAATAGCACATTAGTTGCAAACAAGTGACACCACAATGAAAAAATATCCTCTGTCTTCTTCAACCTAGCATAAAGCTTCAGGAGGGATGGATATGGGTCAGTGAGAGCAGAAGGAAACACCCACCTAGAAAAACAAACCAGCGGAATCACCTGGCTATCAGTTTAGTAATAGATATTATAGCCATGTTGTCCTCACACCCATGGGGAAAATGAGAAGAGGCTCTAATTAGCTTGGAGGATGGAGATAAATATGGGATAAGTTGGGAGGACAGTAAATAATAGTAAGGATGTTTGAAGACATCATAAGGAGTCATACTATTAACTATCTACCTAAAATATCTATAATACATGTAAGTTGGTGTGTACATATATAGTTGAAATGAAAGTATACCATCTGGGCTGGCAAAGCCCACTCCCAAAGCTATAGATTATATAACAAAAACCCCACACTAGCCGTAAGAAGCCCTTGTGAGTTGGTCAGGTTGTCCAGGAGTCTCTCCAAACTGTATAGGCTATAGCTATTGATTGCACCCAGATGTAAAAAGTAACTCCTTATTGCTGAAGACTCAATGTACTACAGATACAGCGCCTACTAGAAGACCTGAGCTAGATCTGATCCAAAAGCTCCCTACATGAGAACTGGCTCTCACAGTACCATAGGGCACAATGCAAGCTTTCAAGGGAGGGAATTTTCTTACCCTCTACAATAGATATGATATCCATGAACCCCAACAATTACAGCATAGAATAGCATAGCAGGACACAATAGTGACACACATAACTTGGTGGCTGCCCACATCTCTCTAATTACATTTAAGGCCCACTTAACATTAACATGAGGGAAATTATGCCAACTACACAGGGCCAGTGAGGTCATGAATGTTGGAGGAGAACCTCCAGTCACCTCATTCTAAATATTTCTCTTTACACCCACAGTTAAGTGTGGTTCCTACCCATCCTCAAAAACAAAGTAAAACAAACAAAAAACAAACAACAACAACAAAAACTTAACAAGTGGAGATAATTACAGAGGAAAGGTCACAGGCCTGTAGTTCTTTGTCTACAGTTAAGGCCTGTGACCTTTCCTCATTCCCTGTTGGCATGTCTATCTGTGCTCTCCTTGTTATGTCATGTTTAGGCAGCCACACGGTTAAGACCTTTTTTGGTGCAGCCTCTCTGAAATTTCTGGGAAACACAATCTCAATGGAAACTTCCTGTTCCTCTGGCTCTTGCAATCTTACCATTCCATTTTCCATAACAATGCCCTAGTCTTAGGTGCAGGAGTTGTGTTGCAAATGCATTGGTTGGGCCTGGCCGCCATAACTCCTCATTTTCATTGGTTGTGGTTTTTTTTTTTTGTCTTAGTCATCTTCCCCACACTGATGACTTCTCCTTTTAAAGATACTTGTAAAGTCTTGAAACCCACTGTTTGTGACAGCTAGGATTTCAACAGATAGATAGATGATAGATAGATAGCTAGATAGATAGATAGATAGATAAATAGATAGATAGATAGAAAGAAAGAAATCAGGCCTTTTCAAGAAAATGGAGAAGATTTGAAAAGGACTGAGTCTCAGTTTGCTGTCTATAAGTGTGTTCCTCTCCTCCTCACCAGCCACTGAGCTCTGAGAACAGGCATAGAATTATATGGAAGTCACCAAGGCATTCATTTGAATCCAATTTTCTCTTACTAAGACAAGAAGCTTTGACACCTTCTTCTGACCACTGTGGACAACATGCATGCACGTGGTATACAGACATACATGCAGGCTAAGCATCTATACATATATTACTAGTAGTCATAAACTCATGGTATAAAGAGAAAAAAAGGTCAAAATGACAATCTAGAATGTATCCAACTTAAATCACAGAGTAAATCAGAACAAATGTGGAACAACTATAAAGCCAAAGTATTTTTTATAAACAGACTAAAGTCTATGAATATGAGTGTTATCTTTAATATTAACAGTCACATCTGGGTACCAAGTCTGTGCTATGTACTTTTCCTCACACACCTGTCCTCATAAATCTTCTCAGAATGATAAAGAGGGCTATTACTCAAGGACAGAGAAAACTCACAGTAATGTTAATCCAAATGTAACCAATAGCATAAATGAAAAACAAATGACCAGGACTTACTCAAGCAGGCTGCTGGATGTCTATTCACTATGCATTGGATCATTCCTTCCAAGGCGGGAGGGAGGCTCCTAAAACTCTGGAAACTCACAAACTCACAAGGTTCTAGAAGCTCCTGAAACATACACGATTCACAAGCCCCATCCCCCATGGATACATGACTGATAAGAATAGCTGAAAAAATTAAGAAACTGTTAGAAATGCCCAGAAGCTGTGCAAGGAGCACCGAGAACTGAGTTTTCATGAGACATCGTGCATACTCTGGTAAGTACCCTCCTCTTATTTGCAACACTCTTCCAAGGAACCCAGGAAAATTCCCTGGTTCACTAACTTCTCCTGAGGTGGACTGTCTTATCTACTGGGAATAGACACATCCGGTCATAGCTGTCCAGGAAAGCCACATAACACATGCTGGCAGGGGTTTCAAAGTTAACAAAGTGAAAGAGCAGGCCCAAGCTCAAAAGCCTCATCTTGGAGTTCCTTGGAATACTGGAATACTAGAAGGTATTGTGTATACCAAGAGCCTATAAAGTCAAATGACACAGAAAGCCATGGCAGATGACAGCAAGCAGGAAAAATCAGAACAGCAACAATGCCAAAGAATACTGACCATAAAAAGGAAAAACAGCCAGAGCAGACTCTGCCATGGTGACTGTGGACAGAATGCAGGACAAGGCACAGAGGCCAGGTTTCATCATCACACTGGGATCTGGAACTTGCACACGGCTCTTAAAAACCAGCAAACTGTATGGATGATGATCAGCGAGCTCATAGAAGAACACAGAAGTGCTAACATGGATATGGATATAAGTGCTCAAATGTAAAATTCAAAGGCAAAATGAAATACCATTTACCATCAAACTAAGCAGTAAAATGAAGTTCCACAGAACTCAGTGCCATGGGCCGATGGGCAGGTGGAGCAGCGCAGAAGAGCCACAAAAGTAGTTTGCATTAAACTAAACTGTTGTATACACTGTCACATCACAATTCCTAATCAAATAAATGCCCCCAAAATATAAACATGAGGATTTGTTAAAAAAAAAAAAAAGATACTTAGAAATGTCATGTCTACCAAGAAGAGACTTGATACCCTATGAGCATATAAAGGGGGAGGAAGTCCCCCTCAGGCACAGTCATAGGGGAGGGGAGTAAGGGGAAAATGGGAGGGAGGGAAGAATGGGAGGATACAAGGGATGGGATAACCATTGCGATGTAACAAGAATAAATTTAAAAAAAAAAAAGAAATGTCATGTCAACATTTCATAATGGCTCAAAATTGGAGACAATCCCCTCTGTCACTTGTACAATGTTTGATAAATCTGAAATACGTTTACACCATTACTGAGTATGCCTGATAGAAGGTGAATATCAGGCATATCCAGCATTTTACTGATGGGGCTAGGGAGATGGCTGGCTTGTACCGTAGAGCTCTTGTTACACAACCATAAGACTATGAGCTCCAGCCGCAGTATGACAAGGTTGGGTGTGGGGTGAGAAAGATGGCTCAGTAGCTGAGATCACATTTCACTCTTGCAGGGGATCCTGGTTCAGTTCCCAGCCCTCACAATGGTTGTCTCAGAACTGCCTACAACTCCAGAGGATCTAACACTCTTCTTGTGGGCCTTCCAGATACCTTCACTCACATACCTCCCACACACAGAAATAAAAATAAAATGTATTCTAAAAGCTGGGAACATTGGCACATGCCTATTACCCCAGCACTGTGGAGGCAAAGGCAGGAGGATCCTTAGAGATGCTAGCCAGCCAGGATGGCTAAACTGGTATGCTAAAGATTCAGTAAGAGACTGTGTTTCAAACAGTAAAATACAGAGCAGTTGAGGGACATACCCAACACTGATCACAGCCTTTGTACATTCACACATGTGCACATGTCCACCCCCACCCACATATCAATTATGATTTCCATAACATAATGCTTGACAATAGACATAGTGTAGGCTTAAAAGTAAGATCCTCTAACTAAAATAAATAACTAATTATTGGTAAAGGTCTTCTAGAATTGAACAACCCCTAAAATCAGATCAAATTATTAATTCTGTCCCCACTCATAGGTCATTAGTAATGACTGTGGCTAGGTCTTGGGGCTACCCGGCCAGGTTAGGCATAGAAGGCAGATACTTGGTGAAGTTTCACAGCCTCCTTCCTATGAGACACAATTCCTGTGGGAACAGAAACCATCCCATGTGGTATTCCAGATAATGGTTTTCTTTTAGCTAATCTTCTGGTCACATACTCTCACACGAGCTGAGACTTAACATGGCTTATCTTGACATCTTAGATATAGGAAGGACCATTGTTGATGTTCAAAGTCAGAGACATTATAAGGATAAATTACTTTATCCTTTAGACCTGAGGTCTAAAAGAAATGCTAAGACACTACTCTTAGGGGAGACTCATGAAATCAACATCTAACTGATGCTGATATGTTATTGGAGCTCATATATGTTGAGTACATCAAAGTGGAAATTGAGACAAAGACACTTCCAGATGGAGATGCAAAGTTTCATCTGGAAGCTCTTCCCTTAGAAGGCATTTCCTCAGCTGGGCATGGTGGCACAGCATTCAGGAGGCAGAGGAAGGTGGACCAATGTGAGTTTGAGGCCAGCCTGGTCTACAAAGCAAGTCCAGGACAGCCATGGCTACACAGAGAAACCTTGTCTCAAAAAAAAAAAAAAAAAAAAAAAAGGCATTTCCTCTCTTGCAGCCATTTGATTAAAAGTCTTTCACTCTTTCACTCTTGGTTTCCCAGCTTCCTGTTCCTCATTCATCCATAGTATATATTTCTATTTCCAGTCTGTTTTTAATTATTTGTGTTTAACATCTTGACTTCCAAATGAAGAATTCACTAAATACTTAATGAATTAGCAGTGACAATGGAATGGTGTTTCTCTTAAAATAAGCGACACTTAAAAAAATTACAAGAATGATAATTTGGCATGCCTGTTGGAGTCCGATGCCAACGAGATGTTAAAGAGAACGGCAACAAAAACGAAGATGCTGAAATAATTTGTACTCTCTTACTCTGTGCAAGATGATGTAGTCTTGGACACACAGTGTGTATAATTCTTGTTGTAAGCAATCTGGGTTGATTACATGTGGGGAGAAAAGAGAGAATGAATTGCTGGCCATGCGTACCAAAATGTTAGCTGTGGAAGAGCTATCACCTGAGAGGTATGAGTATAAACAGCTTGGACTTACTATCTAATTATGAAGCCTGAACTTATTTTTAACAAATAAATTGAGCAGAACTAGCCAAAAATAAATCTTCCGATGCACATACCTTTGACTTCTATGAATTATCTAGAAATCCAATCTTATTTGTTGCTATACAACAGACCCAAACTATCACTCCAAGTTGAATAGTACGTGCTCTCTTTAGCTTTGCCCACACACTCAGGAACAGCACATATAGGCCAATGACTGGCTCTCATCATACTGTATGCACATACCTAGATGCATGCCTACTTGTAGTTCCAGTTACATGCAAAATATGCCAAGATGCAGGCCAACATTCACTTTTTGACACAATGCACACATTATACCGTAATACAGACCCATACCCATCACACTGCACACATGCCTGGCTCTTGTTACACTGCACACACGTAGCTGGATACAGGCCTACACTTGTTCCCCTCATACTAAACACGTAAGACAAGAGATTATTTCAACCTTGGCAGAATAAGAGGTTAGTACTCAAGTGTAGCAGTGACTAATGTAGCAGCCATTAATGTTTTATCCTAGACAGCTCATTCAGGATTTAAAAAAAAAAAAATAAAGGAAGGAAGAAGAATACCAATAAAAGACTAAGCAGCCTGTTCCCCCTTCATGTTGCTGGCTCACACGACAGATCCCCATTAGTGCTAACTAAAGTTTCTGAATTTCCCATGTCCACCAGGCTAAGTGGAAAATTTTGGCAACCGACCCCAGAAACACATTCAGCAGCAGTATCATGCCTTTTCAGATTTTTTTTTCTATACAAAAGCTTCACCAAATCTTGCATTTAACATTGTACTCATTAAGTTTGATTAGAACAAAGTTGAATGGTTAAAAAAAAAAAAAGACCTTGAGCTAATTGTTCCTTAATTAAGTCGGTGATTTGTGATTCATTACGCATGCATGTTAGATTTCTAGTCAGGTAGGGCTTAGCTCACAGTTACTGATGGGAGAAAAGTGAGACGCAGAATTGAGTTTCACAAATCAATGCAAAATAATAAAATATTAAAGAGGAGAAGCAGCCCATCGATAGCAGTGCAGTAACAAAGGGGAGACCTGTTTTCTATAGATCAGCTGCTCTTAAATAATGCAGCACTCCTCCCAGCAGGACAGCGCCTCGCAGGGATGCTTATTGCAAGGCATGGCTGGCTAGAACCAGATCGATCCATCTAGAGCTGTAATCACCCTGGCCAGTGGAGCTCTGCAGGTCTTTGGCCTCATGGCCAGTGAGAGCCGGAAGTCAGTGAGCAACCTGATGACCAGGGCTTCCCAAAGTCCCCGGAAGCAGAAGTACCCTGGGTGGCTGTTCTGAACATTTTCCTGCCGTCTTCTACATCACATCCACGTATTTCACAGTTTGGATGAGCTCGGGAAACATGCTAAGCAACGGAGTAACTTGCAAGATGCTTTTCCCCTGAGTTCAGTTACCAACCATGGTGACACTCACTTAAAAATTCATTCTGCTCTAGTCTTTAGTGGGGCGTCTTGAATCTGGGAGTAGAATGGGGATCCCAAGAAAGAAGTGAGATGTTAAGCAAACAGGTGCAACAGGACACACATTACTGGAAAGCAAGGAGGACTGTATGGAAGTGAAAGGGTAGGGGGGGGGGCAGATGGGAGGAGGAGGGGGGAAGGGGGCTGCCAAGAAAGAGGAGGGAGAAAATGTCATATGAGATCTAAGAACTTTATAGAGCTAAATAGATAATTCATCCTGCAAAGGCAGTCTAGGTGTACCAACCCCATTATTTCTCAAGCTCACTCATCCACTGGAACTAAAGCTGCATCAGGGTTAGGGAAATGGCTCACCAGTAAAGGAACTTGCTGCACAAGCCTGGGGACCTGAGTTCTACTCTTAGAATCCACATGGGGTGGAAGAAAAGAAGTGACTTCACAGAATTTCTCCCGCTCAGTCCCATATTCTTTCCACACGTTAAACAAACTCACACCCACACATCATGCCCCCACATTAACAGTGATTTTAAAAAATCAGCATCACTGATCAGTTTTAACTGCTTTGAAAACTAGACAAGTTGTTGTTGTTGTTGGTTGTTTGTTTTTGTTTTGTTTGTTTGTTTTGGAGTTCCCGACTCTACTTGGATCAAGTGTCGGCACTGTGTTATGGAACATGGCTATTGGCAGTGCAGCAGCTCCTGACCTCGTGGGGGACGTGTTAGAAAGCAGGGGATGGCTACACTCATCCATTCAGCACTTCCGTCCAAAGAACTGCTGGGAAAGAGTGCAGTTCTGAGGACCTTCCCTGTGGACTCCGTCCCTCACTTGCTGAACAGGCCTTAAGGCTAAAAGCTGTTAAACTGGAAAAACAAGCCCACGATTAAACACTGAAATAACAGAGAGCTGCTGCTGATTGTTAAAGCATAAGGAGATGAACCCAGAGATGTGTGGAAGATGCCAGAGCTTCTGTAAGGACTTGGTAGAGGTGGCAGATATATCCAAGAAGACTGCCGAGTGCTTTTCAGAAGGAGCCAAAGCTGAGGACCACAAGCTTACTCTGGAAAAAAAAAAATCTTCCAAGGGCTGTCTCTTTTAGAAGCCAAGCCAAAAAGCATATTTGCCAAGCATAGACAGTAGAAAATGACATGCATTGGTGACAAATACCACCCACATGAGCATGAACTCATCACATGCCAGCAGGTGTTGGGGTGCAGCCGGGCACCATGGCATTAATTCAGCAGGATGGCTACAAATTTCATGGCTGCACCATTAGACTTCCTAAAGAGGAAGTGGCAGTGGAGTCTCAGAGGAGGCTATGAACAAGCCACCAGAAACTAAATACTCTCCCAGAGTGCAAGCCCCTATGTCTCCTTTAAGTTGGTTTGTATTATACATGAGGTATTTCATGTGCTCTGCTTTGGATTTAGCCATATTGGCCTTATCTCCACAGCGTCTTAGTGGTTTTAAGTGACCTGTTTGGTCTCACCAAGAGTCCTGTCACTAGGAATCTGAACAATGTGACAAGTGTACTAAGGCCTTTATCAAAATGTTTACAAAAATCATTTAAATTGGTACTGTGATGACCGAATCTGAAATCTTCTTAACTGTTTTCATATAATTACTGGAATTAGTACAACATCTTGTATCTTGTATTTTATGGGGAAAAGGAATTGGTTTGGCTTTTAGGTAGGTAGATGACAATGTTTTACCCTTGTATAAATTTAGATCATTTGGGCTGACAAATATACAGAGAAATTATTTCAAGGCTCATTTTTAATTTCATTTTTCACTTAGTCATTTTCGTGTTTGTATTCCCTGCTAGGGATCACACTCACATGGCTTCATAACCACCCCTTTCTGGTCCTGTTTGGAAGGGCTAAAGGGTCAGGCCAGTCTTCCTTTTCTGATGTTGGTAAGGGATATACTTTTATTAAACTGGTTGGTCTCAAGTCAGTCTATGGCCAGGCAAGCCCTGGATGCCTCAACAAAGCAACTCATTCCCAGGGAGATTGAAAACCTCCATATATCTAAAATTGGAGAGATAGATGTGGGGGCCCAGGTATGATGGTTGACCATTCAAAAATAAAAACAAAGTACTAAGGTGAAAAATAAAATAAAATTAAACACATCTCAAATCTCACCATATGTGTCCTGATCTCCTAAAGGGAGGAAGAGGGGACATTAGTTCTTGGGGCTAGAGCCACACCCAGTCAGGGTCTCTCTCTCTTTTTTTTTTTTTTTTTTTTTCTTGTGCTTTGTGAATCTTTTTTTTTTTTAGTTTTTATTTTTATTTTAATTTTTTTAATTTATTCTTGTTACATCTCAATGGTTATCCCATCCCTTGTATCCTCCCATTCTTCCCTCCCTCCCATTTTCCCCTTATTCCCCTCCCCTATGACTGTTCCTGAGGGGGATTACCTCCCCCTGTATATGCTCATAGGGTATCAAGTCTCTTCTTGGTAACCTGCTGTCCTTCCTCTGAGTGCCACCAGGTCTCCCCCTCCAGGGGACATGGTCAAATGTGAGGCACCAGAGTATGTGAGAAAGTCATATCCCACTCATGTGTGGAGACTGTTCTGACCATTGGCTAGATCTGGGTAGGGGTTTAAAGTTTACCGCCTATGTTGTCCTTGGCTAGTGCCTTATTTTGAGTGGGACCCCTGGGCCCAAATCTGCCTATCATAATGTTCTACTTGTAGGTTTCTAGGACCCTCTGGATCCTTCTACTTTGCTATTCTCCCATGCATCTCTCATCTAGAGTCCCAATAGGATGTCCTCCCCTCTGTCCCAGTTTCCTGGTAAGTGAAAGCTTTCGTGGGACATGCCCCTTGGGCTAGTATGCAGATATAAGTGAATATATACCATTTGACTCTTTCTGCTTCTGGGTTAACTCACTCATTACGATCAATCCCAGCTCAATCCATTTATCCACAAATTTCCGGAATTCCTTGTTTTTAATAGCTGAGTAGTATTCCATAGTGTATATGTACCACAGTTTCTTTATCCATTCTTCTACTGAGGGACATTTAGGCTGTTTCCATGATCTGGCTGTTATGAATAAGGCTGCTACGAACATGGTTGAACAAATTTTCTTGTTGTGTGCTGGAGCATCTTCTGGGTATATTCCAAGGAGTGGAATAGCTGGGTCTTAAGGAAGCCCTATTCCCAGTTTTCTGAGATAGCACCAGAGAGATTTCCAAAGTGGCTGTACTAGTTTGCATTCCCACCAGCAATGAAGGCGTGTTCCTCTCTCCCCACATCCTCTCCAGCATGTGGTGTCCCTTGAGTTTTTGATCTTAGCCATTCTGATGGGTGTAAGATGGAATCTCAGAGTTGTTTTGACTTGCATTTCCCTGATGACTAAGGAGGTTGAGCATTTCTTTAAGTGTTTCTCAGCCATTTGATATTCTTCTGTTGAGAATTCTCTGTTTAGTTCCAAGCCCCATTTCTCAATTGGGTTATTTGGTTTGGTGGTGTTTAATTTCTTGAGTTCTTTATATATTTTGGATATTAGACCTTTGCCAGATGTAGGGTTGGTGAAGATCTTTTCCCAGTCTGTAGGCTGTCGCTTTGTTCTCTTGACAGTGTCTCCAGCCTTACAGAAGCTTCTCAGCTTCATGAGGTCCCATTTATTAATTGTTGCCAGTCAGGGTCTTAAGCCACACCCAGTCAGTGTGAGGGACCTTCAACCTGTAGGTTCTATGAGTTTAGGTTCTTGGCCCTTGGGGCATCTTCATTAAAAATGAGAGTGGTGACATCTTTCCATAACTCTGGGGACATGAGAAATGAATAAGAGAGCACATAAACTATAGAATGGTTTGGCACTTACCACTACATTAGTGCTCTCTGAGCAAGTGTCGAGGTAGTCTTTCAGGGGAGTAGCCAACTTTGAGTGGCTAAAATGAAAGATAAATATAATGTGTGAGACAAAACCCCCACATTGGTTCCACTCATTGGTTAAGGTCATTTAGGGAGTCTACAGTCAAGAGTGTAAACACAATGAAGGACCTGCTAAGTCAATGGGTTGGTTATGAAGCTCACACTTGTTTCTCAACCTCACATCTACTGATTGTATGTGGAAATGTGAATTTAGCTGTAGTGCAATATGTCACATCTCAGAAACTGGAAAGCATAAATCAGCACGGACAAGTTGTGACTTGTGGTGGCTCCAAATATAGCTGTGAGTTTCACAGCACCAAAGAAAACAAAGGAAACGTTTGCTTCTTACATGATTTGTTGTCCATAGTGTTGTCTATACCTAATGTCTAAGAAGGATGTGTACGTGATTTTGATGCTGAAGCCAAGCTTTGGTAGCTTCAGATTGTCAAAATGAAAATGCAATAGGAGAGGCTGGGGAAACTTGGCTTGGTAGAATGCTTGCCCAGGATGTTCAGAGTCCTGTGGTTCATTCGTAAATCTGCATAAGCCAGGCCTGGTGGTGGGTGTACATAATTTCACCACTCAGGAGGTGAAGGCAAGAGGATCAGAAGTTCAAAGACATCCTGGGGTATCTATCAAGTTGGAGGCTAGCCTGGAATATAGGAGAATCTTAAGAGGGAGGAAGGAAAGCCGGGCATGGTGGTGCATGCCTTTAATCCCAGCACTCGGGAGGCAGAGGCAGGTGGATCACTGTGAGTTCGAGGCCAGCCTGGTCTACAAAGTGAGTCTAGGACAACCAAGATCGCACAGAGAAACCCTGTCTCAAAAAAAAAAAAAAAAAAAAAAACCCAC
>OU015749.1:29095429-29105541 GCA_907169655.1 Acomys percivali | reverse complement strand
TGTGTGTGTGTGTGTGTGTGTGTGTGTGTGTGTGTGTGTGTGTGTGTAATATTTTAACAGTTTTAATAGTCACAGATAGGTCAGACCCAGAGGTGAGCAATAAGTGACTTTCAATGGGTGGAGTCCTGAAAAACAGTCTAATTCCTTGCACACAAGGCTGCTCAGGCCAGAAATAACAAATGACCCATGCTCACATACCTTTGAAGGAAATTTCAATTGCAATTTCTGCCCTTTATTGGCAATACTTTTAAGCCTACAATTACTTTCTAGATTTCTAAAATTTTCTGTTCTGTTTTCCTCCCTCATAGGTTTGTGAGCAAAAGAATTAAGAGTCACATCAATTATGTCTTCTTTTGTTCTGTGATGTTCCCTTTGCTGTTCAGGCAGAACCACTAAGAACATGTGGAACCCACCTGACACACAGAAGCAGCATGTGGGTGCAGGGCCCACAGCAAGTACCAACTCCTTCAGACGATGCATTTGTACCCAGGAGAATCTCCTGTTTGCAGTGTCTACAAATAGAAGTTCTATTAATAGAACAAATTCAGCATATTTCTCTACTATAAATCCTTCAAAAGAATGAAACTCCAATTAAATAGATGAACTCTGTTTTTTTTTTTCTTAAATGCTCTAAAATGAACTCAGTATGAAACCAGAAGGTAACAAGGTGGTCTTTGATGTAGGAGTCCAGTCCCTGCAAAGAAAGACTTATAGCAGGTCCAGGCAGCGGCTCAGATGAACAGCTCTTGCCTAGTGTTCACGAAACCCTTCATTCCATCCACAGCACTGCAGAAACCATGTATGTGAATGTCTGCAGTTCTAGCATTCAGGAGCAGTGGGGGAACAGAAGGTCAAGACCATCCTTAGCTCTATAGCAATTCCTAAGTCAGTCAAGAATAGGTGAGGCTTTGTCTAAAAAGAGGCTGTGTGTCTCTGTATGCATAGTGCATGAATGCATAATCCTGAGAACTAGAATTTAATCTCCAGGACTCAGGCAAACACGTAAAATGCAGAAAGCATATCTGTAATCCCACCGCTAGCAAAGCTGAAATAGGAGGCTAGCTGGGGCTAGCTGGCATGCCAACCCGGCCGAATCGGTAAATTCCATGTTGTTTCCTGTCTCAGAAAGTAAGATGGAGAGCCACTGAGGACAACACCTGACATCCACCTCTGGTTTCCACACGCACATGTGAGCATATCTATGCACACACATGCACATACACACACAAAAAGAAGGAGGAAAAAAAAAGAAAAAGGAAAATGTACATCTGTATGTGTTCTTTGTTACTTAGAGTACACATTTTGCTCCAAATGAAAGGAATTTTGAGGTTCATTCTGCCTGAGAGACCCTCACAAAATGCCAATTAGCATTGGTGCCCACTGGCCTCTACGCTGGTACCATGTGCAGACATTCACCCATCAGACGCTGTGGGAAGCTGCACTTCTCTAAAGCCACCAGCTGCTGCTTTGATGGCTGGGAACTTGCCCTTTAAATTTACAAACAACCTTTCTTTTCTAATCTGGGCCATTAGAGAGAGATGCTGTGAAGGCTTGCGTTCTGAAATAGCCAGGTTTGCTGAGTGTCCAGATGGTTTTCAATCTAGCTGCCTGTAGCAGAATAGCACTGACTAAAATAGCGTGGGTGCACAAGGTGCCCTGGGCACTACAGAGGCCTCAAGGGTTTGAGGTTAATTTGAAAATCAGAAATCCCCCCACCTCTGTCTCTCTCTGTCTCTGTCTGTTTCTCTCTCTCTCTCTCTCTCTCTCTCTCTCTCTCTCTCTCTCTCTCTCTCTCTCTCTCTCTCTGTATCTTTGTCTCTTTCTGTCTGTCTGTCTCTCTGTGTGTCTTTCTCTCTCCCTTTCCCTCTCCCTGCCTCTCTCTATCTCTGTCTGTCATTCTGTCTCTGTCTGTCATTCTGTCTCTGTCTGTCTGTCTGTCTGTCTGTCTGTCTGTCTGTCTGTCTGTCTGTCTCTCTGTCCCTTTCCTTCTCCCCTTCTCTCCCTGCCTTTGTCTGTCTGTCTGTCTGTCTGTCTATCTGTGTGTCCTGGCCATTTGTGAGTGTTGCATCATGGGGAAAACTCATCTACCTGAGAAGGCTCCATGCACAGAAAGGAAATAGACTGCTCAAGATTGGAACAGTAATCAGGTGGTCAGTCTGTGGCTTTTTATTGCCAGCTTAAAAGTGTCCTCAGATTCTAACTGTTCCTTAGTTAAAGTGTTCATTCGTAGCCACACAAGATGATTTAAGAAATGAACAAATAAGAAAAGATCATATACAGTGCTCAGGCCGATGTGAACAGCATTGAAGGATGCCTAATAGGAATTGTCTGAGTGTCCTATGACAGATTTCTTAAAGGAATGAAGCTGTAAATTCATGCTACATTTTATAGTCACTGGCTGATTGGGTAATTATTGGAATATTCAAATAATCTTTGACATTTCACGTGTTGAAACTGCCTTTCCCAGTTGAGAGCTATTTATTCCCTAACTCTCTCTGGACCCTTCTTGACATGTATCTATCAGAGCCTTCACTTATTCTGTCTTGGGATGAAGGGAAAAGGCCTGTGTACAGCAACGTAAGGTAACAGAACCACCACCCAAACTCTGACTTGTGGGTTTGCCAGTATGTGTGACCTTTTCCGTGGAGTTGTGAACAAGCACTTGTCTACCACAAACAGCGTGGTGAGGCCCACCACAGAGTCCATCCCATCCCACTGTAGCTTAGCTTTATTGGGGTTACGTGGAGCAGGGGTGACTCAAGGACGGCAGCATCACAGACACTGCACCACTGCAGCTCCTGCCCAATTTACAGCGACTCCATCAGCCAGTTTCCTCTCTCCTGAGCAACTGTGTCATGTTCTTAACAATCTTGGGAAAGGGCCTTGGGACTCTTGCTGAGCTTCTTGAGGCTGGTAAGTTTTCTAAGTTTTAGGAGTCTACTTTCACCATCCAGGAAGGAGTGCTTCAATTAAGAGGAACTGACCACAGCAGTGGAACAGGAGAGTGGGGGGAGGAGAGTGGCTCTAATTAGGAACCACTGCTGCTCTGTGTAAATTCCAGGCTCTGAGATGCAGCAGCTTTAAGAACAGAAGACAAGACTGAGGAACCTCATCCTAGAGCACACAACAGTGGCTCTGCTGTCTGTGAGCCACGGGAGGCAGTCCACAGATGTGCCCAAAGCCTGATTAGGAATACTGTGTAGCATGGTTGGTGCTGGAAAATTCATTTCTGTTAATTCATGTGTTAGTGGCTCTTTGGCAGTTATTTCTCTCTAAACAGAAATGTGAAAAAAATAAAAATAAAGTTCCAGTACTATAGGACAGGCAAGACTGCTCAGTGAATAAAGATCTTGCTGCTGCACAAACCTGATAACATGAGTTAGATTTCTAGATAGGGGAAAGAGACAATGGACTCCCAATAGTGCCTTCTAACCTTTACATGAATGAAATGGCATGTTGGCTTACTACACGCTCCCACCCCCCGCCCCCGGTCTCTCGTTTTATCTGGTATCTGTGATAAAATACTGACCAAAAGTAAAAACAACTTGGCAGGTAGTAAAAGGTTATTTGGCTTATAAATCCAGGTCACAATCCTTTATTGAGGGAAGCTAGGACTGGAACTCAAGGCAAGAACCATGTAGGGATGCTGTTTCCTGGTAAGTTGTTTTGTTTTTTGTTTTTTGTTTTATTTTTGTCTCACTCACAGGTTTCTGCTCAGCTAGCTTTCTAATATAGCCTGGGGCTGCCTGCCTATGGATAGTCTCAATCATAATGGGTTGAGCCAATTTACATCAAACATTAATGAAGATAATGCCTCTCAGACAAGACTCCAGGCCAATATGAAGTGTTCGATCCCTCAGTTGAGACGCCCTCAGATGATTCTAGGCCATGTCAAGTTGACAGCTGAAGTTAATTAGGACAACACACAATAACGTAATTAATTAAATAATTTAAAATTAATTGAAAATACATTTTATTAAATTCTATTAATTTTTAATTAATAATATATGTTAATTAAGTCAGTTAATTAACTTATTTAACATTTTATTACATCTTAACTTATTACCAATAATATAAATATTAATTTATATTAAAAATCAATGTCTTTTTCTTTGTACCATTATTCTTATAACACTGTAAATTAAAGGAGTGAGTTTTTAAAAATTTATTCACTTTATATCCCAATCATAGTGCATTCCCTTGTCTCTTCCCAGTCCCACTTTCCTTGCTCCCTTTCCCCCCTATTCCCCTCCCCAGGTCCTTGGAGAAGGGAAGCCCTTATCCCCTATCAATTGACCTCAGCTTACCAAGTCTCATCAGGATTGCCTGCATCCTCTTCCTTTGACGCCTGGTAAGGCACTCAGCCATGGGGAAGTGATCAAGGAGCAGGCAACAGAGTCCATGGCAGGGACAGGCCCTGCTCCCTTTATAAGGGACCCCTATGGAGACTGAGCTGCCTATCTGCTACTTCGGAGCAGTGAGCCTACCTTCTTGTTTAGTGCATCAGTCTTCACAGTCACCCCCTGGGCCCACATTTTTTGCTCTGTTGGTCTTCTTGTGGATCTGTTCTATTAGACTTCCTGCCCTCTGCCCAGAGTTTGACTGTGATCTTCAGCTTTTGTTTTGATCCCCTGCTGGGTAGAGTCTTTCAGAGGATCTCTATGGTAGGTTCCCATCCTGTTTCCTCTCTTCAACAACTTCCAGTGTCTATTCTATTTGCCCTTATGAATGAGACTTTAGCACCCTCCCTAGGGTCCTCCTTGTTACTTAGCTTCTTTAGGTCTATGGATTGTAATATGGTTATATTATATTATATGGCTAATATCCACTTATTAGTGAGTATATATTGTGCGTGCTACTTCACTCAGGATGATGTTCTACAGCCCAATACATTTGCCTACAAATTCCATGATGTCCTTGTTTTTGATAGCTGAATAGTATTCCATTGTGTAGATGTACCACAGTTTCTTTATCCATTCTTCAGTTAAGGGACATCTGGATTGTTTCTAGTTTCTGGCTGTTACAAATATTGCATTTGCCAAGCATGGTGGCCCATGCCTGTAATCCAAGCACTTGGGAGGCAGAGGCAAGTGAATCTCTGTGAGTTCAAGGCCAGCCTGGTCTACAAGTGAGTCCAGGATAGCCAAGGCTACACAGAGAAACCCTGTCTTGAAAAACCAAAACCACACCAAAACAAAACAAAAACCAACCAAATGTTTCCACTGTGAACATAGGTAAGCAAATGTCCTTGTTGTATGCTGGAGCATCTTTTGTGTATATGACCAGGAGTGGTATGTCTGTCATTTGAGTTTTTGGTCATTCTGATAGGTGTAAAATGGAATCTCAGGATTGTTTTGATTTGCATTTCCCTGATGACTATGGATGATGGACATTTCTTTAAGTGCTTCTTGACCATCTGTTGAAAATTCTCTGTTTAGCTCTGTGCCTCATTTTAAAAATTGGATTATTTGGATTGTTGGTGTTGCATTTCTTGAGTTCTTTATATAATTTGGATATTATCCCTCTCTCAGATATAGGGTAAGTGAAGATCTTTTCCAAGTCTGTAGGCTGTATGTTTGTTTTCATAATAGTACCTTTGCTTTACAAAAGCTTTTCAGTTTCAATTTATTAATTGTTGATCTTAAAGCCTAAGTTGTTGATGCTCTGTTCAGGAAGTTGTCTCACGTGCCAATGAGTTCAAGGCTCTTCCCCACTTTCTCTTTTGATAGATTTAATGTTTCTGGTCTTATGTTAAGGTTCTCAATCAACTTGGACTAGAGTTTTGTTCAGGGTGATAAATATAGATCTATTTGCATTTTTCTATATGTAGACATCTAGCTAGGCCAGCACCATTTGTTGAAGATGCTATCTTTTTTCCATTGTATGGTTTTGGCTCCTTTGTCGAAAATTGTCCATAGGTGTGTGGGTTTGCTTCTGGGTCTTAATTTAGATTCCATAGATCCACCAGTCTGTTTCTATGCCAGTACCATGCAGTTTTTATTACTGTGGCTCTATAGTACAGCTTGTGATCAGGGATGGAGATACCTCCAGAAGATCCGTTATTGTACAGGATTGTCTTAGCTATTCAGGGATTTTTTTTCATATGAAGTTGAAAATTGTTCTTTCAAGGTCTGTAAAGAATTGTGTTGGCATTTGGATGGGAATTGCATTGAATCTGTAGATTGCTTTTGGAAAGACGGCCATTTTTACTATATTAATCCTACCAATCCATGGGCATGGGAGATCTTCCATCTCTGATATCTTCTTCAATTTCTCTCTTCAGAGACTTGAAGTTTTTGTCATACAGGTCTTTGACTTGCTTGGTTACAGTTACACCAAGATATTTTATATTATTTGTGGCTATTATGGAAGGTACAGTTTCCTTTATTTCTTTCTCAGCCCATTTGTCATTTGTACACAGTGGGTCTTTGATCATTTTTGAATTAATCTCATATCCAGCAACTTTGCTGAAAGTGTTTTTCAGCCATAGGAGTTCCCTGGTAGAATTTTTTTAGGTCACTTATACATACTATCATATCATCCATGACTTCTTTCTTCCCAATTTGTATTTACTTGATCTGCTTTAGTTGTCTTATTGGTCTAGCTAGGACTTTAAGTGCTATTTTCAAGGGATATGGGGAGAGTGGGCAGCCTTTTTTTGCCCCCGATTTTAGTGTAATTTCTTTAAATTCCTCTCCATGTAATTTGATGTTGGCTATGGGCTTGCTGTATATTGCCATTACTATGTTTAGATATGTCCTATTTTATGTCAAAGATAAAGGTGTGCATGTAAGCAAGCAACCTGCACTGATTTTTGTTTGTGATTCAGTTGTTTGTGCCATTATTTGACCAAAGGAAAAATGGTCTCATTCATCAGTACCCCTCACTTATATTCTCCAATTAGATCAGAGTTTGCTTGGAATGGTATCCACATTTATAGTAGAGTTGTGACAGCAATTTTCAGATTTTGGTCTCAGTTTCCAATATTATTTCTAAAGATAATTAAGGATTGCAGCAAATTTGTGTTTATATGGATTATATCAACTGATATTTGTATTTTTATACATAAGAAATGAGAATATTTTATAGTGATGCATTTTAAATCATAATTAAACATATTCTATAAATGTAAGTAACATATCCTATTAACAGTTTTCAAAACAAAACAAGTGGGAAGAATGATATTGTTATCTTTGCAAATTTCATAATGACTGGTTTAACAGATACACATAGTAATATATTTGCTTCTGAATTCTGTAGTCTATCATGTTTATTTTTAGAGCTATGAAGAAAACCAATCTTATACATATATACATATGTAGCTGATAAGGCATGAGTTCCTTTAATACTTATCAGAAATATTTTTGTGGAATCCTTACAAACTGCATCAAAGCTTAATAAATGCTACTTTTAAAAATGCTTCCTGCAAGGTGGGTCTGGAAGCCTTCCAGGTAGTTTTCCCCCCTCCTTTATGTTGAAAGCTAATAGTCTGTCTTACAGTTTGAGGGAGTCTTGTAAATCATGTTAATTACTTTGAGACATCATGCTTTTGTAATTTGAAAAAATATTGGGTTGATAAGTTGTAAATCTCTTCCAAGTGTGGACAAAATTTATCATCTAATATTCAAAATTATAGCTGTTAATATTGCAGTTGACTTCACCTGAAAAGTCTGAAGTGTTGGGAAGTTCTGGTTCACAGTTATGAATACAAAGTTTCCAAGATTCTAACTTTAATTGGAAGCACCATTTGTTATCGGTATAAAATATGTTGCTTTTCTTTTCTTTTTTAAAATTGTTAAAATATTTTTATGTATTTGTTTTTATTAAAATATGATTACATTTAACTTCTTTCATTTCCTCCCCCCAGCACCCCCTTTATGTCCCACCTCCCTTTTAAATTCATGGCCCCATTTTCTCTGTTATTGGTACATATTTATAAGAACACAAGTATATAAATAGAACCTGCTGAGTCTGTTCTGTGTTACTTGCAAGTGTATGATTTCAGGGCTGACCACTTGGTATTGGATAGCCCAATTTGGTAACTCTTCTTGGGGAAGACTAATTCTTTTGCTTTCAGTGTCCTGTGGTTCTTTGTCTAGAGTTGAGGCCCACTGGACTTTCTCCTTCCCTTGTTAGCATGCCTATTGCCTTTGTACTTGATTAGGTCTTGTGTGAGGCACCCAAACTGTTGAGGTTTAGTGAGTGCAGCCTCCCTGTCATTTCTAGGAGATACATTCTCACAGCAACTTCCTGATCTTCTGCTATGGTAATCTTTCTGTCCCTTTCAACTTTCTTTCTTCTACAATGCTTACTAAGGATGCCAAGGCTGTGTTATACATTTTGAGGTACATTTTGACCAGATACGATTTTCTTTAGAGGCTGTCTTTGTAAAGAGAAGCTTCTATGATGAGGAATGAGACCTACATTTACCTGTTGATATAAGGATTAGAATGTACTTAGGAATTATGTGGGCTACTAAAATTGGGGCAATGGTAGTAGTTTTTCTCTAGCATATGTGATCTTACTAGTCATTGGTAGTAAGATGGGCTTCCAATACCAGGCATGAGTGGGATTCGATTCTAATTAGGCAACTGTTGGCTATCACTAAGATATGAATACCACCACTGTACAGTTAGGGATGTTTTAACTTTCTGGTCATTGCTGTGATTCATAAGTTTCATAGCTGAATAGGACTATTGACACCCCCTTCCCCCTTTGACAGTTTGTACTTCTTGTACTACAAAGCTTGTCCTCAGCAAAGAGACTTTTAAGTCAGATCCAACTGGGATCCTCCAGTTCCTGTGTCCTAAGTACATGGTAACATCAGCAATAGGGGCTTACCTTCAACCTCTGGGAGGCAACCAAGAGCAACAGCATTTTTCAGGAATTTCTTGGATTTCCCTGACCAACAACCTGAAATGGGATTTCTTATACCTGGTACTAAGGTTTCTTTCAGCCCAAGTTGCAGAACTGCTTTTAAACTACACATAAATATTTGTAAATTACAAATACATTTACATGTATTTTAGGTTGTATTTCTTCCAGTAAAGGCTCAGTTTCTTTTGACCTTTCTCCCTAAGTCCACCAAATACTCAAACAGATATAAGCACAGTTTACTACTAGTCTTCAAAGTAAAACAGTGTTGCCTCCTCCCACTCCCATCACCGCATATTTGACAGGGTGTCTGAGCCCAGGCTAGCCACAAGCTCTATGTAGCTGAGGAAGACCTTGAAATCCTCATCTCCATGCTTACAACTCCCAAGTCCTGGGATCACAGGCTTGCCCCACCACCAGGTGTATACAGTGCTGTCACAGGTTCCAGGGCTTCCTGACTGCTGGACAGGCACTCTACCAGGTGAGCAACATTTCCATCTCTGCCTCACACACACAGTTCTTAAAAGAAATCCACAGATGAGCTAACAATTCAGTCGCTCATATGCTATTTGCAGTCATTCGCTGTGTGTAGCTCTGGAGTTCTACTTCCAGGTTCTTCTTGGGCACACAGAGTATTATAATTCATCCAGGGAACGGTGGAGATTTTACAAAATGCCACTTATTCCTGCTTCATGAAGGACATTCTCAAGTGAAGCGTTACTCCCTATCCGCTCCCCGTACCCAGTGAATATGTAGGCCTGACGGCACAATGAGAACTACCATAGTTGTTGCTGATGCCCTGAGTATGGCTGAGCGGCCAGAAGTGTCTCACATCCCTTTGTATTCTTTTGCATTGTTTTTTTTAAAGTGTCAAAAACAGTAAAAATAAAAACAAATGAGGTGTTTATGCTTTTGTGAGGATGCTTTTGACCTCATGGGAACCCCATATGGGCTCCACAGATTATACTTAGTGGATTAATTTACTCAAATACAAAGATTTCCATGAGGACAGCGCAGTGAGTCATGATGGATTTAAAGGAGTTGGTGAGCTGGCTCGCCAGGTAAAGCACTTGCCATATGAA
Source organism: Acomys percivali (assembly GCA_907169655.1). Taxonomy (NCBI): domain Eukaryota; kingdom Metazoa; phylum Chordata; class Mammalia; order Rodentia; family Muridae; genus Acomys; species Acomys percivali. Next base: position 29,095,585 of record OU015749.1, on the reverse strand, counting down.
TTTAACCCCCAGAACCAATGTAAATAAAAGTGGAAGGAGAGAACCAGTTTTATATTGTTGTCCCCTGACTTCCATACAGGTTCTATGGCTTGTAACCCTCCCTACATGTCACACACACACACACACACACACACACACACACACACACACACACAC
>OU015749.1:29073447-29088248 GCA_907169655.1 Acomys percivali | reverse complement strand
ACACACACACACACACACACACACACACACACACACACACACACACATCCTTTGCAATTAACCTTCTTTCTTCCATGTTTACCAACACATACAAAACCTGTGAGAGCATCAGCTAAGTGTTGCTCATTACCAAGTGAACCTCTATGGCCTGCATAAAGCTTTCCAAGTGCTACTGAGAAAGTGGTTTTGAAATCACATTAGCATTTGTAGTTCACTGGCAGTGATTTCAATCACTAGTTTTCAACATATACATATAATAGGAAGATTCAGTTATGGGAATTCAAAGAGTGAGAACAACATGAAATAATTAGTTTATCTCCCCTGATTTTTTATAGGGAATTAGATTACACACAAGTAAAGAGGGCCACTGAACAAGACAGCCCCCTGCGAAGAAATTTGACACTGTCCAGTCAGAATTCACAGGTGTCTGTAAGGTCTAGTCATTCCTACTGAACACTTACAACACATCAGTTATCTCACTCCAGTTCAGCTTCATACCCTAAAACAGAAAAGACTGAAAATATTCAAAACCAGTTTCTGGCACCTCCCCCTCCCACAGAAATGACAAGTGAGCAGTGGATCAAACCAGTGCTTGGGTACTCCTGTAAAGTATCCAGTCTCATGATCATCTCCTCTGATTTTCCCTTTAAAGAAACTTCTGGCTAGAATTTAAGTACCTTACCACTAAGGCAAATTCATTAAAGGCAGAAACTCACATATCTACAACGATTTGTTCTTTTGAAATCACATTACTAGAGGACGTTTATTATTGAACCCCTAAGAGTCTCAATGCCCAAACCATAACCAAGTAAATGATCAATGTCCTAACTAATGACTAATAATCACACCAGAGTCTCACCTTTCCCAGGCTGGCTTGAAAATTGATGAGGATGACCTTGAACTCCTGATCTTCCTGACCCCACTTCCTGAGTGCTGGAGTCATAGGTGTGCACCATTACACATTGTTTCTGTGCTAATAGGGATCAAAAGATCAAACCCAGGGTGGCATGCTCTACCAAATTTACTGCTCCTCCATCCCTAGAGCTATATTTTTGTATATCTTAAGTTTTGTCATTTTTGACCTTTGAGTTTACATCATGACATTTCCAGTTTAGTCAGTAAAGGGTAGGCTCTGATTATAAAGCAGTCAAAAGACAAATAAAAACCAGACACTCAAACATCATGGGGAATAGCAACTATGCTAAAATTGGAAGTGTGTTATATTCGTGTCTCAGTAGACCTCTCAGTAGTGACTGCCATGACTGTATAAGCTGAGGCAGCTGGCATGAGTAGTAAAGAAGGGAAGCTCTCTCCTGCATGGTGAGCCGTTTAACCAAACTCAAGTATGGTGCAGACCTCAGAAAAACTTGCAAGCCAGACAGACAATCTAAGAGCAAAAAATGAAAGAACAACCAAGAAGAAAAGGTTAACTGATATTTTTAGAGTATTTACCCTCAACTTCCCAGTCAGCTAATTCATTCTATCTGCACAGAATACAAGGAGACACATAAGAATATAGGAAAGCTATACTCTCTGGGAGACTTACATGTGGGGCAGTGAGAAATGCACACAATAAATACATTTAAGATCATTGTAAAACCCTGAGTTTTTTTTAAAGCAACGATTGTTATTAATTCTAGTTTTTCAAGAAAAAAACATTATTTGTAGATGACATCCCAGATAAGTACACAAGAACATTTTATGACCTAAAAATTACATATCACAGATTATGATTATCATATCCTATACAATACTCAGAAACATTCAATTGATTATGGATTACTAAATAATTTCAACATTTAACAAAACACTAAAGATACTGCTTAATGTTCTTAGAATCTAATATACACAGTGAATATTAGAGCTTAAACTGAATTGTTTCTTCACTTCTCCAATTTTCTTATGGGTTAAATGAGTTATAACTCTAAGAATGACTCAGTAAGGGACATCAAGATGAGAAGAAATGAGTCTCTTTGTAAGTAGAAGTAAGAAAATAATTTTAAAATTAAGTAAAATGGAAACTAGAAAAAAAAAAGAAATAATCAGTGAAACCAATTTTGCTTTTCTGAACAAAGAAATAAACTTGAAAAGTATTAGGTACATTAAGAAAGATGCGAGAGAGGAGATCCAAGATGATGGTGCCTAACACACACCTTGTTTGATCAGCATGATAGCAGTGCCTATTCAACAAGATGCCTACAGAACTCCAAATAGATTTGACCAGAAGAAGATCCTCCCACCACATCATAATCAAAACACTAAACATACAGAAAAAAATAAAGAATATTAAAAGTTGCAAGAGAAAAAAGCCAAGTCACATATAAAGGCAAACCTATCAGAATTACACTGGACTTCTCAACAGAGACTATCAAAGCCAGAAGGGCCTGGATGGATGTCATGCTGACACTAAGAGACCACAGATGCCAACCAAGACGACTATAGCCAGCAAAACTTTCAATCACCATAGATGGAGAAAACAAAATATTCCATGACAAAACCAAGTTCAAACAGTACCTAACCACAAATTTAGTTCTACAGAAGGTACTAAAAGGAAAACTGCAACCCATGAGGTCAACTTTACACAGGAAAACAAAGGAAATAAATAACCCCACATTCACAAAAACAAAAGAAAAGAAGCCCACACACACTCACCTACTACCAACATCAAAATAATAGGAACCAATAACTACTGGTCATTAAGAACTCTCAACATCAGTGGCCTCAATTCCCCAGTGAAGAGACACACGCTAACAGAATGGATGAGAAAAAAGGACCCATCAATCTCCTGCATAAAAGAAACACACCTCAGCAATAAAGATAAACATTACCTTTAGAGTAATGGGCTAGAAAAGGTATTCCAAGCAAACAGACCAAGAAACTAGCATGAGTAGCCATTCTAGTATCTAATAAAATAGGCTTTCAACCAAAACTAATCAAAAGAGATAGAGAAGGACACTTCATACTCATCAAAGGAAAAATACACCAAGATGATGCCTCAATTTTGAACATCTATGCCCCAAATATAGGAGCATCCACATTCATAAAAGAAGCATTATTAAAGCTTAAATCACACATTGAATTCCACACATTAATAGTGTGAGACTTCAACACCTCATTCTCATCAATAGATAGATCATCGTGGTAGAAAATAAATAGAGAAACAATAAACTAATAGATGTCATGAATCAAATAGACCTAACTGAGATATACAGAACTTTTTAGCCAAACATGAAATAATTCATCTGTTTCTCAGCACCTCATGGAGCCTTCTCCAAAATCAAGCATATACTTGGTCACAAAGCAAACCTCAACAGATACAAAAAGCTTGAAATAAACCTTTGCATCTTATCAGAGCACCATGGATTAGGGAGGCAGAGGCAGGCAGATTGCTGTGAGTTCAAGTCCAACCTGTCTACAAAGCAAGTCCAGGACAGCCAAGGCTAACACAGAGAGACCTGTCTTGAAAAACCAAAAAAAAAAAAAAAAAAAAAAGGAACTCAACAACAAAAGAAACAACCAAAACTCATGGAAACTGAACAACTCACTACTCAATGATATCTGGATAAAGAACAAAATAAAAAGGAAATTGAAAACTTCCTAGAATTCAATGAAACTGAAGACACAACATACCCAAACTTATGGGACACAATGAAAGCAGTGCTAAGATAAAAGTTTATAGCACTGAGTGCCTTATAAAGAAATTGGAGAGACACCATATTCACAACTTAACAACACACCTGACAAAAAGAAGCAAACTCACCCAAGAGGAATAGACAGCTGGAAATCATCAAACCCAGGACTGAAATCAATAAATTGGAAACAAAGAAAACAATTCAAAGAATCAATGAAACCAAGAACTGGTTCTTTGAGAAAATCAACAAGATAGACAAACCTTTAGCCAAACTAACTAAAAAGTAAAGGGAGAGTAATCAAATCAACAAGATCAAAACTGAAAAGGGAGACATAACAACAGACAGTGAGCAAATACAAAGAATAATTAGGCTATACTTAAAAAGGCTATATGCCACAAAATTGAAAACATAAACAAAATGGACAATTTTCTTGGTATATACCAACTACCAAAATTGAATTAAGATCAGGTAAACAAATTAATAGTCCCATATCTCCTAAGAAAATTGAGGCAGTCATCAAAAGTTTCCCAATCAAAAACAAAACAAAAGAAACAAGCAAACAAACAAAAAACCAAAAACAAAACCCAGGGCCTGATGTATTCAGCACAGAATTCTACCAGACCTTCAAAGATGAGCTAATATCAATTCTTTTTTTTTTTTTTTAACTATTCCACAAAATAGAAACAAAGGGAACATTACCAAACTCATTCTATGAGGACACAGTCACCTTGATACCTAAACTACAAAAAGACTATACAAAGAAAGGGAATTTCAGACCAATTTCTCTTATGAACATTGACATAAAAATTCTCAATAAAATACTCACAAACTGAATCTAAGAACACATCAAAAATATCATTCCCCATGACCAAGTAGGTTTCATCCCAGGCATGCAGGAATGGATCAATATATGGAAATCCATCATTTAGTCAACCATATAAGGAAACTGAAAGAAGGAAAAAACCAACCAACCAACCAAGCAAACAAACCCATGATCATCTCTTTAGATGCTGAATTGTTGGATTTGATAAAATTCAACAACCATTTATGTTAAAAAGTCTTGGAGAGAGAAGAGATACAAGGCATATACCTCAACATAATAAATGCAATATACACTAAGTCTATAGTCAACATCAAACTAAATAGAAAGGAAGTTAAGTCAATTCCACTGAATCAGGAACTACACAAGGCTGTCCATTTCATTTCTTCAATATAGTACTTGAAATCCTGGCTAGAGCAATAAGACAACTAAAGGAAATCAAGAGGATACAAATAGGAAAGGAAGACGTCAAACTATCATTATTTGTGGATGACATAGTACATATAGGATGGCCTTAAAAATTCTACCAAAGAACTCCTGCAGCTGATAAACACCTTCAGCAAAGTGGCTGGATACAATATCAACTAAAAAAAAAAAAGTCAGTAGCTTTCCTGTATGCAAAGGACAAATGGGCTGAGAAAGAAATTAGGGAAACTACACCCTTCATAATAGCCACAAATAGTATAAAGTATCTTGGTGTAACTCTAACCAAGCAAATGAAAGCATGACAAAAAATTCAAGTTTCTAAAGAAAGAAATTGAAGAAGTTATCAGAAGATGGAATGATCTCGCATGTTCATGGATTAGGAGAATCAATATATTAAAAATGGCCATCTTACCAAAGGCAATTTACAAATTCAATGCAAGTCTCAACAAAACTGAAAGACAGTTTTTTACAGACCTTGAAAGATCAATTCTCAACTTCATATGGAAAAACAAAAAACTCAGAATAGCTAAAACAATCCTGTGTAATAAAAGATCTTCTAGAGGAATCTCCATCCTGGATCTCAAGCTGTACTATAGAGCAACAATAATTAAAAGAACATGGTACTGGCATGGAAATAGGCTGGTTGATCAGTGGAATTGATTAGAAGACCCTGAAATTAAACCCACACACCTAAGAGCATTTGATTTTTGACAAAGAAGCCAAATCTATACAGTAGGGAAAACATAGCATCTTCAGCTATATGTAAAAAATGCAAATAGATCCATATTTATAACCATAAACAAAACTAAAATCCAAGTAGATTAAAGACCTCAACCTAAAACCTGATACACTAAATATGTTAGAAGAAAAAGTGGTGAAGAGTCTTGAATCATTGTCTCGGCAGACAATTTCCTGAACAACACCAACAGCCCAGGCTCTAAGATCAACAATTAATAAATGGGACTTCATGATACTGAAAAGCTTCTGTAAGGCAAAGAAAACAGTTCACAGAACAAAATGACAGTCTACAAACTAGGATATTTTCACCAACCCTTCATCTGACAAAGGGCTAATAGCCAATATATATAAATAACTCAAGAAATTAAACACCACCAATCCAAATATCTAAATTAAAAATGGGGCACAGAGCTAAACAGAGAATTATAAACAGAGGAATATCAAATGCCTGAGAAACACTTAAAGAAATGTTCAACATCATTAGTCATCAGCAAAATGCAAATAAAATTGACTGTGTGATTACATCTTACACCTATCAGAATAGCTAAAATAAAAAAAAAAATTAAAAAAAAACTCTAGTGACAGAACATGCAAGTGAGGATGTGGAGAAAGGGGAACACTCATCCATTGCTGGTGGGAGTGAAAACTTGTACAACCACCTTGGAAATCAATCTGGTGCTATCTCAGGAAATTTGGAGTAATTCTACCTCAAGACCCAGCCATACCACTCCTGGGCATATACCCTAAAGATTCTCCACCATACAACAAGGACATTTGCCCATTTATGATAATAGTGTAATTTGTAGTAGCCAGAATCTGGAAACAACCAAATGTCCCTCAACCAAAGACTGGATAAAGGATGTTGTATATTTACACAATGGAATACTACTCAGCTATCAAAATCAAGGAAATCTTAAAAATTTGCAGGCAAATGTATGGGACTAGAGACAATCATCCTGAGTGAGGCAACTCAGACCCAGAAATACAAGCATGGTATCTACTCACTCATAAGCATATATTAGCCACTTAATACATGATAACCACATTACATATGCCAACCTAGGGCCATGAATGCTGTGGACCTAAACCCTCTGCTCAGATGTACTAGATAGGCAACAAAGTCTCTTTGTGGGTCTCACATATGAGGAGTAGGAACTACCTCTGAGATGGACTCTGGTCTCCCAACTTTGATCATTCTCCCACCCTGGCAGGGTAGCCTTGGCAGGGCACAGAGGAAGAGGATACAGGTAGTACAGATGAAATATAATAAGTTGAGGTCAGAGGTTAGGAGCAGAGAGCTCCTCTTTCTGAGGACTAGGAGAGTAAAGGAGAAAGAATGAGGGAGGGAAGGTAGGATCAGGAGGTGATGAGGGGAGGGGCTACAAGCAGGATGTAAAGAATTCAACCTGCAGAACAAGCACGTAACTTATATTGCTAATCCTACTGCCCAGGATTAGCTTTGAGACTGGCTGAGACACGAATGTCTATGCACAGACAAGGCTTCTTGTCACAGAATCCCTGTGACTAATAATTAGATACTATTCATTGTATGGCATGAATGAAGATTTGCAGATGTCTTTGCTTAGTCTTTCTTGGCAGAGTCTGGCCATCGACTCTGCCTGCATCCAAGCTTGTCCATTTTTAGGCAGAATTCTTTCTGTGGTAGAAATGCCCAATGGCTGGTTTGCCATGCTTGAAGCCATCTCCATAAGGAGATTCATTGATGCTCATCATCTTCTTTGTGGTACTCTGGGTGTTGCCAGGAGTTAACCTGTCTTGTTGTCAAAGAATCTTTAAAATAATAAAAATACCTTTAAATGTCATATTCTGCAGGTCTCTGAGGCTTTTGAAGAACTTATCTAACTATTTTACTTTCTATATCTATAGAATCATATCTATCTGTTAAATATAGGATGTATATTCTTGTGATAAAACTAGATATGATCATGATTTGATCAACTAACTATTAGCTTGTATTACTTAATTATCTTCAATAGCCTGCAATACCAGTTTCAAGGTATTTTAAGTAAACATTGTATTATAATTGAGTTGTATGAGTACAATGCCTCATATTAGAGTAGAAATATATATAATGTGTGTGAAGAAAAATCTTAACTATGAATTCTATACCAATATATCAAAATTAAACTTATTTTGCATCAATATACACAATGCTATACCAATGAATTAAAAACAGCCTTATTTGTGAGTAACAATTAAGGCCTTAAGCTGAGGAGTAGATTCAATAATCTACATTTTGTCCTGTCATCCCTACATATTTCTATATACACCTTTCTTTCTTTTCAACCTCTTTCTCCATACCTATGAAAGAAAGATAAAGGAAAAGAGAGACATCACTGAGTCCAACCTCATTTTCTTTCTGAATAAAAACAATACTAACTTATAACTAACTCCCAATGAAAATATGCATCTGTAGTCCAAGAGAGCCGACAAAAACCTACCCAACCCTCCTTTAGGAGATATGGGGTGTTGTTATCTTAAGGTTTCTTTAAGCTGATTTGGGGGCAAATAATACTTTTGTAGGGGCCCAAATAAAATTGGGAAAAATGGTTAAACAAGCCGGGAATAGTATTTGTGGTCCAGTTTCTAAATGTTGAGAAATTCCAGGCTTAATAGGAGTCCTGTGTGAGACATTGTGAAATTATGGGCCAATTGGGATGGGAAGCTTTCTTTGAAGCTGTCCTGGGAGCTGTCCTGTTCTGATGAGTAACAGCAACTGAGGTACCTGGGGCTGGAACATGAAGGACACAGGATGTCAATGTCCAGTATGCTGAGATGAAGGAATCTTGTCAAGTCTGATTCAGCATCAGTGTCCGGTTCTTTTGTTCTGAAAACATATAATTTCTCACAAGCATTTTAGAGTCCTAAATTATAAATGTATGAGTTGTACAGGATGCACAGAACAATTAAGGCTGGTTTTTTTCTCATACAAAGAGCAGAGAACTTCAATAATTCCTGCCTCACAAATATCTCTGTCAGATATACTGAGCCAGAAGGCTGAAGATGATATTCCAATGCTATAGAGAGTTTTGGGTGACTGTTCAGGCAGCAAACTGTGTTGGTAATTTTTTCATTTTCGAAGCTGCTATCCTGAACTTCCAGTTTACTCAGATAATTAATTTTATTCCTTCTCAAGTCTCTGATGGTGTTGAAGACCAGATAGTTTAGTTTTACAATTAAGCTTAGTTGTTTAGGGGTTAAGATGTTTTTAGGACTAGATAGAAATTTTAAGTTGATAGAAATGATATATGATAGATACTGATTTACATTCAGAATTTTAGACTTACCAAAATAGGAAAGATGTTTTCTTCAATGTTGCTAAATACAAATAGCCAAAAAATTATGTAACATTTACATAATTCCTGATTGTTTTGTGGTTCTTCTTCCTGTATGTAGCTTCTTTTACTTATGTGTAATAATATAAATGTATATGGAAAAAATAAGAAATCTAATAAAAATTTTAAAATAAAGAGAAAAATTTTAAAAAGTTGACATTGCAACTGCTATAACAGAAATAGAAAATGTTATAAGAAATGATGCAATCCATCAGTGCTGACAATCTGATAACCTGAAAGAACTGTATAGATTTTCACATACACGGATATGGAAAATAGAAAATTCCAACAAATCATTAATAAGCACTGGTATTGAGTCAGCCACAAAGTCTTCTATCAGAGGGAACCAGATGGTTTCGCTGGTGAACTGTATCAGAGACAAAATAACATCAACTCTTCTGAAGTTCTTATAAAAAGTTTAAGAGGAATGCATACCTCCAAATTCATCTTATAGAGCTGGCATTGTTCCTACCACAAAGCTAGAAAGAACAGAAATGAAACAAAACCCAGGCATAAAGTAGTATCAATGGACACAGATGAAAGGCATTCAGCAAAATACTAGCAAAGGACATTCCCATGAACACGTGGGACTCACTGCAGTTACGCAAGGATAGTTCAATAGCAATAAGCAGGGCAAGAACATTAACATAATGAAAAAATATAATATAATCTTTGAAATAGATGCAGAGAAAATATTTGGTGAAATTTAACATTCCTGTAATAAAAACCCTCAGCACAACAGGCTTAGAAAGAAATTGTCTCAGTGCAATTCAGACTACTTGTGACAAAGTCATTTACTATCATAGTCCTAGTCAAAAGAGAGAGATAAAAAGTGTTTCCATTCCATGCAGGGTGAGACAACCATGACTATTCTTTCCACTTCTATTCAGTACAAAAATAAAGGCCCCACCCAGAGCAATTAATAGAAAGAAGTAGAAGATACATAAATATGAAAAAATTAAATTACTATAAGTATAGGCTGAATGATAAAATGCTTAGATATCACCAAAAGTGCAAGAATGAACTACTTGATAAATTTTCAGGGTACAAAAATCAACATCAGAAACATCTGTCTATATGAACAGTAAAACATCTGTTTTTTCTTTCTTTCTTTTTAAGAAGAAAGCAGTGTTAGGGGACAGCTACTGAATGGAGAAAGAGTTTGAAATCTATTTGGTAAGGGGTGAATGTTCAAGATATATAGGGAATGCAGCCAACAACCAAAAAAACGATCCATCTGAACTGAGAGAAGAAACTGAGTAATTGTATCTTGAAGGAAACACAAACGACCAATGGCAAAAAATGTTCAGTATCAATAATATCAGAGAAATGTAAAGTAAAACCAAAATGAAATGCTGCCTCATTGAGTGGTCTATTTTTGAGAAGACCGAGGATAAGAAGTGTGAGACGGGGCTGTTAAGATGGCTCAGCAGGGAAAGGTGCCTGCTGCCAAGTCTGACGACCTGAGTTCTATCCCTGTGGTGCCGGGAGAGAACAGATTTCTGCAGCCTGTCTGCTAGCCTCTACAGGTACACCACGATATCCACACATGTAGACCTACACAATAAATAGTACATATAAATACGTAAATAAATAAATGTAAATATATAATTTAAAGGAACTTTAATTTTTTCCCCAAAAACACTTTAGAAAAGATGTAGAGAAGAGGAAAGGAAATTTGTGTGTTGAAGAGGTCATCTCTCCTAGGTTTATTGCACCATTACCAACAACATGTAAGTTCTAGATCCAACCTAAGCATTCGTGACAAATAAAATGAGCCGTATATACATAGTCAAATACTAGTATGCCATAAATAAGCAGAAAACCATGCTACTTCTTTGTGTATGTTCATATTTGTGTACATATGCACATGCATCTGGAGAATGGAGGTCACCATAGGTGTTTTCCTTAGTCTCTCTTAACATGACTTGTTCTGAGTCAGGGTCTCTCAATCAACCCAGAGCTCACTGATTTGATAGCCTCAGTGGGCAGCAAGCTCCAGGAACTTCCTCTCTCTCTCTCTCTGCCTCCCCCAAATTGGAAATACAGGTGTGCTTATTATACCTAATTTTGTTTTTGTGTGGGTTCTGGGGGATCTAGGAGATCGAGTACAGCAAGCACTTCACTGAACCATCTCTCTAGTCATACAACTCATGTAACTTCTAAAAACATATTTGAATCTTAAGTAAAATAAGTCAGGAGCAGAAAGACAAATATCACATGGTATCACTCATACGTGGGACATAAAAACAGGGATCTCAGAATTAGAGGTGCAGCTATGTTGTAGAATGCATGCTTCACATTCATGGTGTTCAGTTAAAACAATGATCAAAAAGCAAAACAGATTAAACAAAATAATATCTTACAGTAAAGAGCTGAATAGTGTTTACTACTAGTTGGAGTGGATGGATGCCAGTCAGTCAATAGGAAATTCTGGTTAAATGAGAGTGATGAAGGAAAGAGATCTGTTACACAGCACAGGGAACAGCTAGAATGGCGCACTTTTGAAAAATAGTGAGAGTGTTGATATGCAGTTATCCATTAGTCTCTAAGAATCTGTGGGCACATCCTATTATTCCAGGGCAGTTTTGTTTTGTTTTGTTTTGTTTGTTTGTTTTATTCACAGAAAAATGAGGATGGGGTGTGAACAATGGTGATAACCCAGTAGGCAGAGCCAACTCTGTTCCCGCTTTCCCTTTATCATCTTTTAGACTATACAATACTGTTGGTCCCCTCACCTTCCCACCATGGGAAGCACCATAGAGCACCTTGATTTCAAGACATCAGTACTGTAAGGAACCACCACAGATTGTTTTCATCCCTAAGACCACTGTTGCCTGACCTTCCCAATTACAGGTCACTTTAGAATGCTTTGATTGTCAGGTCACTGATGCCTGGACTTTGCACCATGGGAAGTACCATTGAGTACTTGGATCCCAATGGCATGGGGGAATAGCTGGAGTTATTTTATCTCTATACCATGGGGAATACTTTTTATCTCAAGACCGTCATGCCTTACTTCCCACCAAAAAAAAAAGACCTGTGGAGCACACTGATTCTGCTGCTGGAAAGGAGTCAGATCCTGGAAAATGCCCCAGCAAAGAGCTCATGGAAGCAGGGCCACGTAAGAAATATAGGCCACACGGGTCCTTGCTGGTTACACTATCCAATGTATGGTAAAGACTTAGTGTCAATCAAACTGAGGGCCATCAGAATAATCTATCATTCAGTATCAACACACAAATGTGGCCAACTGTGTGAGAGAGCAAGATGGAGTACAAATGTCTATGAGGAAAATTCTCTTTGCTCTGAAAATGTATACAATGACCTTACTATGTTCATGTGAGTGGGTATTGTATAGCAGTTTTCTCTGAACTGAAACACTCCCTCCTGGAGAGAGAGGGAAATTCATGAGACTCAAGAGGTAAACAAATCACATATTTTAGCAAGGTGAAACTTGCAAAATTTTTGAAATCCCCTCCTCAGCTTTATAGAACCCATAATAGGCTGGTGGGGGTCGGGGCAGCTATGACCAAGCCAAGCTGCAGAGAATGCATTCACTTCCGAAGCTGCTTGCAAGCTATACAGAGAGCTACAGGAGTGCAGCTTTCATTGGTCACCATCTGTGCTGGAGTGACTTTCAGTAATGCAGTTGCTGTTTTCAGTCATCCCTGGTTCTGTCGGTAAGCCCTCCCCCAATAACCCTGTTAGTAATCCCAATAAAAACTCAGTCAGCAAGTTGGACTTTGGTGTAATTATTACTTTGCTCTATTGTGGGCTTTCTTTCTGGGTAAAGTACATGTATGTTGTGTCTCCCCAGGAAAAGTTTCTCACACAGTATTTAAATATACTTGCTTGTTAAGAAAAATATATTTTCTCTGTGTGTGATGTTTGTGTGTGGCATGCATGTCACAGCACACATGTCAAGGTCAGAGAAAAACTGTGTGGAATATTCTCTCCTTCAATGCTTAAATGGCTTGTAAGTCACCAGGCTTATAGAGTACAGTATAGAATATAGAGCCACATGCATGTGTGCATGTGTGAATGCCTGCACACTTGTGTGCAGATGTGTGTGTAAGTGTACTTGTGAGTTGGGAAGATGGGGGCAGGGAAGAAGCTCAGCTCCAGCTTGGTTTTGAGACAAGGTCTTACATTGGCCTGGAGCTCCCAAGCAGGCTTCATTGACTCCTCAGAGCACCCCAGGGATCCTCCTGTCTCTGTTTCTCTGGTGTCAGGACTTAGCAATCCTTACACGAGTTCTGGGGCTCAACTGCAATTCCTTGTGTGTGTACAGCAAGCGCTTTATGGATTGTGTCCTCTCCTCAGCTGTGTACTAAGTTTTACCAGGGAAAAGTAATCATTGACTTGAATTTTCATTTGCAATGCAGATTCAACAAAGCTGACTGTCTTCTCATTAATAAAAAGATAGTAAATCTTGTTTGCCTTTCACTGAATTACCACTAATTTGTGCAAAGCTCTGAAAAACAAAGCCTGGCCTCTAACAAGTGCCTACTTCAGGGTGGCTGTGCCTGTGACTACAGTCATTACCACTGGCTCTCCTTCTGCCGCCACTGCTGATAAAAATCAATCTGAGTGATATTCAAAACATGAGCTCCACCTGTGACTTATAGAGTTGCCCTGGAATGCAGCAGCAGACATGCTCAGTGCACTTCTATTCACTAATGGGCTCCGAAGGCAGCACTTAGCAAAGTGACAAAATCCAACAGCCCACCCTGACAGCTGCGCTGAAGGATGGATATGCGTGTCTTCCTTGTGTAATCACTTGGTGTGAGGTCTGCAGGCCGAGGCTCTCCCCTCTCCATCTCACCAACAGAACATTCCCCAATGCAGAGGTTTGGTTCAATGCCAGCAGCAGCACTTGAGCAAAGGCCTGGGTGTAAAGTTTCTGAAATGAACATGCTCACATTAGTTCACAGGGATTTTTCAAGGGAATAGAGTGAACTGGATCCCACCATTGTCCTCCAGGCCAAAGGCTGATTCTCTGTAGAACTTATCCAAGGTAAATAGCAGGGCAATGTACACAGACCTCATATTTCTCCTCTTATCAGTGGGTGACCTGCAACCCAGGGGAACGGAGATGCTCAATCCAAACCCAAGGGGAAAGTGGGGCAGAAATCCCTATGAAGACAGAGCAGCTTTTGGGATCTGTGGACAATGTGTGGCTGGAAAACAGGCAGGCTCTGGAGGATTTCACTTTCACTCAGGGTATATAACTTTATGTATCAAGCCAACAGACATCGCACATCTAAAATTATTGTTTTGGGTCTAAATTAGAGGCTTAATGCAACTTGTTTGTGTTTACATACATTTCCTTTTTTAAGTCATTTTAACCTCTAACATGTTGACTATCCATGTCTCACACTTTGAAATTCTCCAGCCCTATTCCAGGGTGTTTAAAGTCTAATTTATTCCTTAGATTTCCCACAGCTCTAACATTTGCAAAGTAATTTGCACATGCTAGCTATTTATTTTGAAGGACTCATCTTGTGAAATGTGTACTACAGGTAGCTATTTTTCTATTTACAGAAAAAGAAACAGACTATCACCGGTCACCGAGGCAGTGCTCAAGGTTACCTCCACCCACATGCTAGATCCACTCTGGAATCTTCTTCTACAGTTTCTCCTGATGGTAGCTTACATTTGGCAAGGCCTAAGGTTGGGTCCAGCTGTTACTCACTGATGACCCAGTCAGCATCAGCTCACTGAGTTTTATACACCAGCGGGACAGCATCCCAAAAGTCTGTGCTGCGTGGTTGGCTCAACACACACACACACACACACACACACACACACACACACACACACACA
>OU015749.1:29042778-29052999 GCA_907169655.1 Acomys percivali | reverse complement strand
CAAGAGAAGACAGAACCAAAGCTCTCAGGTCAGATAGCCTGGTGTATGCAGTGAGTAAAAGCAGCAAGAAACCCTATTCAGACAAAATGGATCAGAACCTATGTCCAAGGCTGTTTTCTAATCTCCACACACTATGACCACAGGTACCTACATCCTTTGACTGGACTGTACACACATAGATTTAAAACAATGAAATCTTCCTACCTAGACTTCCTGAGTGCTTATGTGACAGGTGTGCGCCAGCTCTATATCTCTCTTACAAACCTCATCTCAGCCTTCTTCTCTCCACCCCACACATTTAGCAATGTCTACTTCAGATTCAATCAAGGTGTCTTTCATCTCCTCCTCCTCCTCCTCCAAATTCTCTCTCTGGTTTCTTATAGAGTGTTTATGTATATCTTTGAACTCCAGAACTGTTTGCAGTTTTATACAGATCTGAGAACTGCAGAGAGCTTTCACTGGTGAGAACGATAGCTGTTGGTAATCACCAAATTTGGAATGAACATGGACACTGTCCTAAATATTTATTATATTAATTTATTTAGAAATATCAATAACCAGCCTCCATGATAAATATATTATATTAAGCAAGGTTACACAATGTCTGAAAAACAACTACTAACTTTTTTTTTTGAAAAAAACAAAAGTGGAGAAGTGACCTTTGTGTTTCTACTGTGACTGACTGAAGTATATTAAAGCCACATACAAGAGTTTTGTCTCACATTCACTCAGATAAACATGATATCCTATGGTAATAATTCTTTTTTTTTTTTTGAGATATGGTTTCTCTATGTAGCCTTGGCTGTCCTGGACACACTTTGTAGACCAGGCTGGCCTTGAACTAACTCACAGTGATTCACCTGCCTCTGCCTCCCAAGTGCTGGGATTAAAGGCGTGTGCCACCATGCCCAAGTGAAGAAGTGACCTTTGTGTTTCTACTGTGACTGACTGAAATATATTAAAGCCACATACAAAAGTTTTGTTTCACAGTCACTCAGATAAACATGATATCCTATGGTAATAATTGTTTTTTTGCTGTTTAATATATTTTATTAATTTATTCATATTACATCTCAATTGTTATCCCATCCCTTGTATTCTCCTATTCCTCCCTCCCTACCATTTTCCTCTTACTCCCCTCCCCTATGACTGTGACTGAGGGGGACCTCCTCCCCCTGTATATACTCATAGGATATCAAGTGGTAATAATTCTTAAATCATAGGAAAAAAACAGTTTTTGAGAGAAACTTCTTGTCCCCCAGACAGCCCAAGATGACCTCAAACTGCTGATCCTCCCCCTTTCAGTGTGCTGGTAATACTGGAATTACAGGTGTGCACCCCAATGCCTGTTTTTGTGGTGCTAGAGACCAAACCCATGGCTTCATGAATATCAGGCAAACTCTCTACAAAGGAAGCTACATCCCTACCAACAAAATTGAATTTTGAAACATTCAGGAAATTTTGTATATCTGTAACATCAAGATTCTTTGGGCATGATCTCTGGAAAGACATATGCCCACACATATTCATTGCAGCTCTGTGATTTAATACACTGTACATGACTGCTGAGTGTTAACACATTTTCTAGTGTAATATGAAAATCACATTCATCACTATCACCATGGATCTTGCCATGATGTAGTTAGTAGAAAGCTATAAAGATCGTGGTGGTGGATACAAGTTTTCAGAATTCTAATTTTCACTTGAAAAGCTCAAAGTTTATCACAGACAACATACATTTCCATTTGGCTCCCTTGAAGTGACAGGTTCATATGTTTATTTTCAGGAGAATGTCTTCCAAATACCCATTTAAGAATAGCATATGCATTATTTCTGTCAGGCATTTTGTTAAAGAAAAAGGCAATCCCATCACAAAGGAGCCAGTCAGCCCACAGCCCTAACAATTGCACAAGTGCTTTTCCTGGGGATTTCCAGAGTGCCCCAGTATGGGGCACAATTCTGCACACACCCATTCTACTCCATAAAATGAGTATTAAACAGGCATGCAGTCCATGACTGGAGTCTGTGCCATTCATACCTGAGCCAGGATGTTCTTTACCCAGAGGACAGGGTTCTGTTTCATTTCCTGCTGAGAGAGCATCATGCTGAAAAATAGAAGGACTTATAGTGTTAAATGCCTGCATCAAGCAGCTGCCAGTCTTGGTCACACTTATTTTGAGTTGTTGGTGGCTATTTGACCTCAACAATTAGATAAAAAAAGAAACAATCTTTGGTTACAGGCTGCACAGAAGCCAGGAGTGTACTGTGATATTTATTTTATATTTTATTATTATATTATTTTATATATGTGCATGTGTATGTATCTCTCTGTATATATGTGTGTGTGAATGTGTGTGTGTGTGTGTGTGTGTGTGTGTGTGTGTGTGTGTACATGCCTGGCCATGCTGGAAGACAGTGTTGGATACTTTGGAGTTGGAGTTAAAAGAGTCATCCAACATCTGTGCTGGGACCTGAACTCTAGTCCTCTAGAAGAGCAGTGTGTGCTCTTAACAATGGATTTATTCCTCCAGCACCAGATTTGTGCTTATCTGGGCACTGTGATGGCTACTGGGGTAATAAAGATCCTCAGCATTGTATTCTCTATGCCATGCCTGTAGTTGAGGCTGGCCTTGAGATAACTGTCCCCTAGGGCCTGCTGCAACATATTTGGTACCACAACAGGCAAATGACGTGAGAGACAGATGAAAAGTACAAAACAGAACACAAGGCAGCATTATGAAGTACTATGATAAACAGATAAACGATGCTCACTTCCATAAAATTTTCCTGATAGTCTCATACAAAGCTGCTTCATGAAATGGTATTTTAATCCTAGCCAAGAGACCACCAGGGAGCACAGTGAAATGGTATTTTAACACAGAAAGAAGCAAAGGAAGGATTAAGTGAGTTTCTTCCTCCCTTGAGCTATCTTGCCTGTTCCTGCTGCTGGAGGAGGGTCTAGGGTCCGGAGGCCTTTATTTCCTTTTCTATAAGGATCTCTGTCTCAGCCATATCTTCCATCCAGATTCTTGCCCATCTGCTTATATAATCACTTATTTGACAACTAGAATTGGGTTTGAGGGTTTTTTTCTGACTTTTTCTTAAGCTAGTTTGACTACTCAGCAGAAAACTGTGAATTTCTTGAAAATCCTAATTTCCCCTCTAAATAGTTTTCTTTTTTCATTACTTCACAAAATTTTTCTTTCTGTAAGTATTGAATGAAAAGCGAAGCCTGCAAGAGAATTCAGTTTATGGCCTATTGCTCTCTATAACTTCTCATGCTTTCATGAGCAAAATTCCCCAGTAAGCAGTCACCTAGCTGTCATTATTTAAGTCAATTTCAAAATTTATTATGGATTTGCACACATGCTTGATGACTGTTTTATGCAATGTTACTTGTATTGGCTTCCTCTGATTGGGAATTTCCTTCAAGAGGGAGGAGGAGCCTCTCAAGACACAAGAATAAACAACTTCATGTATCAGGAAATCCTGATACAAGATTTCTAAGCCTCTCGCCAAAGTTATACCAGCATTAAGGAGACTGGGACAGATAATTCTCTACCATAGCTTCCTGAAAGCTGTTCAGGGAGTTTAAGGGATGCTTAGAGGCTTCCCAAGGATGCAGGGTCCATGAGTTCACATCCACAGAGAGGACTTCCTGGGATGCAGGTGCTTCTGAGGTTCCCATCCTCCTCCTTTCCTCAGTGAAGTTGCTGACCAACTGAGATGTCCTTGGGATAGGACCATTTCTTTTCTCTGTACTCTGTGCCGTTTCTAGGGTGAATAGACTTGTGCTCAGAGCTTTCATATACCAGTTGCACAACAAGAATATTGATAAACCTTTGCTTGAAGGGCAAAGTCTCCATCATTCTGCTGAAACTAAGTAATTTGGTACTTCAGGAGTCAAATCTAGAAAAATCTTAGATTATATTTTCCTACTAAACACACATACATGCACACACACATATACACACACACACACACATGTGTGTGTGTGTGCACACATCTTGATGCTGGAGATGCAGCTCAGTTGGACACAATGGTACATACCTATAATCTCAGCCTCGGGATGTAAGGACAGGAGGATCAGAAGTTCCAGATCCTCCTCAGTTACACAGGGAATTGGAGGACAACCTAGGCTACACATGACTCCATCTCTCAAAAGTAAACAAATATTAATGATGTCCTACAATGTCTCAATTTTCTTGCTTGATCTTCATCATGTTATAACTAAGAAATGGCTGAGTAATCAAAGCTGAAAGGCCAATATCAGAGACTGAACTATTAGAGCCAAACACAGTTACAGTGGGGTAGCAGATGACCTTTCCACTTTTGTCACATGCTACTATTTCTATTGCCTGATTACGACATTTTGGAAATTTTATTCATCTAAATTAATCTGAGGTATTATACTGATGTGTACAGACATTTTCAGGCATTTTGATCTGGACTCTTAGCATGATTACCTAGATCCCTGAATTTCTAAAAGTTTCTGGAAATGCATCTGTAAAGTGGTCAGTGCTGACACACAGATGTGAAGTCAGCATTGGACAACAGCTGCTGTAAGGTTTGAAAAACTCCTTGGGGCTTTAGATTATATATTTTACTTTTGAAAGGTGTCAATAAAATGAAACTTCTTGACTAAATTTTGCTGACATGTCACGTGACAGAATCACCTGACAAAGATGGAGGAAAAGAACCACATATAGATGTCGCAGTGACATCTCAATCAAGTCTTTCTCTTTCCAAAGTAATCAGTTCTCTTAGAAAGGAAAGGAAAGGAAAGGAAAGGAAAGGAAAGGAAAGGAAACGAAAGGAAAGGAAACGAAAGGAAACGAAAGGAAACGAAAGGAAACGAAAGGAAACGAAAGGAAACGAAAGGAAACGAAAGGAAAACAAACAACTCCTCTTTCCATCACTCACTGCTAAGTTTATATATCAAAAATGGGTTGGGGAGTAACTTGATTGGTAGAGTGCACATAACAAGCCCTGGCTTATATCCCCAGCACTATGTAAACCAGGCATGTTGAAGCAGATGTGTCATCCCAGAAATGAGGATCTGGAGAGAGGATGCAAGAGTTCAAGGCTAGGCTCTGCTGAGTTTTTGGCCAGCCTGTGTTACATAAAATTATATTGCAAATGGGAAAAAACGTTGTTTGACTTGGATTGAAAGCAACAACATATTTACTAATTTTTCTTACATGTGTGGTATAACTCAAGTTTTGTAACTCGAAACCATTATTAAAAATACACACTTTCAGATTAAAGACCTCAACCTAAAACCAGAGACATTAACCCAATTAGAGGAAAAAGTGGGGAAGAGTCTGGAACATATAGGTACAGGAGACAACTTCCTGAACAGAACACCAACAGCCCAGGCCTTAATGTCAACAATTAATAAATGGGACCTCATGAGGTTGAGAAGCTTCTGTAAGGCTGGAGACACTGTCAAGAGAACAAAGCGACAGCCTACAGACTGGGAAAAGATCTTCACCAACCCTTCATCTGACAAAGGTCTAATATCCAAAATATATAAAGAACTCAAGAAATTAAACACTACCAAACCAAATAACCCAATAGAGAACTGGGGCTCAGAACTAAACAGAGAATTCTCAACAGAGGAATATCAAATGGCGGAGAAACACTTAAAGAAATGCTCAACCTCCTTAGTCATCAGAGAAATGCAAATCAAAACAACACTGAGATTCCATCTTACACCCATCAGAATGGCTAAGATCAATAACTCAACTGACACCACATGCTGGCGAAGATGTGGAGAGAGAGGAACACTCCTTCATTGCTGGTGGGAATGCAAACTAGTACAACCACTCTGGAAATCTATCTGGCGCTTTCTCAGAAAAATGGGAATAGGGCTTCCTCAAGACCCAGCTATTCCACTCCTTGGAATATACCCAGAAGATGCACTACCACACAACAGGGACATATGCTCAACCATGTTCATAGCTGCCTTATTCATAATACCCAGAACATGGAAACAGCCTACGTGTCCCTCAGTAGAAGAATGGATAAAGAAACTGTGGTATATTTACACTATGGAATACTACTCAGCTATTAAAAACAAGGAATTCCCGAAATTTGTGGACAAATGGATTGAACTAGAAATTATCATAATGAGTGAGTTCACCCAGAAGCAAAAAGAGTCAAATGGTATATACTCACTTATATGGAGACACTAGTCCAAGGAGTACGCCCCCATGAAAAACTTTACCTACCAGGAAAGTGGGTCAGAGGGGAGGACATCCTATTGAGACTTTAGGTGTGAAAAGCCTGGGAGAATGAGGAAATAGAAGGATCCAGAGGGTCCTGGAAAACTACAGGTGGGTCTGGGCCCTGGGGTCCTCCTCAAACTATGGCACCAGCCAAGGAAAATATAAGCAGTAAACTTCGAACCCCTACCCAGTCTAGCCGATGGACAGGACATTCTCCACTGTGAAGTGGAGAAGGAGATCTGACTTTCACACAAACTCTGGTGCCCCATATTGGACCATGTCCCTTGGATGGGGAGGCCTGGTGGCACTCAGAGGAAAGATAATAGGTCACCAAGAAGAGACTCGATACCCTAGGAGCATATACAGGGGGAGGAGGTCCCCCTCAGTCACAGACATAGGGGAAGGGAGTAGAGGGGGAAGCGGGAGGGAGGAAAGAAAGGGAGGATACAAGGGATGGGCTAACAATTGAGATGTAATATGAATAAATTATTAAAAAATGTTAAAAAAATACACACTTGCAAAATTAATCCCTAGATTACTTTAGAGAAGCATCTATTATAAATCTAGGAAGATTTCTTCTTGACTTTCAGTTTCATTTATATTATTGGGATGTTAACAGTTAACACTTGTCTTTGCCCTTAAATACTTAAATGTACCATGCAGTATCAAGTGTGGAGCCAATATTACATAATGGATCTCTAGAACACTCTCGTTGCATAACTGAAATTTTTGTGCCTATCTCTTCCTCATGGCAACTCCTGAAGAGCAACACTCCACTCCGATTCTGGGTGTGCTGACGCCAAATGCTTCCTAAATGTGGATTCAAACTGCAGCTTGGCTAATTTCTCTTGAGGCTGTGTTCCTATGGTTATGTATGTTGTTCTGCCTCTGTAAGGCTTGACTTCCTTCATCCATTCATCTTTCAGTGGACATTCAGGTGGGTTTAATACTTGGCCTACTATCAACAGTGGCTCTCAACATCTCGCTTCCCATTCCTTGTGTGTATTCCCACATGTAGGGCTGGGAGACTCTGTGGTGGTTCTGTTCTGATTATGTGAGTTCTATCTAGATCACTCCCCCACAGTAGCTGCACCAGCTAGCATGTGTAGCAGTAATATTCATGGGTTCCTGTTTCTCATCCTTGTCAGCACTTTAGCATTTTTAGCAGTTGTTTGAAAAGTGCAGGTGATTCTTCACTGTGGTTGTTATGTGCATTTCCTTGATGGCTAGTGACAGCATCTTCTCATGGCTGTCAGCCCCAGCTGTACCTTTGTTGGAGACATGAGCATATATACAGAGTCAGACCATTACTGTTTTTCTTAGGATCTCGTTGTTCGTTTTCCTCCTCTTCCACCTCTTCCTCCTTCTTGTTACTGAGCTGTGAGATCTCTATGTTTTATAGATATTAACTTCTTGTTTGATGAAAATAGTAAAAAAAAAATCTGCTGGAGTTTTCTCCCTCTGCTCTGGTCACCTTTCTGCCTTGTGTATGATTTCCTTTACTGTGTAATAGTTTTTGAGTTTTCT
The DNA here is from genome assembly GCA_907169655.1 of Acomys percivali. Taxonomy (NCBI): domain Eukaryota; kingdom Metazoa; phylum Chordata; class Mammalia; order Rodentia; family Muridae; genus Acomys; species Acomys percivali. The sequence goes on along the minus strand of OU015749.1, from coordinate 29,045,242 downwards.
GTGCTCCTATTAACTACTGTGTTTTTCATTTCCTACCTAGTGAAATCACCACCGAAACTAATGCCATAAAGTCTCTCTCATGCATTCTTCCAGAAGTTATCACTTTATGAGGTATGTTAATTTTGAATTGATTTTGTGTAAAATTAATAGTACAATTTCTTTAGTATTTGGATTTTCAGTGTTACTCATTGGATGGAATGTGCCTTCCCCATTGACTATTATTGAGACTAAGTTGGAGTACTGTTTGGATTGACTTCTGGGCTCCCTGTTCTATTTCTTTGTTCTGTATGCCAGTCTTGGTGCCAGTCTCATTATCATACTGCTTTAGTTATTGTAGCCTTTTGGTATATTTTGAAATCAGCAAAATGTACCTCTTTTTCTTCTTGCTGAAGATAGGATCTTTTGTGTCATTCTGGTAATTTTTATATCCTCTCTCTCTCTCTCTCTCTCTCCCTCTTTCATGTGTGCGTGTGCGTGTGCGTGTACGTGTGTGTGTGTATGCGTGTGTGTATGTGTATACAGTTGAATTCATGTCAATGTGCAAGTACATGTGCACATATATGTGCCTGCACCTGAAGCCAGAGGACAACATCAGGTCTCATTCTTCAGGCATCAGCTGTTTTTTTGAAAACAAGTAACTGGGTCCCCATGGTTCCATATGTCTCTGTCACCTTCTCAGCACTGGGGTTCCAAGCCATGCTGTGGTTCCCAGCTTTTGACGTGAGTTCTGGGATTATGCTCATGCACGCACAGCAAGCTCTTTACAGACCAAGCTACATCCCAAACCACTTTCTATTTTTACGTGGTGCAGGAATTTTAATATGGATTTGGAGTACCTCTAAGATCACTTTGAATAATGTGGACATTTGAATAAAATTAAGCCTTCTAGCTCATAAATGGATGTCTTTTCATTATTTTTTAAATTAATTTTATCAGTGTTTTGTAGCTTTTAGAGCAAAATTATTTCACCTCTTTACCTCTAAGTATTTTATTGGTTTGAGTAATACTGCAAATAGTCTTGTTTTTTCTAATTTCATGTTCTCTGTGTTTGTGTACAAACAAACACAGTTGCTTTCAAATGTCAGTTGGTTTTTGTTTTTTGTTTTTGTTTTCATCCAACAACTTCACTGAACTTCATAGATATAAATTTTTAAAGGAACTTCTTGGGGTTTTTACACATTGGGCATCCCATCTCTAAACATATACACTCCCACTTCTTCCTTTCTAAGGCAGATATCTGATTTCTTTTAACTCGCTGCTTGGCTCTCTGAAGTTAAACTGCCCTCTGTTCTTCTCTTGCTCTTAGTGACCCCAAGGCATCTAAGGTGTACTGGGCCCTGTCAGTATTTTCAAACATGTGACAGTGAAGTAAAGTGACTCTTCGGAAAGTTCTGTCTTGAACACTCTGCCAAACTCTCCTTTCTGAGGAAGCTGACTGGAGGATAGACTGCTGTTTCCGCCCCTTAGCACTTTGCTGGGTGGAGGAAGATGCTGGAGCTACCTTACCAGCTGTGTGCTGCTTCACATCACTCTCTGTCTTCACACTCCTCTCCCTCTGGGAACTCAGCGGCACCTCTGGTAGACTGGCAGTCTCTGGGAGAACTGGAGTCAGTGCACAGTTCCAGCAACGTCATGGCAACGAAGTACTCACTGGTCATTGTCATGCTCATCCAGTGACAGACCTACCCTCCCTATTGTCCTTGACCTCAGACAACTAGATTAGTCCGCATTCCACCAGCAATCCAACATGGTTAAAATAAGCTCATCCTATGGGGGCGGGCTGTAAAATCCTTGGGGCATTGAGCACACGCTGGCCTGGGATGACAGACAAAGGGGATCTCTGACTTCCTTGGCAGGACTGCTTTTTTCACAGATGCATATATCATATGGAAATTGCTGAATCCAATACTAGCTTTATAAAATATAAAATAAAATTCTGTCTTCTCATGAGGTAGGGCTATGTATGGTAATAGATATCTCTAAGATTTATTAATTTGACAGTCAAAAAATCAGTAGCGGTGAAAGTAAATAGAATAATTGCATTCAGCAATGTTAAAATGATAGCATATATAAAGATTTTATACACAAATATTACTTTCACTTTCTTTAAATATGTACAGAAAAATTGTTAAGAAGACTTCCACTTTCTGGATTAAGTATACAGCTTAGTCAGTAAGTGCCTGAGCACAAACATAAAGACTCAGAATTCCTGAAGAAAGCCAGTTGTGTTGGTGTTTATTTTTTGTTTTTGTTTTTGTTTGTTTTTTGTTTTGTTTTTTGTTTTTGTAATCCCAGAGCTGGAAAGCTGGAAAGAAGAATCCCTTGCCTCACTGGCCAACTAATCTAACCTAATCAATGAGTCCCAGGCTAGTTGGAGACCCTGCCTCAAAAAAAAAAAAAAAAAATGGTGAGTAGAACTTGAAAAATGACCACACACACACACACACACACACACACACACACA
>OU015749.1:29027157-29042768 GCA_907169655.1 Acomys percivali | reverse complement strand
CTTAAAGTATCTGTATTTAACACAGGGGTTTTAAATGGTATTTTCCCCATACTACTTTAAGAAGAATGGAAGCATGGTGCCAATGATGAGGACATGTGCAGCTAAGGAGAAAACAGCATCTCGCTCTGCTCTCTAATGACCTGGCTGGTGTGAAAAGGAAACATCCTCAGCAGCCCCACATGAAAAATAAACAGTATCGAAAGTGTTCTCTCTTCTTGGGAGGCCCCTGTGACACAGGCCAGAACAGAAGCCAGGGTGTTTTAGAAGCTCCACCCATCCCACCTGCAGTACTTCTTATTCACTAGCATTATTACGTATCTACCAATATTTTCACTGCATTGTCAATTATTTAGTCCAGTTTGGGTCACCTGTCAGAAATCTCAATATGAATTGCCTAAATTCAGTACATTTCTATGGCAACCACTGAAAACCAAACACAGTTTAGCATTAAATTATTCCAAAGCTTCTGAAGTATGAGCCATGCTTTGCTGTCTGTGGCTACCAGTGTCTCAAAAGTACAAGGAGCCATTGTTGAGGCAGCCTGGATTCCTCAGGAGCAAGGCCATAGGAGCTTTCCTAGAATGTGGGTAGACAGACTGCGGTGAATGCATAATGCTTTTAACAAAACAGGAAAAGCTCCTCTAGGCCACCTAAGCTGGAAATGTCATCTGTACCTATGCCTAAGCCATGTTCAGGCTGAGAGGAAAACTCAGAGGCTGCACAGCCCCACATCCCCCAGATTTCTTTTTGGTGACAGGGTCTTCTGTGGCTTAAGATGGGCTCAAAATTGCAAAGTAGTTAAAGACGGCCTTGAAATCCTGAACCTCACAAATTCTGGAGTTACAAATGTACCACCATACTGTGTGAGGATCAAACTCAAGGCTTTCTGCAAGTTAGGCAAGCATTTTACGAATCGGTCTGCATCTCCAAACACATAGGACAACTTTTATTGCAATACATTTTTGAAATGGGATATCTATGGGATAATGGCTAAAAGAACTACTCTGTTTATTGTCCTTGTTCTATCTGAGCCAATAAAACTAGGTGCTGTCCAACAACGATGATGTTCTTATCTGACTCGATGATATTTGCTCAAAGTTGTCAGGGCTTCTGAAATCTTTCATCTTAGTATTATCATAAGGGTTTTTTATTGTTAGATAATTGTGATTTGACATGGATTTTGCTATAGATTCTTTCCCTAATAATTTCTTTCTTTAAAAACTTTTGTTTTTTTTTCTATGAGTGTTTCAACTGTATATATGTGTACCACATGTAAGCTTATTATACACCAGGGTCCAAGGAGGTCTCAGATCCCCTGGACCTCGTGAAGTTAGGGATGAGTGTGAACCTCCATGTGGGCACTGGAAATTGAGCTCAAGTCCCATGCAAAAACAGTGGGTGCTTTTTAACTTCTCTAGCCCTCCTAACCATTTTTCACCTTTAAAAAGTTCTACCTACCAAACTTGAGTTTAAGTTATAATTTTTTAAATTACAGAATTCTAGGGAAGTTTGAATTTCTAGCATAGCATCTTATATAGTGCTGAATATTTAAGTCCATGAAAAGTATGTCTTCAGAACCTCTGAAGTAGAAAAAAGCTACACAGTCCCCTACATCTGTATCAAGCTTTGGAATATATATGCATTTATTCATTATTATACTAATTGACACTCATTATAACTCATATCTTTAGAATAATGTTGTCATCTTGAGTAAGTAATCTCAAATCCCTTTTGTAAACGGAAAGTGGATATTATAGAGTCTGCCTGTTATAACATCAATTAATATTCAGTTGTTAATCATAGAACATGTAGAAGGCATCAACACAAAATAAGTCAGAAAGTAAAATTCATTGTCCTCGTGCTTAGTTTGGCCACCACTGTACACTATTAAAGGAAATACTTCTTCTCATATCTCTCTATAGACATAATTAGATACCAAGATTACAGCAGTTTCCAAGGAAAAATCCTGAGTTTGATCACTTTGCTGAGCTTGTCCAAATCCTATTTATTAGAGGTTCGTCTTCTCTTGAAGTCTCAGCCTGTTTTTCTTAACATGGTTTCCATTCTCATTTCATGGACGGTCCTATCAGAATGAGCCAACTCTCCAGGAAGTAAGAATGAAAATTATCAATCTTACTATTGTTTCAAGGAATGGCGGAGGCATCAGAAATGGAGGATAATGATAGTTCACTTACCAAAATAATAAAAGTCAGGGTATTTAGCCAGAGCTAAAGACTTTGGCTGAATTCCTTGAGCTTTGATTTTAATAACAATAGGAGTTTTTCTTTACCTGTTTTCCTCTCTCCTTTCTTTCTCTGGTAGAGAAGATGATTTGGCTCAGGAAGATAGTGTGATATTACAAAGGTCCCACTCCAGAACCGAGGAGTCATTCCTTGGGAATGTGGAATGTCAAAATGTCACATTGAGATCCTCATGAGGAACTCTTCCAATACCTCTTCCAAAACAACAGAAATAAGAATAAATGTGTTGGGGTTGGGGATTTAGCTCAGTGGTAGAGTGCTTGCCTAGCAAGCGCAAGGCCCTGGGTTCGGTGCTCAGCTCTTGAAAAACAACAAGAATAAATGTGTTATCCACAAACTGAAAAATACTCATCATTTTCTTAAATCTGGAACTTGGAGCTGGTAAGCTGTCTCAGTGGGTAAAGGCATGTACTACCACCAATTCTGATGATCTAAGTTCAATTCACAGGATGCACATGATTGAAGGAAAGAATTATTGTCAACATCTGCAAGTAGTTGCCTGGCCTCCACTCATCCACTCTGGCACACATACTCCAAGTAAATAAATAAAATAAGTTGAAACATATTTTTAAAAAAGAAAAAGTGGAAGCTCCTACAAGGAGTAAGGAACAGCATGTGAATGAGAAGCATAGTAGAAAATCTGTTCAATCAGAAAGAAAGAAGTGTAAAGCCTGAGCACTGTGGAGAAACACAGTGAAAAATGACCCAAGGCTGGAGGAGACCTGAGAGAGATAAGATTTTCTGAAGTTTCTCACACAGCTAAGATATAGAAACAGTGTTTAACTTCACACACACACACACATATGAAATCATACAATTAAGTAAAATAATAGCAAATAGAAATGATATGGACAAAAGGGACGCCCTTCTACACTGCTAGTAGGAATGTAAGCTAGGCTATCCATTATAAAAATCACTATAATGGATCACTGATTTGGAGGCATCACAAAAATTGAGACTACATCTATCATATGGCAAAACTGAACCACTCCTGGATATTTATCTAAAGGATTCCATATCACAAACATACCTGAACATCAGTATCTATTGCAGAACTACTCAAAATGGATAAGTTATGAAAGCTAAGTGGCCAATAACGGAGGAACAATTAAAGAAAATACACTACATGTAGTACATATGGTCCTGTGGATTGAACTTAGGTCATCAGGACTAGTAGCAAGTGCTTTTACCCTTTGTGGTACCTCACCAGGCCCAAGTTCCATTTCCTTGATGTGCCTTCCTTAGTCATTCTCTTAGAAAGGACCTAGTTGGTACAGATCATTTTCACCTTCCTTATCCAAATTAGTTGTTTACTACACTCTTGAGTGACAAGTTGATATGTTACTGGAACAACTCAAGATTTAAAAAACGATTTTTAGCATACACACACATACATACATACATACATACATACATACATACATATATCATATACATAGGAATGATTTTATGTATATATAACATGAAAGTAGACAAGGAACTGTCCCAAGGAACAAATGGGGATTAATAAGAGAAAGAGGTAATAAAAGGAAGGTAATGAAATATGAAGTTAAAATACTGAACATACAACATTGTTGAAATACATTGTATTCTTCATACATTAATTAATACAGTAAGTGATTAAGGCACTGGTTTTCTGTAACCAGCTAGTTCCCCATTGACAGACATAGAGAGATTATGGTTTATTTTTAAGTTGTAAGCATTATGCTGGGCAGAATCTGAGCTATTCTAATGCTAATATGCTTAACTTGCCAAACTGATGACTCCCAGGGTAGCTTCTACTGCATCAGTCTCTTTCTCCAACCACCAGCTCCACCATGCTCCTCCTGTTTTGTTTTGTTTTCTCCTCCCTAGAAGTTCTGCCTTCTACTTCCTGTCCTGCCCAGCTGAGTGGTCAGTCAGCTTTTTATTGACAACTGCTACACCCACTCAAGGCATTCCTCCACAATTCCTCCTTTTAGTCTAATAAAAAGCCCCATACATTTATATCATCACACATATATACAACAAACTATAAACAGCATGAAGAACCATGAAACAATCAGAACCATGAAACAATATAAATTTTACACTCATGGCATTTTGCTTTTTTGTATTTGGCAACTTTGAAGTTTTCATCCTTCCTCTCATGGTGAGTCTGAGATTCTGAATGTAAATCAATCTCTTTCCTATCTCACCTCTATCAACCCAAAAACATCTGTATAGACCTAAAAACATCTTAACCCATAAAAACTAAGCTTAATTGTAAAACAAAACTATCTGGTCTTCAACCCCATCAGAAACTTGAGAAGGCAACCTACCTGTAGAAGCCCTGAATGTTCCCTCAAAACCATTGACGTGGCTTGTAACAGTTGGAAGTGACCTAGTAACAGTTGGAAGTATCATACAGCATTAAGCAGTCAACTTCCTGTTGTAATAAATTCAACAGCAACTAAAAAAAAAAAAAAAGAAACTTGAGAAGGAAAAAAATTAATTACTTGAGTAAACAGGAAATGCAGGACAGCAGCTTCCAAAAAAAAAAAAAAATGACAGAGACAGTTCGCTTCCTAGACAGTCATCCAAAACTCTCTGTCATGTTGAAGCATCTTTTTTAGCCTTTTGGCCCAGTATATCTGGCAGACATATTTTTGAAGCAGGAACTATTGAGGACTTGCCTATCTTGTCTTGCATCCAAGCTTGCCCATTTTAGGCAGAATTCTGTCTGTGGCAGAAATGGTTTGCCATATTCAAAGCCATCTCCATAAGGAGGTTCTTTGATGCTCATAATCTTCTTTGAGGTAGGCTGGGTGCTGCTTGGACATAACCTGTCTTATTGTCAAAGAATCTTTAAAATAATAAAGCCATCTTTAAATGCCATATTTTGTAGGTCTCTGAGGTTTTTGAAGACTTTATGGAACTATTTTACTTTATCTATCTATAGAATCATACCTATCTGTTAAACCTAGGATGTATATTCTTGAGATAAAGTTAGACTAGTATTTGACATGCTCATGAGTTGATCAGCTAATAATTAACTTGTATTACTTAATTATCCTAAACAGCCTGCAATAACACTATCAAAGTATTGGAAGTAAACCTTGTATTAATTGAGTTGTATGGGTACAATACCTCAATTAGAATAGAAATATATATAATGTGTGTGAAGAATAATCTTCGATTTGAATTATATACCAATGTATCAAATTTAAACTTATCTTGCATCATTATACAAAATTCTATACCAATGAACTAAAAATAACCTTATTTTTGAGTAACAAGTAAGGCCTTAAGTTGAGGAGTAGACTGAATAATCTATTTTTTGTCCTATTATCTCTGTATTTCTATAGTCCCCCTTCTTCCTTTTCAACCTCTATCTCTATACCTAAGGAAGAAAGATAAAGGAAGAGAGAAAAGAGAAATCCATGTGTCTACCTCTTTGAATAAGTCCAATAATAACTTTTAACCAATTCTTAATGACAATAAACATCTTTAGCCCAAGAAAATAACAAAAAGCCTACCCAACCCCATTAAGGGAAATGGGGCATCTTTCTCTTAAGGTTTCTTCCAGCCAATTTGGGAGGAATAATACCCTTGTAGAGGGCCAAATAAAATTGGGGGAAATGGCTAAACAAGCTAGAAATAGTATTTGTGGCCCAGTCTCTAAATTTTGAGGCTTAATATACATCCTATATGCGACAGTCTGAAATGGTGGACCAATTAGGATCAAGAATTTTTCTCATAGTTCTCCTTTTCTCATGAGGAACAGCAACCAAGGCCCTTGGGGCTAGAACATGAAGGATGCAGGATGTCAACATCTCAGCATAATGGAGGAATGAATCCTGTCAGGTCTGATCCAGCATCAGTGTCCAGTTCTTTTGTTCTGAAAACATAATTTCTCACAAGCATTATACAGTCCTAAAACTATGAATGTATGAGGTGTGTGGGATGCACAGAACAATTAAGGCTTGTTTTCTGCTCTTTGTATGAGCAGAAAAAAGACATCTGTAAATCTTCATTCATGCTATACAAAGAATGGCATCTAATAATAAGTCACGGGAATTCCATAACCAACAAGAAGGATTGGCTATGCATAGACATTCATGTCTCAGCCAGTCTCAGAGCTGTTCCCATGTAGTAGAATTAGCAATATAAATTAGCTGTTTGCTCTACAGTTTCAATTCATGTAAGCATAGATTGACTTAAGTTAACAGTCTCTCTTTCACCCAGATCTGTTTCATTTTTACTTCTTTCAAACAGGAAGCATAATATCATTACCAAAGAACATACAATCATTATCTAATTGAAATAAAAATAAGATTTTATAGTTCTAAATGTCCTTCTCTGTGCTCTGTGGTGCCCGATGTATAGGCCAGGCTGCTACCTCTTTCCCATTTTAGAGACAGGCCAGTTGCCCTGAGCAAAAGAAAAGGCATTAACCTTTAAATAAGCTTTATATAAACTCTCATTTCATTTTAGAGTTTATGCATATAATTGGCATCTTGTGCCCGGGTTTTTACATGTGTTGCAAGTGTTATTGTCTTTCCTCTTATCTCCATCAGGCATGGATACTTCCACCTTTTAAGCATATGAATTGTAGCCTGAGTTTCTGGGACTTAAATAGGCTGACATGTACTTTGTCACCTGTAAGTACTGTGTCTCTTTGCACTAGGCATGATCACCACCTGTCCTCCATGAAAATGTCTCAAATTCTTTGGGATAAGCAGGCATCCAGAGCAATGACACCTCAATTCAAGTCAACATTCAAAAGTGTTTCAAAGTGGGGAAGCATGCAGCTTGCATGATGTCTCCCTCCCCAACCTTGGGTCCTTACATTGACCAACAGAATATATCTCTTAAGCCAAATTACCCTTTGGTACCAGTTTTCCTATGGAAGACCCCATTTCAAAGAGATTATCTGGCCTTTTTAGAGCAGTGTGACATCATTTCTCCTTACATAAACCTAGGATTGATGTGTATCTATCTTTAGAACAGTAAGGACATATAATCCATTGTTAAGAAAAAGGAATTTACATAGTAATTTTAAGGAACATTTTGTCATTTTGAATGTTAGACTGTCTCTGTAAGTAGCTTATCTCATCAGCAGGGGGTCATGCCCTGACTTACTGTGGAGAACAGGCTAGTCTATAACTCACAGAGCTCTGCCTTTCTTTGTCTCCATTGTGTTGAGATTAAATGTGTATGCCACCAATGCCCTGCTCAAATATTTCACCTCAATTCTAGTCAAAATCTTCAAAAAATCTCAGGTAAAAATCAAGCAAGAAAACAGGAAAATTCTAAGTCTTAGGTCAGTTGTACCAATTTAGGCTTCAACAAGCAAAGACCTGTCCATCATTCCTTGGAATTTAGTTGTTACTAAATCCTATTTGTGGGCCCTTTCCAGAAAGATCTGACAAACATCTTGCAGCTAGAGGACCTTGAGTTTCAGATCCTATCAACTTGCCATTTTCTATCAGGACAAGTTCTGTTTGGTCTTCATAATTTCTCTCTTCTTGCTTCTGTGCAATAAGGGAGTCTTCCAGGGGTCTTCCTCTGTAATATCTGATTTTTACTATTTTTGATAGAACCCATAATTTCTCCTTTCCTGCATGAACATATGCACCTTGTACCCCAATGTAATATATTTCCTGTTCTCTGTTCCGAGGTTAGAATGTTCTTGAAATAGACAAGCTGATCTAATTCATCAGATTTTTCTATAATCCAACGTCTCTCAGCAGCAGTTGCTTTTTGTCCATTAGCATTCAAGAAATTTAAAGTCAATAAGACATTATGCAATCTATCTCTGGGAGTCTTTGATACTCCTCTTTGTTTGATAAACGTTTCTTTTAAAGTAAGATTGGATCTTTCAATGATTGCCTGTCTTGTATGATTATGTGGTATACCTGTAACATGTTTTATGTTATAATACATAAAAATGTTTCATTTTATTAGAAACATATGATGAGGCATTGTCAATATTAATTTGTTTAGGTAGACCCATAATTGCCATAACTTCTAATAAATGTGTAATAACAGAATCAGCCTTTTCAGAACTTAAAGCTCTTCTCTATTGAAATCTTGAATATGTATCTATAGTGTGATGCAAATATTTCAGTTTACCAAATTCTGTAAAATAAAAGACATCTATTTGCTAAATTGCATTTCCTGGACTACCTTGGGGTCACTTCCTGCAGGTAATAGAGTTTGATTATATAAAGAACAAGTAAGACATTTCTCACAATTTCCTTGGTTTATTGCCAAGTGATAAAAAATTCCTTCTTTAAACCTTTTTTATTAACATGGAATTTTTTTAGAAACTCTGAGGCTTTTAACACACTTCCTATCAATAGCTGATCAATTTCATCATTACCTTATGCTAAATAGACCCAAATGAGATCTTACACGTATTATATATAATGGATGGTTTCTATTTCTGATCACACGTAATTGAATAAATAGTGAAGTTAAATTGCAATCATCCTGAATAGATCAGCAGTTTGTGCAAAGCAACTCTTCCAGCATCTTGAGATTCAGTTACAATATTAAGAGATTTAAAAAACTCTGATCACATCAGAAAAACTGCATATAATTCTGACATTTGAACTGAATCACAGAATTCTCAACTACCTTACTTATATTTTCTGACTATAACCTGCCATATTTTGATTTATTGACATCAGTGTAAAATGTAGAATCACCAGAAATTACAATCTTCCTTACTATATGAGGAGGAATCCAATTAGTTCTTTTTATAATTTGAAGTCACTTGCTTTTGGGGTATCTGTTGTTAATTTCTCCAAAACAATAACTGCAAGCTTTCTGACAATGTTCGCAGTCTGCCCATGAGGCAATCTCAGCATTAGTAAAGGGTACTATAATCTCAGTTGGATCTACTCTAGCTAATTGGCAAAGTCTCATTTTTCCATTTACGATCAACACAGAAACCTTTTCTATGTAGATTTTAATGTTTTACTTTGTTTGTGTGGCAAAAATATCGATTCTAAGATACAGTCTTCCCTCTGCATAAGAATTCCTGTGGGATAATGAGTAGAAAGCAAGATAACCAAAATACAGGCCTCCTTTGGTTAAAGGCCTTTCTACCAGAGCCAATTCCTTTTCAGCTTCAGTTGATAACTTTCTTGAGCTATTTAAGTCCTTGTCACTTTGTAAGGTTTGAAATAAATTACTTAGTTCTTGTGTAGTCAGACCAATTATATTCCAAAGCCAGTTAATATCTCCCAGAAAGGAGTCCTTAATTGGTCTCTCCTGATTTGTACTTTCTGTGGTCTAATTTTCTATAGGCCTATTTTATATCCTAGAAAATTAAAAGAATCTCCGGGAGCAATCTGTAATTCCTAACAAGGCAAAGTTCTATTTATTTCATAAAAAATCTTTTCTAATATACTCATATCTGAATCAGCCAATAAATTACCATTCATATAATGGTAAATTATGGATTGAAGAAATTTCCTACAAATTATCTCCAATGGCTGTTGTACAAGATAGGACTATTTAACATTCCTTGTGGTAAAACTTTCCAATGATATCTCTTTGTTGGTCAGCTTCCATTAAAAGTAGGTACTGATAAAACAAACCTCTCTCTATCATGTTCATGTAAAGGAATAATGAAAAAGCAATCCTTTGGATCAATCACTAAAATAGGCCATTCCTTAGGTAATAAAGAAGGCAAAAGGATTCTGGATTGTAAAGTTGCCATTGGCTGTATAATTTTATTAATTGCTCTGAGATCTGTTTACATCCTTCCCAGATTTCTTTTTGAGGACAAATACAGAATTCCAAGGACTGTTGTAATCCTCTATATGTTGCTACTCCAGCTGTTTTTGGACTAGCTGTTCTAGTGCCTGTAATTTTTCTTTAGTCACAGACCACTGTTCAATCCAAATAGGTTGGTCAGTCAACCACTTTAGTGGCAAGGCTGTAGGTATTTTATCAGCAGTAGTTCCCAGGATAAAGTAGACTAGTAGGCCCCTGCTGTATCTTGTTTATGGACATCCTGGACAGTCTGTAATTGTCTTTAATAACCCTTATTAGTACTCTTAAATGTTTGTATCACAAGTATCACCTGTTTTCTAGCTTGTCTCTGAAATTGGAGGTATGTTAATCTAGGGTTTCCATTGTTGTAATAGATCTCTTCCCCTATAAATTTATGACTGTATAAGCCACATATGGCCTTAATTTTCCTATTTGACTTTTTGGCCCTGTACATTTAAGCCATCTGATACTTTTTTTTTTGTATTTGAGATAATGTTCCAATATTTAGGAACTATTTAGGTACCTTTTGAAGTGGCCAAACTGGATGCTGGGAATTGGAAAATTATGGCTACATCTGCCTCAGTATCCAGTAACCCCTCAATCTCAATGCCTCTTATCATTTATAGTAGTTTGCAAAAATATTTGGGTTTTGGTATCTTCAGAACCTTTTATTTTATCCATAGGAGCATCTTTATTTTCATTAAATGGGTTTTCTAAGTCTTCAGTTACCTTATTTGTCTTATCAGACCTTGCATTTTCTTGTTGTCCTTTAAAACAATCCTTTTTTTGGTGTACAGGAAACAAATGGCTCATTTTGGGTTTTGTTGGTCCTTGAGTGTATCTCTTTGTCAATTTTCTGAAATTAAGGAATTGCCTTAATATTTTGGAAGATCTACATTCATGAGCCACATGTGCATTCCTTCCATACCTTTTACATTTTATACAAAATCTTTTCTCTGAATTATTATCATTATAGAATAATTTATCTTTAGGAACTCTTTGTTCACCATCCTCTAGAGAATGATTTGAGTTTTTACAGCCACATCAGTGAGCATTGTGTGTTTTGATGTCTCCTGTAGTTGTTTGTCCAACTATAACTGAATCATGAGCATTTATTTCTATATATGCAGTAGTTTTAATCCATTTATGAAGAGGAGCAGATCTTGCCCTCAAGGGTCTAATAGTCTTTTGCATTCAGAATTAGCATTTTTGAAAAGCTAGACATGAAAGTAGAATTTCTCTAGCATTTGGGTCTGTATTGTTCTATTCAGAGCTTTAGTTAGTCTCTGTAAAAAGTCAGTCAAAGATTCATCTGAACCTTAGGTCATTTTTGTAAATGATTCTGTTTATCCCTCTTTGTCCTAAAGATTCATGGCTATTGCTTGGCATTATTCTAAGACAGCATCATTTAGGGTAATCTGTACTCTTAATTCAGAATATGGGACTTCACCTAGTAACTGATCCCTGACAATATCAATGCCGCTAGTCCTATTGTGTTGCTACATAAGTGCCGCCTCATCTTTCCACAATGCCAGCCATTGTAATTAGGGACCTAGCTCTAGAATGGCAGTCATCAAATCTCTCCAATCTTTTGGAATTATGTGATTCTGTGTGTTCAAGTTATTAAGTATCTTACTGACATATGGTGAGTATAATCCATGAATGTTTATTGCCTCCTTAAACCCTCTTAAATCTTGTGCACCTACAGGTTTCCAATTAAAAAAAAAACCTGATAACCTTGTAAATTTTCTTCATCTCCTGTTAGTTCCCTTATCAGAGCTGGGAAAATCATTTTAGGGGTTTTTTGAAAAGTATAGACTGCCCTGAAGTCTTGTTACAAAGTGGTGTTGCATGTTCCGGCCCTTTTTCTTCTGGTTCTATCTTAGTATCATTATTCTTAATTATGAGCCTATGTATTTCTCTTCTAAAGATTGTTTTCAAATTTAGCATTTTTCATTTTGCTTTGTCTATGACACTTTAGCATTTTCCTCAATAAAATCTGTAAATTTTGATTTTTCTCTAAAGACTTTTCCTTTGAAGAAGTATAGAAAGCAAAAACGATTATTAAAGTAAAAATAATAGTCACAATCAGTAGCACAATCTCTCTCTCTTTCTTTCTCTCTCTCTCTCTCTCCTATTTGTAACTCAGCAATATCTAAAAACCCATTTAAGAAACTCCCAAAACTCTGTGTTATTGTGTCTTCTAGCTTTCTATGCCTTTTAAAAAAACTATCAGTCTTAAAACTATTTCTATCTGTCTATGAAATTTTAAATCCAATTCTCTCTCTTTATAACATAAAAAGAGAAATTTTACCTTTCAGGAACTTTGGTGTCACTGCTGCTCTGTGCGAGTTGAGCCTCCGTTTTGGAGGCATTTGTGCCAAGCTAGCAGAGTGTGTTTCAAACTCTGGAAGTTTTAGAAAAGAACCTTCTTGTTAAGGACTCATTCTTTCAAATAGCTAATGTTTGGGAAATGACTTGTTTGGGAAAGGATCAGTTAGAGGCAGTCAGCTCTACTTTGCTAAGTCTGCTCCATTTCTCTCCTGCCTGCCCCGTAGGTTCTAAACTCGGGTTATCTCTATGAGAGGTTATTCCCTCCTCCAAACTATAATAAATTATGATTTTGAAGGGTGTGGATATATTAAATTCATTGGACACCAATATGTTTGAAATACTGTTTATTCTCCCTACATTAATTAATACAGTAAATTACTAAGGCAGTAATTTTCTGTAACCAGCTAATTTCTCAATGATAGACATAGAGAGATTATCATTTATTTTTAAGCTACAAGCAGTATGCTGGGCAAACTCTGTGCTACTCTAATCCTAATGCCCTTAAAACCAACATATAAACCAATAACTGGCTAATCTGATGACTCCCAGGGGGGCTTTTACTCTATCACTCTCTTTCTCCAGCCACCTGCTATGGCACCATCCCCTGGGTTTTTGTTCCTGTGTTTGCTTGCTTGTTTGTTTTTCCTCCCCTGAAGTCCTGCCTTCCACTTCCTGTCCTTCTGCACAGCTGATTGGCCAAAGAGCTCTTTATTGACAACTGCTACACCCACTCAAGGCATATTTCCACACAACATAGTCTTTAATAATGCCCTTATGTAGGACAGTGCCATGTAAAGTGTGTACATCCAAAAAAAAATTAAAGTAAGTATGGTTAAAATGCAAGAATAACCATTAGAAATAGAGAGCCTATAATTTCCAGACATGTAGTGGGAAATAAGATAGAACTGTGTCAGTTTACCAGAGAGATCAAACAGAGACAGAGACAGAGAAAATAACTGTCATAAAGGCTGTAGTGAGCCCTGAAAGTTTTCCTCATGACTGGATCCAGGAGGGTGGCTATCAACCTTTGTAAGGTGATATCTTGGCAAGAAAAAATTCTCAGTGAATACAGCACTTGCTTGGAATACAGAAGACCCTGTGTTTGAACCCTAAGACTACAAATAAATGGATGCCTTGTCAAAGTTCCCCCTTTCTCTGGTGACACACCAACTCTGTTTGATACAGGCTCAGTTTACTCCTTCTGGCAAATAAGTTGCATCTTCAAAGACAAAAAGCCACCCTGACTCTGGGGATCCCAATGGGATGCCTGGAACCTTTTCTTGCAATTATAACTCATTCAGTTCCTTGCTTAGTTGACTCTTTCAGGTATTGATCACAAGAATGACCCCTATAAACATACCCCTACATATACGCTTTGCCCAAGTTATTGGAAAGAAGTAATGTTGAAGTATGAACTTGAAAGATGGATTAGACATTTCCAAAAAGAAGGAGATGAAATATTATGTCAAGAAGAGGAATAAATATAACTCAGTCATGAATACATGGAGTACTGCAAGCATTTCTTCTGAAAAGTGTATTTTAGAAAAGCAACATGGGCTAGAAATGAAAAATGTTAAGATTTGAATAGCAACTTGGATTTTATTCTGAACCATGCAACTTGAAAATGCAGTCTTTATGAATAAATGACTGCTATAATTATATTTTAACTTTTAAAAATGTAATAGCCTAACTATAATGTCAAGGATATATTAAAGAATTAGAAAGAATATTAAGAGCAGAAGGCATTCATGGAGTAGAATGCACTGGCCCAAAAGAAAGATAAATTATATGTGTGCATTGAAATGTCATAATAAATTCTTTGGGCAGTAATAGAAACTAGTGAAAAGAGAAACATATCAAAGAAAGAGAGAGAAGATATGAAGACATAAAAAGTAAGAGAAAGGTAAAGAAAGGAATGTGGAAGGGAGGGAAGTAAGGAAAGAAGGGGAGAATGACAAATTTAGGAGGGAAAATGTAAAGAATTTGGGGTGTGTCTATGAAAGGAAGAGTTTTCAATGTCCTCCACACATGCCCAAGAAGAAGTAAGGGTTTGAAAAATGATAGAGACAAGTTTCATCTCAACCACTATCAGTTTTAACTATTGAATTAGTAAAGAATTATGTGAGGGAATGAAAGTGGAAGAGACTATTAAAACTTCAGACACGGCAAGGCTGGAACAGTGGTGCCATTGTACTGGAGAAGCAATGGTCTGTCTGTGTGTCTGCAGCATAGTCTTCTACCTGGCAAGGCATGGATATGGAGAATGTGTTTCCTTCTCCATGGAAAAAGAACACCTAGACACTAAACAGAGAGACAAGGTACTCCATTCTACTGCCACCGCCTGCCTTCAGTGGACAACACAGGCAGCTTCCTATGTACTGTTCCCAATAACTTAGAATATGTACAAAGAGTCTTTTCCATGAGATTTATAACCTTACATTCAAATTAAGATCCACTTAGGCTGCTGCCTCAGAGTCTAGCTGAAAGGATGCCAAGACATTAGCTTTCAAGTTTTCAGGCTTTGGGAGGATGAATTCATGGACCAGAGGCACAGTCACCCCATATGTCCAAGTCTGGATGTATTCTCTTCTTCTGAAAGAAACAATGCTAACACTATGCTGGCTTTCAAGGAGAGTCAAGGAGGATCATACTGCAAAGCCAGAGTGGACATTATTTGTACATTTGGGACTTGAAACTCTTGTTCTCACATGACTTCAGCACTGTTGGAAAATATTTATGGGTTATTTCCAGGGCAAAATTTTTTCAGGATGTTCAAATTTGAAAGGCACCAAAGCCCTGGGCTGAAGTCCCTATAACAGATGGCTGGGCTCTCTGGCTGTGTCTCTGAAGCCCCTGCCAGCAGGACAGATATGAAGTCATCTCTAAGTGGAGGGCTACAGTGACTGTCGAGTGCAGGGGTCTGATGTGGAAGGCTCAAATAAGAAGGAATTAGAAAGCCTCATCTGGATGTAAAATCATGTAAAAGGCTTGAAATGTTTTGCTCTTTGCACCATAATTGTAGTGGAACTCAAACATCAACAAGTTTGGAGAGAATGCCATAAGATCAATACAAAAAGTGTTAGTTGCTGTCACTGCAACTGCCACTTTCCATTCTGCAATGGCCTCCTTTGTGAAAAGTCCTCATCATTGCTGTGAACGCCCCTCATCATCATCTGCAAAATTCACTTCTAAATGCAGAGTAAGCTCGAAAAACTCTGGCGTGTGTGTGTGTGTGTGTGTGTGTGTGTGTGTGTGTGTGTGTGTGTG
>OU015749.1:29011715-29023220 GCA_907169655.1 Acomys percivali | reverse complement strand
AGAGAGAGAGAGAGAGAGAGAGAGAGAGAGAGAGAGAGAGAGAGAGAAAGACTGACTGTGCTGTCCTAATACTTAAAGCTATTATTCGTCAGAAAAAAAGCATGCTTATTGCTCTGCTCAATGCAAGGCTTTGTGTGGGTGCACGCATAATAGGATAGGTGTCTGAGAAGTGAAGAGCACACAAAGCTGCTTTTGAATTGGGGATTACTCAGGAACATCCATAATCCCAACTTACTAGACCCATGTCTGCACTAACAGCAACAGGAAATTTTTATCTGCAGTGTTTGTCTTTAAATAAATGAGGTGTATAAGCATGTCTTCGTTTGATTTCTTTTGAGGGTATTTAATTTTATTTTCACTGACTAATAACTATGACTTTATGGGCACTATAGGATGTTTTAGTGTGTGTTTACCATGAGAAATGACTGGTTCATCTTAATAACCATTCCATTAGCTCACACTTGGTAGAATGGCTGTTGTGGAGAGTGAGTGAGTGGTAGTGAAGATGAGGAAAAAGGAAGTTTGTGCACTTCCTGGAAGACAATGTGGAGGTTTCTTAAAAGTCAAAGCACAAGACTCCTGTGCAAAACATCAGTTGGCCTTTTGAGTGTACCTGAGGGAGTTCGAGTCAATAATTCACATTTTTTGCATAAGAAAAAACTGGATATGAATCATCATGCACTCTTCCTCCAAACCGAATATTAAATGACTTATCTGTGGGCTGTATACTTGACATTTCTGCCTACCTTGCCCTTGACCTGTCAACCTGTGAACCAAGTTATTAAATGTATAAGTAATTAACAGAAGTCTAAAAACAATGAGGAATTTTCTGCTGTTCTGGCCAACTCAGAAAGTAGGGTCTTTTCATCATTCCTTTGGGATGTTGGCTCCCATACTTTCTTTAACTACTTCCTGTCTCCAATTGTCCACCTCAGTGTTTTTCTTCCAGTATATACTGAACAATAGGTTTATAGCTTAGTATTTTATAAATTTTACTTTTGATGTTATTGTTTTATTTCTTCATAATTCTAATGAATAAAAATAATTAGCATGTATTTAAGAAAAAGTTCATAAATGTATATAAAGTCAATATAACAAGGCTCAATTACTCTACCATAATATTTGGAGGGGCAATTTGAATGACTGGAAAATATGAACATGGGCTAAAAATGTTTCGTATTATTTATTTTTGTTGCACTCTGCATCTTAAGGTGGAAACAAGATAGTGCCTTATTGTTGTAGCATGGCTGCTTCCGCCGTACCATGACCATCCCATTGCCACTATGGTGTAGAGATAACCTTGGCCTGGTGGCTGACGCAGCCAAAGAAGAGTGACAAAAGTAAGTAGGGCTGTGGTGTGATGGTGCCAGAGCTGGTAACACTGGGGAGGGCAGGGTGGAATTCCTCACCTGGGTCTTTTTCTTCTTGGTCCTATCAGGTGCAAGGACATGTAAGAAATCCAAGATTAACTAAGAAGAAGGGCTCCATAGTGCGATTTCCATAGAGTGGGACTTAGTGGTGACACAGCTGATTTGTACTCTGTAAGTAAGCATTATCTGTATCCCTATGAGTAGTCCTACCTCAGGCTTGTATGTAAGTGTATTAATTTGCTTTCTATTGCTAAAACACCATGACCAAAAGCAACTTGGGGGAAGAAACACATTATTTCACCTTGTAGTTTATATCATAAAGAAAAGTCAGGACAATTACTTGATGCAGGAACTGAATCAGAGGTCAAAGAAGATCACTACTTGCTGGCTTTACTCTCTAAGGCTTTCTAAGCCTGCTGTGCTATATCATCCATGATTAACTACCCTGCAGTGCCACCACTATTATGATGGTCCCTCCCACGTTGATCATAAATTTAAAAAATTTTAAATGCCCTACAGACATGCCCACAGGGAAAATTATGGGATTTTTTCTCGATTTTGGTTCCTCTTCCCAGATAATTCCAGTGTGTATCAAGTTGACAAAAATCTAACAAAGACAATAAGCTACATTGGAATTGAATGGAATCCTTACTTTGATCTGACCTCAGTATGCTATCTCAAGTGAGGCATTTGTTCATATCCTCCCAAGAAAACATAGCCCACCACAATGGGAATACCATTTTTGAGGGAAAGAAAATATTTTGTGATACAGCAGAGCACTGGGCCCCATAGGCTTGAAAATAATCTCTTGGAAATTTTCAGCATTAATGAGCATCACTACCTTGACCTTAGTTCTGTTGCTGAAATTTTTCTATATAGCTGCATAGAAGCCGCAAAGAAGAAAAATTATTTTTCAAATGGGTGGTAACATTTTTATGTTTAATTATCTTCAGGGGAAAAATAAAAGGAAATACAATAATCAAAAACAAGAAATTTTAGAAGTGGAAAGTAATTCACAGATCAGTGGTCAAGAAATTCTTCATTTCTTCTTCTGTGTATGATATGTGCATACGTGTGTGTGTGTGTGTGTGTGTGTGTGTGTGTGTGTACATGGTTGTATGAGTGTGAATGCAGGTATGTGTGCCAAAGCATGGAGTATGTAAGTCAGAGGACACAATATGTTAGTGCTAATCTGCCATATCCTCTGAGAAGGGCTATTTCTTTTTGTTGTTGGTTGCTGGAGAGGAGATTATAGGTTCTACGGTACTCACATGCAATTCCATGTCAGCTTAGCTGGCCTGAGTTTCTGGAATTCTTATTTCTCTCACCTTCCCATAAGAACATTGAGATTATAGATGTGCAGTGCCACATCCTGCTTTACATGGCTTCTGGTGATCAGACTAAGGTATTTGGATATACAAGGTCAAGTGGCTTACCAAAAATTACACATTTAATGAATGTAGTGTCTCAAAGCAAAACCACAGACTCTGGACTGGGGAAGAGAACACTCTGGAAAACAGCAGTTTCCTCGGGTGACTATTGACCCCTGATAAGAAGAAGGCCTTCAAGAAATTGCTATTATTCTTCCTCCAACTGCACTAGGGGCTAGAGGGTCCCTTGGGAACCCACAATAAGCTTTAGAAATCACATGGCTGTCTTCCTTTCTAATGCATTTTGAAGAAAACACCTGAAGCTAGAGTTTGTAGACGAATGTGCTGTGTTCTGAGGCTTGCTCTAGTTCTTTTTGCATTGCTGAAAAGAAGTAAAATCCTTCCAGATACTAGTCTCTCAGGTGCATTTAAATATTGTTATTTCTAAATTCAACAGAGCAATCACTCAGACTTCTAGAACTTTGTCATCTGAATGTTATTCACATGATTATGAGCGGGAATTGACTTGGCTCAGCTGAGGTAAGTGAGTGGACTCCCTGAATAAAATACAGTTGTGTATTAATACCTCAACAAAATAAGTTGATCGGGCTGAGCAAACAAATATATCCCAGTATTAAAAGCAGGATTGAACATGTATCTGTTTTCAATAATAGAGGAAAACAGAAGCTTTGCTTCTGAAATTGTTGATCTCAGCCAAAAGGCAATTGGCCTGCTTCTCCCCATACACTTCATTCCAGCTGCTGTGGAATGGCCTTTCCTGCCTTGCCACCGACCATATGCCTGCACCAGTTCATGCATGACTCTGTGCAGCGCTTTTCCTCTCCCGATTCTTATCTATAGCTACACTGACTTTGTTAATTATGTAAATCTGGTCATGAGCCCTCTAAGCTTAAACTCTTCTTAGTTTAGGGTTTTATTGCTCCAAGGAAACACTGTGACCAAAAGGCAAGTTGGAAAGGAGAGAATTTCTTTAACTTATACGTCCACACTGTAGTCTATCATTGAAGGAAACCAGGACACGAAGTCAGACAGGGCAGAACCCTGGAGGCAGGAGTTAATACCAAGGCCATGGAGGAGTACTGCCTACAAGCTTGTTTACCATTGCTTGCTCAGCCTGCATTCTTACAGAACTCGGGACCACCAGCTTATGGATGGCACCATAGCAAGCAATGCTTTCCCCAGCGAATTACTATTTAAGGAAATGTCCTACATACAGGCTTACCTACAGCCCAATCTTATGGGGGCATTTTCTTAACTGAGGTCCCTTCCTCTTAGATGACTTTAGCTTGTGTGGAGTTTACATAAAATTATTCAGCACAGACTCTTCAAACTCCTGACACACAAATTCAGTGAATTAAGGCAAATAATAGCAAATTTAATCTGAACATGTTCAAGAGGGATTATACATTACAAATAAGTGAGGTTTATGTCAGTTACTTTGACATTCTTAGAAAAATGTTAACACTTGCCACAATAGGCTAAGTAAAAAAAAATTACACAATTATGCCAATATATGCAGAGAAAGCTTTGGCAATTTCCAACTATAATTACTAAAAAAAAAAAAAAAAAAGAAAAGAAAAGAAACAAACCAGCAAAAACAATTTTAATTAAACCAAGAAAGAGAACATCATCATCATAATAAAGAGCAGCCCACCCAATTCCCAAAATAAATCAGCACAAAATACAGATAACAAATAGAAACTATAATAGAGTCTTAGCTAATTGCAATAAATAATTACAATAAAAAGTATGTTTCGAGGATCCAAGATGGCGGCGAGCAGTGTGGACCGTGTTTGGAAGCTCCAGTGAACAGTTCGGGGAATTGCACAGATTTCTGAGCCAAGAACACCAGGATCCCGACACCACGGCAGCAGGAGTGCTCCACGGTTCGGAAGGACCAGGGTGCGGAGGACCTGCGTACCCCTACACACAGGAGGAGTGCGGATTTTCTCGGATCAGAGCAGCGGCGGCACGGGCAGCGTCAGCAACACCAGCAGCAGCGACTGAGGTTTGCAGCTCAGAGCCATCCAGTGGAGGCGGTTAGTGTGGTGGCTGGTGGGAGTTGCTGCGGGAGAGGGGACACTGGACAGGATTTGGGTCGTGTGGTGCTTTGTGACCCAAGCTGGACACGGCGGACAGTTCAGCCCCAGAGTCCCGGGTACAGCTCAGGGTGCAGTGCTGTGGAGACACTGACACAGCCAGCGCAGCGAGCAATTCTGCCCAAGGCAACAGCTTAGTGGAGCCAAGGCGCCCCTGCTGTGACACAGGCCGGGTTGAACGCTCAGTTCCTCCCAAGGCCCTTCTCAGCTCAGCCAGTTCACCTGCTGTGAGGTGCTAGCGCTCATCAACGAGCAGTTCTGCTCAAGACATTAGCTCTCCTCAGAGGGCAGTTTTAGGGCGCTGACGCAGGCTGAGGTCAGCACGCAGATTCAGCCCAGAGGCCCTAGCTGGATTTGCCGGGCAGATTAGGCCCAGGGATTCTTCCTGAGCTGTGCACACAGGCTCGGCGGCCCCAAGACTCTGGCTGGACTATGCACGCAGTATAGGCCTGGAGGCCCGGACTGAATTCAGGGTGCAGTGTGGGTCCATAGTCCCTGGCTGAGCTCGGTGCACAATTCTACCCCAGAGACTCGGGTGGAGCTCGGCGTGCAGCTTAGGGCCACAGTCCCTAACCGTGCTTGGCAGACAGATTGGGCCCAGAGTCTCTACTAGAGCCTTTGGCACAGTCCCGGCTCTAAGACTCTGGTTGGACACAGCGTGCAGTTTGAATCCAGAATTCCTGGCTGAGCTGCGCGGATGTTTCCGGCATGAGTCAATAACTGACCACAGCAAGCAGTTTGGCCAAACACCCCTAGCTGAGCTTGGTGCGCAGTCCTAGCCCAAAAATTCTGGCTGGACCCTGTGTGCATTTTGAGCCCAGAATTCCTAGCTAAGCTCGGCAGACGGTTCAGGCCCTGAGATACTAGCTGAGCTCAAACGGTGGTTTGGGACTAGTGTCCCTGGCTGGACCTGGCAGGGAACCCAGAAGGCTGTGGACACCTTGGCCTGACCCAACGCTCATCCAGAGACCCAGAACTATTGCAGGACCCACAGCACAGGAAAGCTGAGGAGCACTGGCTGTGAGAGCCCAAAACGCCAGGGCTAACCTCCTGCCATCCACAACAGTGAAACATAAGAGCTTCCAACCTACGGAAACCGTGAGAAAACAAGTGAATCTATCATCAGACTCCCTCCATCCAACTCAGGAATCTACCCAACGAAAACAAAGCCGGCAAGATGTCTAAAGGACAGCGTAAAAGCATACGCAAAAAACCCCAAAACAACATGGCGTCTCCAGTTTCCAGCTATCCCAAAGAAAACAACCCAGAGAGCTCAAATACAACGGAAATACAAGAAAATGACCTCAAATCCTTAATAAGGAGCATATTAATGGAGGAAACAAATAAAATTCGTAATCAAATACAGGAAGACGCAGCAAAACAAGTGAGAGACATAAAAGAAGCACATAGAGTGGAACTGGAAAAAATTAAAGAATATGCAAATAACCAGATGGAAGAAATAATTAAAACGGTTCAAGCTCTGAAGACCTATAAAGAGGCAATGGAAGAAACTCAGGATTATACAAAAAATGAGGTGAAAGAAATAAAAAAATCAGTTCAAGATCTGAAGATGAAAATGGATTCAATGATAAACACACAGACAGAAGAAAAACGAGAACGTGAGACCTCAGAGAAGAAGGCGAGCAACACAGAGGCGAGCCTTTCTAACAGAATCCAAGAGACAGAAGAACGAATTTCTGGTCTAGAAGATACAATCACAGATCTTGAAGCAACCATTAAAGATAATGCCAAATCTGGAAAACTCCTGAAACAAAACATCCAAGAAATTCAGGACACCATGAAAAGAAAAAATCTGAGGATAATAGGCATTGAAGAAAGAGAAGATATCAGACTCCAAGGCCCAGAAACTATTCTCACCAAAATTATAGAAGAAAATTTTCCCAACCTAAAGAAAGAGATACCTATAAACATACAAGAGGCCTACAGAACACCAAATAGAATTGACCAGAAAAGGAAAACTGCCCGTCACATAATAATCAAAACACAAAGCATACAGAACAAAGAAAAAATATTAAAAGCTGCAAGGGAAAAGGGCCAAATAACATTCAATGGCAAACCTATCAGAATTACACCAGACTTCTCAGCAGAGACCATAAAAGCCAGAAGAGCCTGGACAGAGATCCTGCAAACCCTGAGAGACCACAGATGCCAGGCCAGACTACTTTACCCAGCAAAATTATCAATAACCATTGATGGAGAAAACAAAATATTCCATGACAAAAACAAATTCAAACAGTACCTATCCACAAATCCAGCTTTACAGAAGGTACTAGATGGAAGACTCCATCCCAAAGGGTCAAGCTACAACCAAAACTGCTCAGGAAATAGGTAACTATACCAAGGCAAAAACACAACTACACAAACACTCGATTGGAAACAACATCAAAATTAAGATTCTTAACAGTCACTGGTCGTTAATATCTCTCAACATCAATGGTCTTAATTCTCCAATAAAAAGACATAGACTAACTGAATGGGTGCATAAACAAGATCCAACATTCTTCTGCATTCAAGAAACACATCTCACCTATAACGATAGGCATTACCTCAGGGTAAAAGGATGGAAAAAAATATTCCAAGCAAATGGTCACAAGAAGCAAGCAGGCGTAGCCATTTTAATATCAAACAAGATAGACTTTCAACCAAAATTAATCAAAAGGGATGCAGAAGGACACTTCATACTCATCAAAGGTAAAGTCAACCAAGACGACATCACAATTCTGAACATCTATGCTCCCAATACAAGGGCACCCACATTTGTAAAAGATCTGCTAAAAAAACTTAAAACACACATCGATCACCACACAATAATAGTGGGAGACTTCAACACCCCACTCTCACTGAAGGATAAGTCACTGAAACAGAAACTAAGCCGTGAAATAACATCATTAACCAATGCGATGGGTCAAATGGATCTAACAGATATCTATAGAACCTTTCACCCAAACAAGAAAGAATATACCTTCTTCTCTGCACCCCATGGAACCTTCTCCAAAATTGATCACATCGTAGGTCACAAAGCAAGCCTCAACAGATACAAGAGGATTGAAATAATACCTTGTATCCTAGCAGATCACCATGCTCTTAGGCTGCAATTCAACAACAACAGAAACAACAAAAAGCCTACACGTACGTGGAAACTAAACAACTCTCTGCTAAATGACACATGGGTCAGGGAAGAAATAAAGAAAGAAATCAAGGAGTTTCTGAAATTCAATGAAAATGAGGGAACAACATACCCAAATTTGTGGGATACATTGAAAGCAGTGTTAAGAGGAAAACTCATAGCACTAAGTGCCTTTAAAAAGAAATTGGAAACATCGCACATAAGCAACTTAACAAAACAGTTGGAAGCCCTAGAAAAAAAAGAAGCAGAAACACCAAAAAGGAGTAGACGTCTGGAAATAATCAAACTCAGGGCTGAAATTAACAAATTAGAAACTAAGAAAACAGTCCAAAGAATCAACAAAACCAAGAGCTGGTTCTTTGAGAAAATCAATAAGATAGACAGACCGTTAGCCAAACTAACTAAAAGGCAGAGAGACAGTATTGAAATCAACAGAATCAGAAATGAAAAGGGAGACATTACAACAGACACTGAAGAAATACAAAGAATCATAAGATCCTACTTTGAAGGCATATATGCCACAAAATTTGAAAATCTAAGGGAAATGGATGACTTTCTTGATCAATTTCACTTGCCCAAATTGAGTGAAGAACAGATAAACAAGCTAAATAGTCCCATTTCCCCTACAGAAATAGAAGCAATCATTGATAGTCTCCCAAACAAAAAAAGCCCAGGGCCAGATGGTTTCAGTGCAGAGTTCTACCAGACCTTCAAAGGCGAGCTAATACCGATACTCTTCAAGCTACTCCAAAACATAGAATTGGATGGAACATTACCAAATTCATTCTATGAGGCCATAGTCACGTTGATACCTAAGCCTCACAAAGACTCAACAAAGAAAGAGAATTTCAGACCAATCTCTCTTATGAACATCGATGCAAAAATACTAAATAAAATTCTTGCAAAACGAATACAAGAACACATAAAGGATATCATTCATCATGACCAAGTAGGCTTCATTCCAGGCATGCAGGGATGGTTTAATATACGGAAATCCATCAATGTAATCCACCATATAAACAAACTGAAAATAAAAAACCACATGATCATCTCTTTAGATGCAGAGAAAGCATTTGATAAAATCCAACACCCATTCATGTTTAAAGTTTTAGAGAGATCGGGGATACAAGGCACTTTCCTCAACATAATAAAGGCTATCTACAGCAAGCCAATAGCCAAAATCAAAGTAAATGGTGAGATACTCAAGGAAATTCCTCTAAAATCGGGAACAAGGCAAGGCTGCCCACTCTCTCCATATCTCTTCAATATAGTACTCGAAGTTCTAGCCAGAGCAATAAGACAACAAAAGGAGATCAAGGGTATCCAAATGGGAAAGGAGGAAGTCAAACTATCTCTATTTGCAGATGATATGATAGTGTACATAAGTGACCCTCAAAATTCCACCAGAGAACTCCTACAGCTGATAAATACTTTCAGCAATTTGGCTGGATACAAAATTAACTCAAAAAAGTCTGTTGCCTTCCTATACACAAATGACAAGCTTGCAGAGGAAGAAATTAGGAAAGCCACACCCTTCACATTAGCCACAAGCAATATAAAATATCTAGGAGTTACTTTAACTAAGCAAGTGAAGGACTTGTTTGAAAAAAATTTCAAAACTCTGAAGAAGGAGATTGAAGATGACATGAGAAGATGGAAGGATCTTCCTTGCTCATGGATAGGGAGAATTAACATAGTAAAAATGTCCATCCTACCAAAAGCAATCTACAGAATCAATGCAATCCCTATCAAAATACCTACACAATTTTTTAAAGACATTGAAAGTTCAATTCTGAACTTCATATGGAAAAACAAAAAACCCAGAATAGCAAAAACGATCTTGTACAATAAAAGGTGCTGTGGAGGAATCTCCATACCTGATTTCAAATTATACTATAAAGCAATTGTAATTAAAACAGCATGGTACTGGCACAGCAACAGGCTGGTTGACCAGTGGAATCGTATTGAAGACCCAGATATGAATCCAGACACATATGGTCACTTGATTTTTGACAAAGAAGCCAATTCCATTCAATGGAAAAAGGATAGCATCTTCAACAAATGGTGCTGGTCTAACTGGATGTCTATGTGTAAAAAAATGCAACTGGACCCATATTTGTCACCTTGCACAAAACTCAAATCCAAGTGGATTAAAGATCTCAACATAAAACCAGACACACTAAGTCAGTTAGAAGAAAAAGTGGGGAAGAGCCTGGAACATATTGGCACAGGAGACAACTTCCTGAACAGAACACCAACAGCCCAGGCCTTAATGTCAACAATTAATAAATGGGACCTCATGAGGCTGAGAAGCTTCTGTAAGGCTAGAGACACGGTCAAGAGAACAAAGCGACAGCCTACAAACTGGGAAAAGATCTTCACCAACCCTACATCTGACAAAGGTCTAATATCCAAAATATATAAAGAACTCAAGAAATTAAACACTACCAAACCAAATAACCCAATTGAGAAATGGGGCTTGGAACTAAACAGAGAATTCTCAACAGAAGAATATCAAATGGCTGAGAAACACTTAAAGAAATGCTCAACCTCCTTAGTCATCAGGGAAATGCAAATCAAAACGACTCTGAGATTCCATCTTACACCCATCAGAATGGCTAAGATCAAAAACTCAAGCGACACCACATGCTGGAGAGGATGTGGGGAGAGAGGAACACTCCTTCATTGCTGGTGGGAATGCAAACTAGTACAACCACTTTGGAAATCTATCTGGTGCTATCTCAGAAAACTGGGAATAGGGCTTCCTCAAGACCCAGCTATTCCACTCCTTGGAATATTCCCAGAAGATGCACCAGCACACAGCAAGAAAATTTGCTCAACCATGTTCATAGCAGCCTTATTCATAATAGCCAGATCATGGAAACAGCCCAAATGTCCCTCAGTAGAAGAATGGATGAAGAAACTGTGGTACATATACACTATGGAATACTACTCAGCTATTAAAAACAAGGAATTCCCGAAATTTGTGGACAAATGGATTGAGCTAGAGATGATCATAATGAGTGAGTTAACCCAGAAGCAGAAAGACTCAAATGGTATATACTCACTTATATCTGCATACTAGCCCAATGGGCATGTCCCATGAAAGCCTTCCCTTACCAGGAAACTGGGACAGAGGGGAGGACATCCTATTGGGACTCTAGATGAGAGAACAATGGGAGAATAGCAATGTAGAAGGATCCAGTAGGTCCTAGAATCCTATAAGTAGAACATTATGATAGGCAGATTTGGGTCATGGGGTCCCACTCAAACTAAGGCCCTAGCCAAGGACAATACTGGCGGTCAAATTTAAACCCCTACCCTGATCTAGCCCATGGACAGGACAGTCTCCACACTTGAGTGGAGAGAGGGATTTGACTTTCTCAAGTACTCTGGTGCCTCACATTTGACTATGTCCCCTGGCAGGGGACACCTAGTGGCACTCAGAAGAAGGACAGCAGGTCACTGAGAAGAGACTTGATACCCTATGAGCATAT
>OU015749.1:28979888-29005064 GCA_907169655.1 Acomys percivali | reverse complement strand
CACACACACACACACACACACACACACACACACACACACACACACACGGTATCAAGACAATAAAAGCCAGAGCAACCTTAAATTGCTATGTGAAAGAATCCAAGCTGAAAAGACCATGTGTCTTAGTTAAGGTTTTCATTGCTGTGAAAAGACACCAAGACCACAGCAACCCTTATAACATCTAATTGGGGATGGCTTACAGCTTCAGAGGCTTAGTTCATTATCATCATGGCAGGAAGCATGACAGAATCCAGACAGATATGGTGCTGGAGGAGGCAAGAATTCTACCTCTTGATCCAAAGACAGCCGGGAGGAGACTGTCTTCTGTAGGCAGAGAGGAAAAGGTTCCCACTCCACATGAGGTTGGGCGGAGCATGCGCATAGAAAACCTCAAAGCCCATCGACATAGTGACACACTTCCTCCAAGGCTACACCTACTCCAGCAAGGCCACACGTCCTAATACTGCCACTCACTGCGGGCCAAGAAGACACACCCAGGCATCAAACATATTCAATCCATCACATCATGCCACAAAAGATCAACCTTATGACATCTCAGGGGAGATAGCACAGGATGACCTCACCTTCCTAAGGTCAAGGCATCCTGATTCACTCTAGTCAGTGATAGTGAGAAGCAATGATAGGGTAGAAATACTGAGGCTCTAGGGCCATAACTCCCTGTGAAGTATGTGTTACTGACCCCATGCAATTCAGACACCAAAAATAAACCCAAAGGCAACCTACAGACAAGATATGTAGACAAAATATGGTTTCAGGTGTTGTAATAAACACCACACTCTGGTTAGGGATATTGACAATGGGAACTACACCCATGACAGAGGGTAGTTAGTAAGTCTCTATACTCTTCTTCATAATTTTGGTACAAAGCTAAAAATTTCCCCAAAATATTTTTAAATGCACACTTCTGTGGTTTTAACAGAAAATGTAGAAATGGCTGGAGAAAGGCTCGGTGGTTTCAAGTCTTTCCTTGCTGTTGCAGAGGACCTAGTGTTCTCAGCACTCACATGAAGGCTCTCAACTGCTGATAACTCCAGTTCTAAGGGAGTCTATGCCTTCTTCTGGCCTCTGAAGCTTCTTAGATATACATGGTGCAAATAAATGTGTGCAGGCAAACCCCCACACACATTTAATGAATAAGTAAAGCTTTAAAAAAATAATAAAAGAAATAGCTGAGATCTTGTCAGTAGTTTCCAAGTAGAAGTTGAGTGTAGAACATGTGATACTTGAGATGGGAAAAAACAAAAAGATTAAAAATGAATTGGGATGAGGTACAGGTCTGTGACAGAGTGCTTGCTTAACATGTACAGGCCCAAGCATTAATACCAAGATAAAACAAAAGAGAGAGAGAGAAAGATACAGAGGGAGGGAAGGAGGGAAGGAGGGAAGGAGGGAGGATTAGAAGAAAGGGGTGGAGTTGGCTGTACTTAGATTTTACAGGAGACTCTAGGTGGCAGGTGTGAATTGTATGAATTGAGACTCACCAGTAGATATATGGGGAATGTGTACAGCACAGAGTCAGAAAGACCAGAATCAGCACAAATACATGAGCTCTGTGTAGAAGCCCCTGCGTGATTAAGACAGTTCCCCTTGAGGAAGAGGTTAGCAGTGTCTCGGGGTCATGTGCTTCTTTCAGCCCCTTCAGAAATGGCAAAGTTGTTCTGCAAAGTGCCTAGCCTGTTACCATTCCAGGAGAATGAACTGCAAAGACAATGCACTTGGGCCCTGCTGTTCTGAACAGCCCTCTCTCAGAGCCATCCCTTGCTCACAGGCTACACTGGCTAGATTGGAACCTTGATTACAGGGAGACTTCACATGTAACTTAATGAGCTGGCCGAGGTTTACTCCCCTCACTTGGGAAATTTAACAAATTCAAAAGCATTAGTGTCTCTGCTTTTAGGGGTAAGGAATGAATGTGAGACACGTGAGCACTTAGAGAATTGCAAGCCACTTAGGTAAGTGCTTAAGAAATCATTATTGGGTCACAGGGGGGAATAAATGTTTGATTATAAACTTCCTTAATCTCTGAGCGTAAGTGGGCTGTGCTCACTTATTTAGTTCTTCTTTATGTACTCATTGGACTAGCTCCTACATCCCTCCACCTCTGGTCCCCACCTGGCCAGACCCCTTGGAGCTTTTCTTCTGCATATATTGATCCTTTTAATTCATGTTTGTCCTGAGCATACACAAAAATGTTCAATCTGTATTGTTTCCTTCCAGTCTCACACCATTTTTATCTCTGTTTCAGCTATACCATGTGGAATTGATTTTGAAAATTAACATTTTTATTTTTGTGCATTTGTTTATTTCCTTATCTATTTATCTCAGCCACATATCATTTCGCCCGTTTTGCTATTCTTTATTTCGTCTATTTAAATATGCACACATCTTTCCTGCTGTTATTTCGCACTTGCCACACATGATTAGATGACCATTGTTTCTTTTCATTTATGTCTGTGGGAAGAGTTTTCCTGGTACATCTTTTCTAAGCCTTTGTAGTATTATTGTCTTTACTTAGCAGCCCTTCTCTGTAACACTTTACAACTCCAATGGGCCTGAGTCCTTCTCTGCTGCTTTGTTCTCCTAGTGGCCAACCAAGCCATCTTACCTTTGCTTTAATTTTGCTCTTCCATTCTTTCCTTAGGCCTAGTATGAGACACTTTGGCAATCATGTTTGTTTCCTAAGAGGTCATCTATGTATTGGTTATAAGTACTATATTTGGAGTTACGACGTATTCTAGCAAGATGTATGTAGATTATCTGGCCCCCCCCCCCAAACTCAAAGGGTTTGCCCCTGTCGTAGTTTGCTCTTCTGTTGCTGTAATAAAACACTCTGAACAAAATCAACTCAGAGGAAAGAGTTTATTTGGCTTACACCCCCAGATCATCATTCAAACACATTGGAGCAGGAACTCATGGTAGGAACTTGAAGCAGAGCAGACTGATTACTGGTCTGCTGGCTTGCTTATGCTGAACTCCTTTTCTTATATAGCTAGGACCATCTGCCTAGAGATGGCCTGTCCCACAGTGACATATCAATCAGCAGTCAAGGTCTTCTCTCACAGACATGGCCAAGGGACAGTTTGATTAAAGTGAATTCTTCAGTTAAAGTTCCCTCTCTCCAGGTGACTGGAGGTTGAGTCAAAACAATAGTACAAACTAAGGAAGATTTGTTCAAGGCAGAAACTCCTTCTAAGCTACCTTTAGATAACCAGGATCCCGGGCCCCACCTGGAACTGCTGACCCAGAATCTGCACTAAAGCAACATGCCAGGCAACTCATGTGCAGTGAACACTGTGAACATGAAAGAATAGTCTTCTCTGATGGTTCTGTCTGATCATGACTGGATCCTAGTCCACATGCTGCTGTGTGTGCAACAGGAAGCTATATTTGTATGTCCTGGCTAGTATTGTATCAATTTGATACACTCTAGCATCATTTGGAAAGAGGGAATTTCAATTGAGAAAATGCCTCATTAAGACTGGCTTGTGGTGAATTTTCTTGACAAACAATTGATGTGAGAGGCCCCAGCTTACTGTGAGC
Organism: Acomys percivali; assembly: GCA_907169655.1. Lineage (NCBI taxonomy): Eukaryota > Metazoa > Chordata > Mammalia > Rodentia > Muridae > Acomys > Acomys percivali. Next base: position 29,001,503 of record OU015749.1, on the reverse strand, counting down.
AGTGCCACAGCTGGGCAGTGGTTATGGATGGCATAAGAAAGCAGGATGAACAAGCTATGGGTAGCAAGCTGGGAAACAGTACTCCTCCATGGCCTCTGCTTTGGTTCTTGCCTCCAGGTTCCTGACTTGAGTTCCTGTCCTGACTTCCTTCATTGATGGTTGGAGATCTGAGAGTTATAAGAATAAATCCCTTCCTTTCTGAAGTTGCTTTTTTGCCATGGTGTTTTATCACATCAAAAGAAGCCCTAACTAAGACACCACAACTAAGATACCATGGTATTGTGAGTGGCCTCTGTCCCTCTGGACTCTGCCTTTAGAAAAAAAATATCCCTGCTACGGAAACCATGTGCCCCATAGTACAGTATTTTGTACAACTGTGTTATACAAATCTTTTCCCCCAGTTGACTACAGGACAGAAACCATCTTTCCTCTAGCACACTGTAGTCATGTGGTAGTCATGTGCTCATTTCTTAAATCAATGACCAAAGGAACATCCTAGTTAGCTAGAAAATATAGGAATAGGGAAAATTAAGTATTGAATATGTACTCAAATTAGCTAATATTTGTGGTTGATAGTATATCTATTTTGTGTTCCATTCCACCCTATAATGGTATTAAAAGCAATACTCTATATAGTATTGCCTTAATAAGTAGCTAATAAAAACAAGTTGAATGGTATTTTGAGGATAAGCATCTTTGAAAGGATGGGAAGGTTGCAAGGCTTAGAGTAATGCTGTTTCCAAACAACAACTTGGTGGTGTAGGCTGGTGGATGTGGGGACTGTGTACCAAAAGGGGTGGGAAGGCCACAAAATCCTGGCTCAGGGAACATTCTAGCTTTGCCTGCATGTGACTAGGGGTCACCATCTGGAACAGATGTTTCCAAGTTCTTGGTATCTTTTTCAAAGAACTGAAGAAGTGCACCCAGATTGGCAGGGAGCAGTGCAGAGCAGAATCAATTCAAAACAGGAGTGGCTCAGTGAGTTAGATGGCTTGAGGGACATGGGTACTGATTGGGGCCCACTTTTATGGATTTGATCTGAGAGGAAGAGGAGACCATTGCTCGGACTGGACAATAGATGGTCTTCCTGTGTTGATTATGTGCGCCTTTGCTCACCGAGTTGTCCTTCCTGTGATGCAACTGATTTTGATTATGCATAAGCATAAAGTGATAAATAGATAATTTCTCCTATAAGTTCACCTACAAAACACAGTTTACTTTACTGCACACATACCCAGGCTCAGTTGGGCCCTGTGCCTCCCATTCCCTTATTGAAACATATTTTATTGAACTTGAGTACTGCCATTGTTTGCAGTGGGGTATATGCAGACACAGCTCTATACAGCTGAGAGTCCAAGGGGTCACATGCATTGTAGGTCATAACTGCAGCTAAATACTCCTGAGCAGCTAAGCTTTGCCACGTTTCCATGAAAACGTCCTGTGTGTGCAGTAAGGGTCTCCAAACTATCTTCCTCAGTACTGTGTTCTCTGAGGCAACAAGCCTTCATCTTTCCTTCCCTGTCTCCCTTCCTCACTCCATCTTTTCCCTTCCTCTCTCCCTACATTCTTTCCTCTTCCCCTCTCTACCTCCTTCCCCTCCTCCATTTGCTCTCTCTCCCCCTTGTCCCCTCCTTCCTTCCATTCTGTCCCTCCTGGTTTTCTTGCCACCCCTCCTTCCTTACTTCCATCTCTCTTCCCCTTTCTCTCCATCTACCCATTCTTCCTTTCTCTCTCTGCCATTTTCCTTCCAACTTTTTCCCTCTATTTTCTCTCTCCTTCCTCCCTTCCTCTACCCGCTTCCTGCCTTCCTGTCTCACTTTCAAATACTCAAAATTCTCCCAAACACCCCCCTCCCAGGATTGTACTATAATCTGTTTCTGCTTTGAACATGTTATTCATTTTTATTTTAACTTTCACTGTAAGTGAACTTAGACACTGCTGACCATGGGTTTGTCATCTGCAGTGCACCCCATCATGTTTTAATGGCTGCTTTGCCATGAGGTAATATCCCTGTTTTCCTCCTCTGGGGAGACGCATTATGGAAGAGTCTGGGAGCTCAGCCTTCTCAGGGTATTTTTCTTCCTCCTGTTACCCTCATCCTCTCACCGTATTTTCGGTCATCTGCTCAGCGTTCTGACTCTAAGTGCCAAGGTAAATAAATAATGCTTCGGAAAATTTGACACCCCAGCTGAATAACCACAGTCACCAAATGAGAGAAATGCTAGCTATTTCCCAGACACAGAGACGCGTGTTTTCTTCCCTTTCTTTAATTTCCGTAGGTCTTTGGCAGTTCAGTCTGGAAAAGTAAAAGTTCTTTACCCAGAAGACACTCAGTAATTTAAAACTCCCCTTTCAGAAGGTCTCCAGTGGGAGAAGGGAGGGGGAGGGAGGTAGGGAGGGCTCCCACTCCAGCTGTTAACAGCAATCTTGGCTTGCTGGCAGGCCTGTAATCCAAGCACAGCTCACTGAAAGGCTGGAGCATCAGTGTCTACGAAGCAATTCAGCAGCCACTGAAACGCACACTGCCCAGACTTCAGGCTAGTTGTCATTCTTGTTTCTCTGGCAAGGGGCTCCAAGAAAGGTTTGGAATTTATGCAGTCTGACACACTGTGGGCAATGACTGGGCTGTCCCTCTGCTTTTCATTCTCTGCCTCCTGCAGGCAGCAGCCCTCAGCCCCGAAAGCCAGGACCCACTGGAAACTCTCGCATTTAAGCAACTCTATTTTTCACTTTTCTTCTTTCCACTGTGCTGTCAAGAACCAGGCAGGCTTTGTGGGAGGTGCCCAAGGGGTTGCTGATCCTGCTTATTATTTTCTAGAAACAGAAGCCAATGTCAGGCCACCCCTGCCAAAACCTGAATAGTTAGCACATTGTATTCTCTAAAAGCTCAGGTTAACGTCTAAAAAAATATATTTTTTAAAAACCCACATAATTAGAGTGTTTGGGCAGTAAGTCCTTGAGTTTCACTGTCTGTTTCTTCTAGCAGCTGCTTTCCAACTCCTCTGTGATAGCCAACACTGCTAAGGGGAGTCTCCAGGGCGCAGCTAGGATCCAGAGGAATAGCTGCTTTGACAGAGATCCAGGAGACCTTGGCATTGTCCAGGGGAAATGCATTTTTTTTTTTCAGATAACTGCAGCCAGCACAGATGGAAAGTGCATCCCTTCCCTCAAGGGTCTGACAGAACAGCACACATCCAGGAGCTGCACTTTTTCCCAGCTCCACCCAAGCAGCCTTACTTGTTCATACACACACACACACATACACACACACACACACACACACACACACAGAGAGAGACAGACAGACAGACAGACAGAGACAGAGACAGAGAGAGACAGACACAGAGACACAGAGACAGACAGACAGACAGACAGATAGGCCCAGACAGAGAAACAGAGAGGCAATGAAGGGTAGAATATCTTTCCCATGCAATCCCTGCAGTGTCTCTGACAAAAAGAGAGAGCTCAAGCACTGGTACCAGGAACAGACAGAAGCAAAGAAATGAAAAGCTGTGTGGAAAATTCTGCCTAGTCCCAGAGGTTGTTGACAATAGAGTCTCTGGGATGACAAAGACTGGGATCCAGGATCCAGGACTGACAATCAAACACTTGTTCTTGGCTGCATAGCAGATGTTTGCCTTCTGTGCTTGCCTCATATACGCTTTAAAAACTCAAGGTGATTATCCTATGTAATTTGTGCACACTTTCTCTCCTCTCTCTCTCTCTCTCTCTCTCTCTCTCTCTCTCTCTCTCTCTCTCTCTCTCTCTCTCTCTCTCTCCCCTCTGTCTCCATCTGTATCTGTCTCTCTATATCTCTTTTTCCCTCCCGCCATCTCTCTCTTTCAGCTTCAAGCAGCTCATCAACCATAGGATGGACTTGAACACTTGGTGTCTCTGCTTCCACCTTCAGGTTGCTGGGGTGGTGGGTATGTTCTAGAAAGCGAATTTGTGGATTTCTGTACTCGACCAACTGAGTTGTACCCCTAGTCCTGAATGACATCCTGTTAAATAATTTTAAGTGTTTAACCAAAGTCATAAAATACTCATCTAGATAGGCCAATATCAAATCTGAGTCAGCTCCACTTGATCATCTGACATTGCTCCTGGTTAAAAATTGTCCTTAAATCAATTAACTATAGTCTTATATTGTTTTTTATAAGCACTATGAAACATATGAATGGGGTGATGCCATACACATGTGTAGGGAGGCAGGGATGATAGGAAAGGATTGTGTCTGTGATTCTTTGACCCCATATTTATCCACACAGCGAATGGAGCCCATACCACAGATATTGCTAAGATCCAGGGAAGAAAAGGCAGTGAGGAGTAATTTTTCAATTCTAGTTCTAGTTACAAAATACAAAACTAATGTTCTCCTCTCTGTCCGTTGTCCCGCCAAGTAGCTCTTAATCAGACTTCAGTTTGACAGCTTTAAAACTCTATCTCATTTCTTGCCCCCTGAAGCTGAGGCAACTAATGAGCAGAAAAATGACCAGAGAAGAAAAAAAGAAGAAAAGTTAACTAAAGGGATGATGTCAGAAACTGTGACACACAGCCTGCGATGTGGAGACACTGGACTGCCCAGGGAGTTTCGCCAAGAACTAGAGGAGATTTGATTATTATTTTAGAAGGTTTTCATTTGCAGGACCTTTTCCAACAAGGAAGGGGACAGTCAAATTGACCATTTTACCCAATTAATGTCAGAGAATTAAAAATCAGAAAGGAGGAAGGAAAGAGGAAAAGAAGGAAGGAAGGAGAGAAAAGAGGAGGAAGGAAGGAAAGAGAGGGAGGGAAAAAGGAGGGAGGGTGGGAGGGAGGAAAACAGAACACATAAAGAAATTTCTGGGCACTTTCTGTATAGACAGTGGGTGATGAGGAAAAGAATGTCTCTAAGCCTTGAGTGCTTGCAAGGTGGGGTGTCCCTATGTGAGCTTGTGAGCTTCATATGCTACCTTTCATGCTGGCCTCACTGAGCATCCCCTGTGGTTTCTGTCTGTGTCTCCTCTGCTATGGTATCTCCTAACATCTGTGGGATCAGCTTGTATACTATTAGAAGGTGAGAGGACCTTTAAGAGACCAGACCTAAAAGAAAAATCGTAGGTCACTTAGTGTGCCCTCAAAAGGAACTGTGGGAGCTCAGTGCTTCCCTCTTTTCCTCCTTTGCTTTTGGCCATGGGATAAATGACTCTACCTCATCACAGCTTGTTCCCATGCCTCCCTTGCCACAGGCCATTGCCTCAACTGGGAGCCAAAATCAACCTTTCCCTTTTGGAAGTTGATCAGCTCAGACACTGTGATAGTCATGGAAAACTGGCCAGCACAGCATGTCTCTCTGAGCATAGCCTTGGTCAGAAGATGAAGGACTCACATTCTGGCGACCTTTTTCTTATTCTTATGACCAAACACTTGATAAAAGGCAACTTTGGAGCAATGATTTATTTTATCTCGTAGTTTAAGAAGGAATCCTATCCATCCTGGTGAAGAAGGCAAGGTAGCAGCAGGTATGGTGTACCTGTGTACCTGTAGTTAAAGAGAGATCTGTGCAGCCAATGGGATGTGGCACCATGTTGGGGTGAAGGACGCCATGAGTGAATGTGTAAGGAGTTCATGGTGTTTTGAGTGAATGTGTACAATTGCAAGGACTCTAAGGCCTCAAACCCATAACAACTGGCACTGTCTTCCTTTGGTCTGTGTAAGGATGTTAATTAAGAGTGCAAAAGAAAGCAACCTCAGTCTCCTCCTCCCACAGGATTGAAACCTGAGACTGCTGGCTACAGAGACCACCCACTGAAAGGAGCTAATCTGTCTCCTTATGCTGGACATAAACACACTGCCTTTTGTTTCTAGGTTGCTTTCTGGTAAATACAACTCCAGCAGTCAGCACAACCCACCCCCATCCCTGCTTTTCTGTGTGTCTACCATTTCTCTATTCCTGTCACCCCAGTCAGGTTTCTAGGACCAAGCCATGCAGAACATGCCACACTCACACTTAAAAGTGGGCCTTCCTTGCTCTGTTAAAGCTTTTGGAACCACTCTCTCAGACTGACTCAATGTGTGTTTCCATAGTAATTCAAATCCAATCAAGCTGACAGTGACTATAGACCATTGCAGATGGTCTTTGAAGGAGTTGTGTGGAGTTTATGATGTAATAATGCATTACCCCTTTGCCCTTACTTTGCTGCTCCCAGACATGACCCCCTCACCAATTGCCACAGAAAAGTCATTTAAGGTCACTTAAACTTGTACACTCATGGCAATGACAAATTAGAGTGGCCAATTTGCCTAATGGTTTTGGGTTATGTCACCATTTCTCCACTTCACACCTTTATAAAAATCCATCTGTGCATTTCCACAGATTGAACTTAGTGTGTGAGATGATGTGTAAATAGTGAGTGGGTTGGAATTCACTGGGGGAAGACTTAGGTGAAAGCAGCACCTTTCGTTTTTACAGAATCCTCTTTCCTGGATCAAGGATAAGACCCAGAAGCAAGTCCAAGGAGTGTGTACAGTGCCGACATCCCAAGCTAATACCTAGGAAGATGCTAAAGTATGGCTGCATGTGTGCGTAGGCACATGTGTGTGTAAGAGCAGTGGGTGCACTTTCCCATACAGACATGACATCTTCTTCTATTGCTCTATGCCTTAAGTTTTGAGACAGGCCCTCTCCTTGAACTTCAGTTCACTATTTCAGTTACTGGCTAGCCAGTGAGCCTGGTATGGGGCGGCGCACCTCTCTTACCCACCCCCAGGGTGGGACTGCAAGCATTTAGCCACCATGCCTGGTTTTTATGTGAGTTCTGTGAATCTGAACTTAATCCTCATTCTCGAGCAGCACGTGCTTTACTTTAGAGTCAACTCCCCAGCCCATGAAGGGTGATTTTTTTTTATAGCCCCTTTTCAGTCTCAAGAGTTTATTGACTGTACTTACCATACCTTGCTAAGAGCTTTTACTTTGATGAATGATAGTGCTTGAATTCGTAAGCAGAGTTTATGGGATTGACCACAGGGATTCTAACTTATTCTGCTGTCTCTAATTTATTCCTCATCATCTAAAAACTGCACAGCAGATATGAAATTGATCATGAACAATGGGAGGATATCTGTGTGAGTTTAGGGTCACAGTGTTTTGGAGTGGTGCTAACTAAACCCAGTGACAAAGATTAGAAAGGACCTTGTTCTCCCAGAAGCCAATGCCACATTTTATATGTGGAATAAAGCAATAATATGTGGCATTTTCATATCTAAGCAGTGGTTACAAGTGACAACCCTGGATGGAACTCAGATACACAGGAGTACATCCTATATCTACCTATGGTTCACTCCTAACAGCATATAGATCCCTAATTGAACTGGATGGAAATCCTACTTTTCATAGAAAGGCTTTTGTTGGAAGATTCATCTATATGATCTTGTTCCCCTCACTGTTATGGACACATATGTTGGCATGCAGTGAAATTCCAACAATCAGACAGTGAAGCAAAGCTAGTGAGGGACTTCTAGGGAACTTTTCCTTGCACAGCCACACAAGGTGGAGGAGGTACTTTTTTTCCCACTCTGGATACTGGTAGAAGGCAGGTGCAGAGCCTTCAAGAGCTGTAGCTAGGCAGTGCCTGGAGGAACAAGTCTTGGGATGAACACAATTAGAAGGAAATTAAATAACCCAGCAGCATTTAACTTTGTGGATGGACTAACCAAAATGATGTGCTGTTATTTTGAACTACTTCCAGCAGACAGGAAAGGAAAGGTCTGGGTGGTTGAATTGTCAAAATGTTGGATGAGTGTGACAGTAGATATAAACATGTCAGTAAATAATCTACTGTCTCATCCTCACAATGTAGAATACTTATTTTTAATGTGCAAATGATAGCAGGGAAAGTTGGCTTAGAGATATTGAAAGAGTTATCCAAGTGGAAACTGCTACTGTGCTGCATAACACATTCAAGTCCATCTTGCCTGGTACAAAGTCTTTTGTATCCTTTGGTTTCTTTGAACCACGTAGATATAGCTATGTACAAATAGTGATGTATAAATAGTGATGAACTGCTTTCATTACAACAGTTCAAATGGTATCTCAATTGCAGAGGATGCTTTACAGAGCACAACTCTGAAGTCTTAACATGAGAGTGAAGGTGGGGGCTGTTACCCTATTGGTAGAATATTTTCTTAGCGTGGAGAAAGCCTTGGGTTCAATGTCCAGCAGAGCTGTTCATGAAACAGCACACCTGTCACTGTAGTTACCGCTGTAACTGGCAGCATGAATCTGGGAGTGTAGAGCCTAAAAATGAAGTAGGCAATGCTATTAAGGGCATCAGTCACTTATATTCTACAGTTATTTCTGATGTTTAAGCAAGGTCATATGAGCAAAGTTCACATGAGTTCAAGCTTTATACAGTCATGAGGGCAAGGAGTGTTCACCTAAGTTTTAGCTGGTGTACAGTCATGAGGACAAATCATGCTTGGGTGCAGCATCTGAATAGTAAGATAACCCGAAGCCCACTCCTACTTACTACTTTCTTTGAAGGTGCATGAAAGAACATTCCCAGAACAGCCCTATGCTTGGAAGGCAGAGGTCACAGGACTCTTGTCCTGTTTTCCTAGAGTTCTGACACAAGCTCTCAGAATTCTCCTCACACAGCTTCATTCATGGACCATGTTCTAATGGTCATGGAATCTCATATATTTGAGATTAACCTGGAGTACATAAGACTCTTTCTCAAGAAATAACAAACAAGAGCCAGAGTGATAGCTTAGTCCATACAGTGCAACCATGAAGACCTGAGTCAGATCTCCCTGCACTCACATTTTTAAACTTTTTTCTTTTTATATCTTTTTTTATTAATTTATTAATTTATTCATATTACATCTAGATTATTAGCCCTTCCCTTGTTTCCCCCTATTCCTCCCTCCCTCCCACTTGCCCCTTCTCCCCTCCCCTATGTCTGTGATTGAGGGAGACCTCCTCCCCCTCTATATGCTCTTAGAGTATTGAGTCTCTTCTTGGTAACTTGCTATCCTTCCTCTGAGTGCCGCCAGGCCTCCCCATCCAGGGGATGTGGTCAGAAAAGGGGCACCAGAGTTCGTGTGAGAGCCAGATCTCACTCTCCACTCACCAGTGGAGAATATCCTGTTCATTGGCTAGATCTTGGTAGGGGTTCGAAGTTTACTGCCTATATTCTCCTTGGCTGGTGCCTTAGTTTGAGGAGGACCCCAGGACCCAGATCCACCTGTCATAAAGTTCTTTGTGTAGGTTTCCAGGACCCTGTAAGTGGCCACTCATAGGTTGTTTATGCTCTAGTGGATGACGCTACCTCAGTGAACACTCAGAACAAACTGGATGCAATGGGAAAGAAGAAAGTAAGAAAGGAAGGAAGGAAGAAAGAAGGAAGAAAGAAGGATAGTTGGTAGATTTATTGAATATAGACATAGTTGGAGGGGAGACGTGGAGCACAGATGTGATTATATAATACATTGTATACGTGTATGTAATTCTCAATAAATAAATGTCTTTAGAAACCAAGCATGGCTGCATCCATCCACTTGTAAGCTCCCTGTGTCAGGAAGGCAGAGACGGGTCAATATCTGGGGCTCACTGGCTAGCCAGTCTAGGCTATATGGCACTGATAGAGTCAATCTTGAAAAAAAAAAACCAACAAACAAAAAACAAGAAAACAAGCTAGATGGATCCTGAAGAATGACTCTCAAAGTTGTCCCTTGCTCTCCAAAGGCACAGGCACACATGTATAAACATGGAAACTACATATGCGAGCGTATGCGCGCGCGCGCGCGCGCGCACGCGCGCGCACACACACACACACACACACACACACACACACACACACACACGATGAGAAACAATTTCTCTGTCAAGTGATTAGCCCAAAGTTCAGCGACAGCGGTAGCTAGGACAGCTTCAAAACCTAGCATCTGCTGGGGAAGTGAGATTGTCAAGCAAGTCAGGACTGAAAGCCACTGATTAGCTGTCTCAAGATGAATGGGAAGCAAGGTACCCCTTTGTATAGCTAAGGGGAGCACCCTAGATCTCCTATGAAATAGATCTCCTAAGAAATAGAAATACAAGTACAATGCTAAAACCTGTCCCCTCCCTTCTCTTTATAGCAGAATGCATTTCTGTTCACTCCCATAACACAACCATTTGGAATTAAAGGAGACAGTGATTTAGGGGGTTGGGGTGACTCTGGGTGGGAAGTTGATGGCTGCAGAAGGCCATGGAGCTGGCAGAGCAGCCTAGGGGCTCTGAGCCTCCTGCTTATCAACCATCAGAATGGCAGAGCCGGAGGGACACTCTGCCCTGAAAAAATGGAATAAAAAAGAAAACAAAACAGAGAGAAAACACAAAAAAAGCAGGCTGTTAAAAAAAAAAAAAAAAAAAAAGCTGGCCTCCAGGAGTGGCTTCTACCTGCCCTATTTCACCACAACCCTGGGAGACTTTTAATTACTTGGCTCTTTTACAAACAGGGCTGACTATTTTGTCAGAGGGTCAAGGATAACAGCGGGATTTGCCCTTTCCTTATGCTTAAAGGGACACCACCCCCACCCCCCACACAGTTTCAGGGAAACCCAACCTAGAATGGCTTGTCAAGAAGGGCAGGCATTTCATTCCTCTCACTCCCCAAGTCTCACTGGTTCAAAAAAAAAAAATACACCTCTCCTGGAGGCTGGACTTTATCAGTCTAGGAGAAATCAGCAGGATCAGACACCATGGAAAAAAACCAGAATAAGACTTTGTCTGAGGTGCAGGTTTGGTGCTCACACTGAGCAGTTCTGGAGAACAGAGATGGAAAACACAAAAAGAAACCCATGAACAAATGCTCATCATTAAAAAGGACTGAATTTGAGGATGGTGGGGAGAATGAGACAGGAAGTGCTCTTTTGTGCTTATTCTTCTCAATTTAGGAACCACATCCTCTTTCAGGATGGTGTAGACTGCACCTTGCTCAGGCTCACATATAATTAAGCATTCACTGATAAGCACCAGTAACATTTTCCACTGGAGGAATTTAAAAGCTAATTGACAAGATTACCTCCAGTGGAAGATCTTGGTCTCTACATTGTGGTTAAATATGGTGACCAGGACTAGAAAGATGTCACAGTCAACAAAGTACCTAATACCAGAGCTTGAGACCTTAATTCGCTCTCCAGCACCTACCAATAAGCAAGAAGCTGGGGCTTTGTGCCTATAATTCCAGCATGGGGAGTGCAAACCAGAGGATCCCTGGAGTTCAGTGGCAGCCAACCTAGCCAATTAGTGAGCTCTAAGTTCTAGAAGGGGGAGGGGCTTTCCTACTTAGGGCTTGTCTTTAAACTTTCATATTTTGCTTGTCTCCTTGACTGCAAATCTTTAGCAGTGCAGGACTCCAATAACAAAAAAATAAAAAGCCAATCCAGAGTCAGTATCACAGAAGAATATCACTGGCTGAGGCCCCAGATTTTTCTATATCTCTGGTGAGTTGCTTTGTAAAACTTCCAGGAAGTTCAGAGAAGCTGCCTTGACATCACTGAGAAACCTTGGAGAAGCATCACCAAGGGAATGACACATTCTGGGTGCTGAAGCTAAGATATTTGTAGCCTCTCTCAGTACTGATGGATGTTACAGTCCTTCTTTGAGCTTTCTCCTTGTGTGCAGTCACTTTAATGAAGGCATTTAACAATTTAACCCACCTTGCTTTATCTTGCCTCTGAGTTTTCTCCACTCACTCAATTTCTTTATCTTTATTCAGATAAACCCTTGTTGGAATAAATAATACATAGTTAAGACATGGGGAAACAACTGAACTAAAGATTTGGCTTTACTTCCCAAACAATACATGCTGTCAAATCATGTAACCAACCCAAGTGATAGATTTGGATACAGAATGACAATGACTTTTTTTTCATGCTTAAAATTATTATGATTTAGGTGGCTCCCCTATCCTACTGTAAGGCAAAGTTGTTTCAAATAGTTCATTTAATCACCTTCACTTCTTTCCTTTGTTTCCATTTTGAAGAATATGGACATTCACCTGACCAGAACTCCTAGATTTTTAAAATAATATTAAAGATTTTCCCAAATTAAAGACATATTTGAATAGCAAATTGCAATAAAAATATTTTTCTGACAGAAAACAGATGCCCTCCTTTCAAATGTTAGCTGGTGTATGATGTACTAGACAGTTTTATGTAAACCTGACACAAGCTGGAGTTATCTGAGAGGACAGTGTCAATTAAGAAAATGTCTTCATTAAATGGAGCTGTAGGCAAGCTGTTAGGGCATTTGCTTAATTAGTGATTGATCAGGGAGGGCTCAGCTCATTGCAGGTGGTGTCATCCCTGAACTGATGGTCCTAAGTTCTATAAGAAAGCAGGCTGTGATCCAGCTGGGGCACAGCCAGCAGAGGTGAGCTGCTTCGCTGTCCCTGACCCCCATTGTGTAGCATCCCAAAGAGGACTATGGATGGCCCCAGCAACATTCAGCAGAGGATCCTCTCTGCCTATTCCCTACCAACCTGATTCACCTGGGCTACACTTAGTTGGTGTGATATACACACGGTCCCATTGCCCACCATCACAAGGAAGCCTAAGGGGGAAAGAAGAAGAAAGACTCAGCATGGAGCCCTCACTGCATATTATCTACCTACTTGATCCACTTAGGGCACACACAACAAAGGCTTGAGGGATCCCAGGAACATTCAGGTCCACCAAGACACAGCTACCAGAAGAAAGCAACTGGCTATTCCCTAGGTTCATTTACAGGCCAAAGGCTTTCCATGAGAAGTCCTGCATTAGGAACATTTACGCAACACCAAAGATAACCAGATGGCCAGCATAGAAACAAAATCAACAAAAGCCATGGCAGTATGGAACCACCAAGTCCAGCTATTCTAATACATAGGTAACCTAACACAGTTGAAGCACAAAAAGATGACCCCAGATCCAACCTTATAAAGATGATAGAGGCAAGTAAAGAGGAAATTAGAGGAAAATACAACCAAACAGGTAGAGGTCTTTAAAGAGGAAATAAATAAATTCCTTAAAGAAATATAAGAAAACACAATTAAATAGGTTAAGGAAAAGAATAAAACTGTTCAAGACCTCAAAATAGGAGTAAAAGAAATGAAGAAAACACAGACTGAGGGAATACCAAAATGGAAAATCCAGGGAACAGAACAGGAACAATAGACTCAAGCATTATCAACAGAATTCAAGACATTAAAAAATAAAAGAATCTCGGGCATAGAAGATACAATAGAAGAAATTGACACAACAATCAAAGAAAATGTTAAATCTAAAAAATTCCTGACACAAAATATTCAGAACATCTGGGATATTATGAAAAGACTCAACCTAAAAGTAATAGGAATAGAAGAAGGTAAAGAGTTGCAGCTCCAAGGACTAGAAAATATTTTCAACAAAATCTTCGAAGAAAATTTCTCCAACCTAAAGAAAGAGATGCCCATAAACAAGCAAGAAGCATAAAAAACATTAATTAGATTGGACCAGAAATAAAAATCCTCCTGCCACATAATAATTAAAACACTAAATCTACAAAACAAAGAAAGAATATGGAAAGCTATAAGGGGAAAAATCCAGGTAACATACAATGGCAGAACTATGAGAATTACACATGACTTCTCAACAGAGGCTCTAAAAGATATGAAGAACTGGACAGATTTCTTGCAACCTCTAAGAGACACGACATGTCATCCCAGACTAATATACCCAGTGAAACTCTCAGTTATCATAGATGGAGAAAACAAGATATTCTAAGACAAAACCAAATTTAAACCCAGCCCTGTAGAAAATACTAGAGGAAAAACTCCAAACTAACTACATCCAAGAAAACACAGAAATAATTTCACACCAGCAAAATAAAGACTTGGAAGCACACACACAATACTATCATCAACATCAAAATAACAGAAATAACAATAATCATTAACATCTCTCAACATAATTGGCCTCAATTCCCCAAGAAGAAGACACTGACTAACAGAATGGATACAAAACAGAATCCATCATTCTGCTGCATACAAGAAACACACCTCAGCAACAAAGACAGATACAATCTCAGAGTAAAAGGCTAGAAAATGGCTTTCCAAGCAACTAGACCAAAGAAGCAAGTTTGAGTAGTCATTCTAATATCTAATAAGATAGACTAGCAACCAAAATTAATCAAAAAAGATGAAGAGGGGCACTTCATACTTATCAAAGAAAAAATCCACCACTCTGAACATCTATGCCCCAAAATACAAGGGCACCCACATTCTTAAAAAGAAACATTACTAAAGCTTAAATCATACATCGAACACTCTCACCAAAGGTCATATAGACAGAAACTAAATAAAGAAACAACGAAACTAACAGACATCATGAATTACATGGACTTAACAGATATCTACAAAACATTCCATTCAAACACAAAAGAATATAACTTCTTCACAGCACTTCAATGAATCTTCTCCAAAATTAACAACATAGGAGGCCACAATGCAAGATACAAGATACAAGATACAAGAAACAAGAAATACAAGATAAAAGAAAATTGGAATAAATAATTCTATCTTATCAGATCACAGTGAATGATGCTGGACTGCAATAGCAGCAGAAAAATCATAAAGCCTGTAAATTCATGGAAACAGAGCAAGTATCTGCTCAGTGACTTAGTCAGAGAGGAAATAAAGAAATTTAACTCTTTCTAGAATTCAATTAAAATGAAGACATCATATACCCAAACTCATGGGACACAATAAAAGCAGTGCTAAGAGGAAAGTTCATAGCACTAAGTGCCTTGATAAAGAAATTGTAGAAATCTCATACTAGCAACTTAAAAGCTCACCTGAAAGCTCTAGGACAAAAAGAAGCAAACATACCCCAGAGAGGTAAAAGGCAGGAAATAAACAAACTTGGGACTGAAATCAATAAATTAGAAACAAAGAGAATAATGCAAGGAATCAACAAAACCAAGAGCTTGTTCTTTGAGAAAATCAACATGATAGAAAAATCTTTACCCAAACTAACTAAAAGACAGGAAGACAGTACCCAAATTAACAAAATCAGAAACAAAAAGGAGGACATAACAGCAGACATCATTAGGTCTTACTTCAAAAGCCTGTATTCCACAAAATTGGAAAATAAAAAGGAAATAGACATTTTCCTTGATAGCTCAGTTACCAAAGTTAAATCATGATCAGATAAACAGTTTAAACTGTCCTATAATCTCCACAGAAATGAAATCAGTCATCAAAAGTCTCCCAACCACCACCACCCCTCACCCCTGCCAAAAAGAAAGAAAGAAAGAAAAAAAAGCCCTGGGCCATATAGTTGTAGTATACGTACAGTTTACCAGACTTGCAGAGAAGAGCTAATACTCAAACTATTGCACAAAACAGAAACAGAAGGAATATTGCCAAACTTATTCTATGAGGCTTCAGTCACCCTGACACCTAAACCATGCAAAGACTCAACAAAAAAAGATAATACTTCAGACAAATATCCCTTGTGAACATTGATGCAAAAATAATCAATAAAATACTCACAAACGGAATCCAAGAACACATAAAAAACATCATCTGCCATCAAGTAGTACTCACCCTAGGGATGTAGGGTTGGTTCAACACATAAAAATCTATCAATGTGTTTCACCATATAAACAATCTTAAAGAAAAAAAAAACACATGATCATCTCATTAGATACTGAAAAAACATTTGACTAGTACCCCTTCATGTTAAAAGTCTTCAAGAGATGAGTGATATAGGCCCATATCTAAATACAAAAAAGGTAAACATACAGCAAGATTATAGACAACATCAGGTTAAATGGAGAGAAACTTAAAGCAATTTCACTGAAATAAGGGACAAGACAAGGCTGCCCTCTCTGTAATGGTTTAATATAATACTTGAAGTCTTAGTTAGAGCAATAAGTGCAGTGCAAAAAATGCAAAAAAAAAAAATCCATATCTATCACCCTGCACAAAACTCAAGTCCAAGTGTGTCAAAGACCACTTACACCAGAAACACTAATTCTATTAGAAGAGAAAGTTGGGAAGGGCCTCATTGGCACTGGACACAACTTCCTGAGCAGAATAGTAACAGCTCAGGCAGAAGGATCAATAATTATAAATGGGACCTCTTGAAACTAAAAATGTTCTATAGAGCAAAGGACACTATCAATAGAACAAAACAGCAATCTACTGATTGGGAAAAAATCTTCACCCGTCTTGCATCCAACAAAGGGGTAATATCCAAAATATATAAAGAACTCAAGAAATTGAACACTAACAAACAAAATAATCCAATTTTTAAAATGGGGCATGGAGCTAAATAGAGAATTCTAAACAGAGGAACCTTGAATGGCAGAGAACACTTAAAGAAGTGTCCAATGACCTTAGTCACCAGGGAAATGCAACTCAAAACAACTCTGAGATTCTATCTTATACCCATCAGAATGGGTAAGATCAAAAGCTCAAGTGATAGCTCATGCTGGCGAGGATGTGGAGAAAGGCGAACACTCTTCCATTGCTGGTAAGAGTGCAAACTCCTACAACCACTCTGGAAATCGATCTGGCACTTTCTCAGAAAACTAAGAATAACTCTACCTCAACACCCAGCTGTACCATTCCTGGGCATATACCCAAAATATGCTCTACCTTCCAACAAGAACATTTTATCAACTATGTTCATAGCAGCTTTTTTGTAATAGCCACAAACTAGAAACAATCTAGATGTCACTCACTGGAAGAATGGATAAAGAAGCTGTAGTACATTTATACAATGGAATATGACTCAGCTATTAAAAATGAAGGCATGTTGAAATTTTCAGGCAAATGCACAGAGCTAGAAAAGATCATCCTGAGTAAGCTAACTCAGCTAAAAAAGAAAAAAGAAAAAGAAAAAGAGAAAAAGAAAAAAAAGAAAAGAAAAGCCTATTTTAGCCATATAATATAGGATAAACATATTACAATTCACAGACTCAAATAATATAAACCACAAGGAGGAGCCAAGGAATGATATTTAAATCTCATTCACAAGGGGAAAGAGAACAGACAACTAGACAACAAAAGCAGCTGAAGTGAGGGAACAGCATAGGAGAGTGATCTCGGAGAGAAGTAATCATGGAGATCAGGCCTGGGAGTAGCAGGGTGGGAAGACAGAGGGCTCGTAGAGAGAATACAACACATGGATAGCGGAATCACTGTGACAAGCTTGAGAACTAAAACAGGGTAGGCTACTGGAAGAATATGAGGGGGACTCCAGCTGAGAATCCTAGTATCAGGGGTCATGAAGACTGAAGAGGCAACCCTCTAACTAGTGAATAGTGCAAATGGAGGGAAGAGAACACTACCTTACCAACAAAAACGTATTTACCCTACCTATAAGATGTGCAGGGATAAAAAAAAAAAAATAGAGCAGATAGAACAGAGATCAAGGGAATGTCTAATCAACACCTGGCCCAACTTGAGACACACCCCATGAGAGAAAGCCAACCCATGACACTATTAAGGATACTCTGCTTTGCTTCTAGACAGGACCCTAGCATATCTGTCCTCTGAAAGGCTCACTCAGCAATGCTTCAAAACAGATGCTAAGACTCACAGCCAAACATTGGACGAAGTGTAGGTTGTCTTGTGGAAAAACGCGGGAAAGGCTAGAAGGACCTAGAAGTAACAGGAACTCCACAAGACCAACACAGCCATCTAAACATGGCCCAGAAGGGCTTGTGAAGACTGAATTACCCAACTGAAGACCATGCATGGACTAGACATAGGCCCCCTACACAGATATAGCTGATGGACTGCTTGGCCTTTATGTAGGTCCCCTAGTAAGAGGACCAGGAGCCGTTTCTAACAAAGACTCTACTACCTGCTTTTTGATTACCTTCCCCAGGCAGTGGGGGGCTCCCCTTTTCAGAGGGGCCAGGCTCAATTGGGTGGGTCTGTGTCTGCTTTGTGAGAAGCGGGTAACGAAGGTTCATTTGCAGCTCTGAATCCGAGAGAGGTAGAGGCAGGAGCTCAGTTTTGTTCTGGTGGACAAAAATGACTGCTTCAAGAA
The DNA here is from genome assembly GCA_907169655.1 of Acomys percivali. Classification (NCBI taxonomy): domain Eukaryota; kingdom Metazoa; phylum Chordata; class Mammalia; order Rodentia; family Muridae; genus Acomys; species Acomys percivali. The sequence continues at coordinate 28,983,458 of OU015749.1, read as the reverse complement.
TAGCCAGCTGCTTGCTGCTGCAGATGTACACTGCAGTAGGCAGAGCAGAGCTACAAAGATGGTGGCAGTAATCCTCACTGACAGGCCAGTGACTGGTAGAAGCTCGAGGAGGCCAGCAGCATGCGGCTGTCTGAGGAACAGTTAAGCCCCGAGTCCAGCAATAAATTCTTGAAGGAAGAGGGGAGCCCTTCCTTCCCCAGAATAAAGGGTGAGTTTCAGATGGTCGTTGTGAAATAGATGATGTTGTTCCTCCTTTAATTTGTATGAAACAGGGACTTATAAACCTTGGGCAGGGAGAGGCATTTTAAGGATGAATGTGCTTGATTAGCTGGGGCTAGGGTACCAGGGATAATTCATTTACATGCAATATTCCAGTCCTCTCACAAGAAGAGAGACACAGTACTGAATTATCCTATGGGTGCAGGAAGAACCCCAAGTAGAGTTCATGGTCATTTGCTGAAAGCTAAGGTCTCAGCACAAGGTGGGGGTATTTCCAGGAATTCCCCAGGTGTTTGCTGAACAGGTTCTCCAAGGAGATAGGGATTTGAACATGTTTTTCCCTTAAGGCTTAAGTGACATTCCTCAGGTAGAGGCTGTGGGGATTTGGGCTCCACAGATCAGGCAAAGAGGGAGCCCTGCTGACAAAGGAAGTCCATCACTTTTGCACCAAGATCAGGAGCTGTCTGCTAATGCCAGGTTTCCTCCTTAATGGCAGGGTCCCACAGTTATATACTCATTTGTAAGTGGATATTAGCCACAATGTACAGGATAAACATGATTCAATCCACAGACCCAAAGAAACCCAGGAGGGCCCAAAGAGGAGGGCCCAAGGATGAATCTCACTCAGAAGAGGAAATAAAATAGACATCCGAAGTAGATGAATGGAGGGAACTGGGTTGGAAAGGGGGGGAGGGTAACAGTGTGGGGATCACGTGTGGAAAGAGCTGGTGGGGAGCGGGTCAAGGACTGGGACAGAGATGGAAATCAGTGGGGGGAGGGGCTGCAATCTGTGGGACAGAGGAGGCTCCCAGGAATCTCTAGGAGTGACTCTAGCTGAGATTCCTAGCAGGGAGGGTTAAAGAGCCTGAAGTCACCACCTCCTGTAGCCAGGTGAAACTTCCAGTGAAGGGAGTGGGACACCAAACCACCTATAAAACCTTCAACCCAAAATTTGTCTTACCTAGAAGAAGTGTAAGTATTAAGATGGATCAGAGATTGTGAGAATGACAATGACTGCCCCAACTTGAGATGTACCCCATGAGAAAGAGCCAATCCCTGTCACTATTAGTGATACTCTGCTATGCTTGCCGAGAGGTGCCCAGAATAAGTCACTTCAGAGAGACTACATCCAGCAACTGATGGAAACAGATGCAGAGACCCATAGCCGAACAGTAAGCAGAACTTGGGAGTTCCGTGGAAGAGTAGGAGGAAGGACAGAAGGAGTAGGAGGAGTCAAGGACACCACAGGAAGACGTACAGTGTAAACTAACCTGGGCCCATGGGGGCTCACAGAGACTGAACCACCATCCAAAGAGCAAACATGGGCTGGACCCAGGCCCCCTACACGTATAGCTATGAAGCCTCGTCAACGTGTGGATCCCCTAAGAGTGGGATTCTATAGCCTGGATTCCTTTTCCCCTAGCTGGGCTGCCTGTCAGGCCCCAGTGGGAGAAGATGCAGTTAGTCCTACCGTGACTTGAGGTGAGAAGGAGAGGTGGAAATCACAAAAGGGATGCTTGGAGGTGGGATTGGGAGGACAGGTGAGAGGAGGCTGGGATCAGGTTGTAAAGTGATTAAATTTAAAACATTCAAAAAAAAGAAAGAAAGAAAGAAAGAAAGAAAGAAAGAAAGAAAAGGAAAAGAATAAAGAAAGCAGGCTAGTAAGCCACTATGAGCAAGCCAATAAGCAGCTTCCATGGCTTTTTCATCAGTTCCTGACTCCAGATTCCTTCCCTGGCTTCCTTCAATGATGGACTGTGGTAAGTGTATGCCAAATAAATCCTCTCCTACCCAACTTGGTTTTGGTAGTGATGTTCCTCATAGTAATAGTATGGCTAGGACTTATGTGCTGTGTTTATAAGAATGATGTGAACTTAAAAAAACAGAATAATGGACTGGTGAGATGGCTTAGCAGGTGAAGGATCATGCCACCAAGCTTAATGGCCTGATTTTGATCCTCATTTCTCCACAAGCATGCTATGGATACTTGCATACTTCTACACACACACACACACACACACACACACACACACACACACGCTAAATATACAAAAATACAACTTTTAAATTAAAAGAATGTCAAGCATTTGCTCCTTAGAGTTTTTCATTGTAATTGAATTTTTAAAGATTTTTATTTCTACCACTTTTGTAGGAAAGTGTCATACATCACAAATTCAATCACCTGAAACATGGAATTCAACATATTTCTTCATCTTCATGTATGAGGTATGGCCAGCCATCATCTGGGCCAGGCATAGGGCATTTCCATATTCTCACTGAGAAAGCTACTACCTCCTAGATAATTCCCTTCTCATCAGCTCTCAACCCTTGGGAAACAACCAACCATCTGTCCCTATATTTTTCTCAGCTCTGGACATTTACTTTGAATGGACTCAGGTAACAGGTGAGGTATGTGTGTGTTGTGTGTGTGTGTGTGTGCGTGTGTATCTTCTTTCACTTATTGTGATATTTTCAAGTTTACCATTGGTCAGCATGCACTTCATGCCCTCTTAAGACTGAAGAAAAGACAAAGTTTTCTAAGTTTAAGTATTTCTTATGTTTTCTAATAACTGGCTTAAATGAGATTCTAATAGTCATCATTTTATCTTGGTGCAGAGTGACTTTTCTTTAAAAAAAAAAAAAAAAAAAAAAAAAAAAAGCTCCAGGCATGGTGGTACACGCCTTTAATCCCAGCATTTGGGAGGCAGAGGCAGGAGGATCGCTGTGAGTTTGAGGCCAGTCTCAAAGAAAGTCCAGGATAGCCAAGGCTACATAGAGAAACCCTATGTCAAAAACAAACAAACAAACCAAAACAAAAACAAAGTCTTCTAAATGCCTAAATGTTTGTGTTATTTCGTATGTCCCAATCTTTTCCTTAAAAGATTGACTTAAATTATCCTATTCTAAATTCACTTAAGGAAGACCTGAGCACTCCATAGATATTTAGGTCCATTTTATAAATAGGTCACTGGAGTTTTGAAGAATTAATCATAAACCCTTGCCCCCTTATCCACCACGTTGGTTTGACAACTGATTTCAAAGTTTGTTACAAATGTAGTAAGTACACTTGGCCCAAACACACTATTCTGCATACCAGTCAAGGGTGCTGTGAGAGTTCTAAGCCTGGATAGTGTGGACTGAAGCTGTTCAAGTGTCTACACGGAAGTGCTCAGAACTGCAGCTGCCGGACACTGTGGGAACTACTATGCATGCTCCTGTTTATTTAACCTCACTGCGCATCTACCTCACCATCACCAGATCACAATTCAAAGTCTCTGCCAGTTAACACTTAGGGAGAAAGAAGCTGTGGACAGGAATATCCAGGATGCGCCTCTGGTGTGGGGTGGGGGG
>OU015749.1:28959503-28970672 GCA_907169655.1 Acomys percivali | reverse complement strand
TCTTCTTCTTCTTCTTCTTCTTCTTCTTCTTCTTCTTCTTCTTCTTCTTCTTCTTCTTCTTTTTTGAGACAGGGTTTCTCTCTGTAGCCTTGCCTATCCTGGACTCACTTTGTAGACCAGGCTGGCCTCGAACTCACGAAGATCCTCCTGCTTCTGCCTCCCGAGTGCTGGGACTACAGATGCCCAGCTCATCTTCCTTTCATTTTTTATATTGCCACTGAATCCTGAAATTTCCGAAGTAACTAAGAGACATGGAATTGAATCTTCTAATTAAATCTTACTTGTTGTTTTGGGAGCCTTAAAGGACAAAGAAAAGAAACAATTAAAAAGGGAGCTAACACTGGCTGACCGTGACTTGTAGAGCTCTTGCACAGCATGCTCAGAGCCCTGGATTTAGTCCCAGCACCACATACCCCAGGCATGTGCCTGTTAATCCAAGCAGTGGGAGGCAGAGGCAGAGGCAGAGGCAGGAGGAACAGAAGTTGAAGAACTTCATCCTCAGCCACTCCATAGCAACTTCAAGGCCAGTCTGGGATACAGGAGACCCTGTATGGGGAAAAGTAAATAAATAAACTCCGTGAGCCTTCTTTTCCCATAAGTCTTCCGTGGAGGCTAATGGGGTGGGCGGGGGGGGGGAGGGGGGGGGAGGCGGCGGGGGGACGTGAGTGTTACAAGGTGCCACATCTTCCTGCCTGCGGGAGATTTATTTATTGGGAATTATATTGCAAGGAAAAAGTCTAAATAAATGAAATCTCCAGTCGTTATGTCACATGTAGACGCACTGTGGAATAGAGTCACGATTCTGCAGCTATGTAAACGAAGCTGTCAAGAACTTGTTATTTTAAAGCTGGAAGCAGGCAGCTCCCCTGTGGGCCTCGCGGTCCCTCCTCCCAGCCTGATTCATGGCCAGCGCTGAGACACAGGAAGTTCATGTCTGCAGTAATCTAAACACCGTGAAAATGGAGCCTAAGGAGTGCACAGAAAGGTAAAAATAGGCTAAGCCCCATAACCCAGACAAGAATCATGCAGCTCAGCGGGACGGGAAGAAAGAAAAATTAAACTCCAGTTTACAGACCATTACCGAGTTTTTGCACAAGGAAAACAGAATTTCTATGGTCAAAATTTCTTAAGAACTTTAAGACAGGGAGAATAAATGGCTAAAGTAAGTGTGGAAACAAGTCTTTCTAAGCGTGGAGGTGCGTGGGCCTACCCAGGCCCCACAGTCGAGACACTGGCTCCTTAAAACAGCCGAGGGGCTAGTGATGTGGCTCAATAGGCAGATTGCTGGCTCCTCGGCTGCACCCGCAGCCCATGATAGCTGGAGGGAGGGAGGAACGGGAGGATACAAGGGATGGGATAACAACTGAGATGTACACTGAAAAAAAAAAAAAAATATATATATATATATATATATATATATATATATATATATATATATATGAAAGTTGGAGGTAGATGCTTGTAATCCCGAAAATAGGGAGATGGAGGCAAGAGAATGAGGAATTGAGGTCATCCTCAACTACAGGTTTGAAGCGACCCTGGGTATTTGAGACCGGATGAGGATATGTGCAGTAGTGAACCTCAGCGGCCTCAGCTAGAAACCACCCATTCATCTTGCATGAATTTTGGAACAGCATTGTGAATTAAGCGGTAGGATGTGCAGGTATTTGCTGTTCACGTCTGAGGTAGTTTTGTATGTGACTGTAAAGCGAAGTTGGGGTCAGGGCAAATGCTTCCGGTTCAGCTCAGGCAGTATGGGCTGTGCAGCTCTGAAGCCTGGGCTCTTTGTTTTGCTGTGAGTCAGCGCAGTTACAGGTCCAGGACTGCCACTGGGGGAAGAGTGCTTAAAACACGGCACGAGTATGTTCTGGTGCTGTGTCTTTTCCTGCCCTTAATAAAGATGAGCAATAATTTATTTCCAATTACACAACAATGTAAATTTAGCTGTCCCTCTTTCGCTAAGAGGAAATCAAAATGTCCTTTTTTTTTTCTATATTTAAGCAACAATAAAAGAAAAAAAAAGTCTTTATTTTAAAAACAAGGATTTAGAGTGAAGAACAAGCGACTCCTAGAAGTAGATGATTTGACTAGTAAGTTTCTCCCGTGGTAAATGCAAAAAAATTTAGTGTCCTAAAGCCCTGGCTTGGGGTCTCTGTTCAGCTTGTCTTGGGGCCATCGTGGCCCGCGGGAATCTGCTAGGAATGATCCTCTGACAGGCCAGACATGGAGAGCCATTCTGCTCAAATGAGGAGTAATGAAACCTGGCTGTTCTCATTAAAACAAAATACAATAAAAACACCCCCGTGCCTGCTGCTGGTGGGTGGAGTTAAAATGAACACAGGTAAACTTCAATTTCAAGGGGCAAGTGTTAAATTATTACCTTCTAAGCTGGCTGCCGAAGCTGCAGGAAACCTCGTCCCATTTTAATAATTCGCCTTTTGTTTGCAGCAGAAACAGAAACAGCGCGTTATGATTTGGAAGGGGATTTTATGTGCAATTAAGAGTGCCAAGAACCCCGACGTAACACATTCAGGTTCCCTAATTGGGCCAAGAGGAAACCATCATTTCTGAAGTGACTTGGGCACCTTAACCTCAGTTTAACTTCTCTGAAATACTTGGAATTATTTTGGTAGTGCCTGCTTATTTTCAGCAATTTCATTTAATGTTAAGGCTGTGTGTTTTCTAGCTGTGAGTTTCTGTTATGGGAACAGTGATAATGACCAGTTTCTTACATTACATTCTGAAACTGTCAAGAAAATTATCCTTTGTAAATGATTCTGTATGACGGTTTTTAAGAAATTATTTTCAATGTAACCTTACTACAACCCTGCCAAAATGCAGAGCCAAATTAATATCAATAGTGAAATAATTTCTGTCCAGACTACCAGTAAAATGCTGAGTATTTAGGGAAAGTATTTTCTGAAACTATAATAAAAATCTCATAGGTTTTTACATGCAGCTCTCAAATGAGTCTCTAATAATTAGTCTCGAATATTCTCATAATTTTTGCATAACTCCAACTACTGAAGTCAAATGTTAAATAAAACAACTCTAAATGAAGAAAGCAGAGAAAATCGCTTTAGTTTGTTTTAATCAATATTTTATTTCTTGCAAAGCACTATGGCTGCTTCTGGAAATCAATGGTACAGTGCGGCCTTTGTAGTTCAATTGACTTTCTGCTCCAGACCGTCAGCGTGGCTATTAACGCAAAGTGGAATTAAGATGGAGAGGCGCACACTCAGACCTGAATAATCCATACGCGTTTACGACGTACCCCAGGGTCTCCGAACATACTGTGCTGGGGAAGAACGGGCCTGACATCCTCCATATACTATTGACTTGTTGAATCCCAAATTCTTTAATCTGAATAAAAATAGCATTTTTCAATCTGACTGGCATTGGAGAGGTCCAGCTACAACCAAATCAATAACTCCTTAGAGACAGAAGACTGCCCATCAGCTACACAGAACGACCATGCACTGGCCAAGATGAGGAAGAAAAGAAAGCTTCATTTATATAACTACGTACCGTTACACATGGATTTATATTTATGTGTGATAAAATCTAGAAAGCTAGGATTAAATTTATTGAAACTTTGCCAGAGAAAGAAGAAAATACAGTAAGTCTTGGGAGAGGAGGAAAGGCAAATCCTGGAATCTGCTGACTCGAGAAAAATGTGCGAGAGGCGAAAGTGTAGCAATACTGGGCACGTGTGCCAGCAATGAAAGTCTTGTCCGGCTGTAGTTTGAAACTGTGAACAAAAATGTTAATGGTTCAGATATATACTGGGACATTCCACTGAATAGAAAGTTTCCCCTTAAACAATTTTCACTGTCTCTTTTTCTTGGTTTATTGTGGTATCCGTGACAAGTTAAAATGTGCATATATTTACACCATACAAAGGAGTCCAGTGTGGATGGAATCCACAATCAAGCCTGCACACCCACACCATCCTATGGTTAAGTTTTGTGTGTGTGTGTGTGTATGCATGAGGACATATGATATCCCCTTACAATAACTCAGCTGTGTGAGACAATCTCTTTAACCCAAGGCACTGGCTTACACACTGAATCTCTAAAATTTGTCCCTCAGATGTGACTTACCCCATTGGGTAATTTGACCAATAGCTCTCCCAATATTTTAGGTCCTGGTGTTAAGACTTATTTTTTTAAATATACTGAACCTAACAATGATCATATAGCATTTGTTGTTCGATGACCAGCTTATTTCATTCAGTACAGCCATATTTTTCCAAATAAAAAAGTTTTTCTCTTTTTTCTTTCCTTCCTTCCTTCCTTTCCTTTTTTAAATGTTTTTCTGTGTTTATTCACTTTACATGCTAGGTGTAGCTCCATCACTCCTCTCCTCCCACATCCATCCTCCCTCTCTCTCCCTGATACCAAACCCCCTGTCCTATTCCTCAGAAAAGAGGAGCTGCCCTTCCTATCTACCCCAGGTCACCAAATCGCATCAGGACTGAGCCTGTCCTCTTCCCCTGTGGCCTGACAAGTCATTCCCACCAGGGAGAAGTGGTCAAAAAGCTGGCAACAGAGTTCATGTCAGAGACAGCCCCGGCTCCTATTACTAGAAGACCCACATGAAGCCTGGGCCATCAGCTACATCTGTGTAGAGGCTAGGTCCAGTCCATGAATGGTCCTTGGTTGGTGCTTCAGTCTCAGCAAGCCCCTCTGCTCTCTGGCTAGTTGGTTCTGTTGGTCTTCTTGTCCTGTCACCTCCAGGTCCTTTTTTCCTTTCCCCCACTTTTCCATAAGACTCCCTATGCATCACCCAATGTTTGCCTGTGAGTCTCAGCATCTGTTTAGAGGTGCTGGTAGGTGGAGCCTCTCAAAGGACAACTCTGCTAGGCTACTGTCTGCAAGCATAGCAGAGTATCCTTAATAGTGTTAGGGTTTGGCCCTCTCCCCTGGGGTGGGTCTCACCTTGATTGGACATTCCTTCAACCTCTGCTCTATCTTTATTCCTGCATGTCTTGTAGGCAGGGTAAATTTGGGGACTAAGTTTTTGTGGGTGGGTTTGTGTTCCCCTCCCTCTACTAGGAGTCAAGTCTAATTATAGGGAGTCCTCTTCAATCTCTATGGCCCTGCTACTAGGCATCTCAGCTAGAGTCGCCTTCATAACCTCCCAGGAGCCTACCCTAACTTAAAAATCCAGGTCATCACAGTGATGCCCTTGCCCATTGTTTCTCTTTTCTCTACAGACCTTCAGTCTCCCTCCACCCCCACTCCCTGCCCCGGCTCCCCAGGTTTGATTTCTACCCTCATATCTCTCTGTGCTCCCTCTCCTACCTTATTCCCTTTCTTCAACTCCTATCTCTGTCTGTGTTTTTCCCTTTCTGAATGAGATTTAAGCATCCTTCCTTGGATCCTCCTTGTTACTTACCTTCTTTGGGTCTGTGCATTGTAGTATGCTACTCCTGTATTATATGGCTAAAACCCACTTTTAAGTTAGTTCATAGCATGTGTGTCTTCCTGGGTTTAGGTTACCTCACTCAGGATGATCTTCTCTAGTTCCATCCATTTGCCTGTAAATTTCATGGTTTCATTCTTTTTAGTAGCTAAATAGTGTTCTATTCTGTTAATGCACCACAGTTTCTTTATCCATTCTTTGGTTGAAGGACATCTATGTTGTTTTCATATTCTGGCTATTGTGAGTAAAGTTGCAATGAACATAGTTGAGCAAGTGTCCTTGTTGTGTGGTGGAGAATCTTTAGGGGATACACCCAGGAGCAATCTAGCTAGGTCTTGAGGTAGAGCTGTTCCCAATTTTCTGAGAAACCACTGGACTGATTTCTAAAGGGGTTGTACATGCTTGCACTCTATGAACAATGGAGTGCTGTTCTCCTTTCTTCATATCCTTGTTGGCATGTGCTGTCACTTGAGTTTTTGATCTTAGCCATTCTGACAGATGTAAGATAGAATCTCAGAGTCATTTTGATTTGCATTTCCCTGATGACTAAGGACTTTGAGCATTTCTTTTTTTTTCCTTTTTTAAATATAATTTTTATTAATTTATTCATATTACATCTCAATTGTTATCCCATCCCTTGTATCCTCCCAGTCCTCCTTCCTTCCCATTTTCCCCTTACTCCCCTCCCCTATGACTGTGACTGAGGGGGACCTCCTCCCCCTGTATATGCTCATAGGGTATCAAGTTGGAAGGATAGCAGGCTACTTTGAGCATTTCTTTAAGTGCTTCTCTGCTATTAGAGACTCCTCAGTTGGGAATTCTCTGCTTAGCTCTGTACCCCATTTTTTAATTGTTATTTTGTTTGATGGTGTTTAATTTTTTGAGTTCTATATATATTTTGGATATTAGCCCTTTGTCAGATGAAAGGTTGGTGAAGATCTTTTCCAGAAGCTGTAGACTGCCATTTTATTTCATTGATAGTGTACTTGGAATTATAGAAGTTTTTCAATTTCACAAGGTGCCGTTTATTGATTATTGATCTTAGGGCCTGAGCTGTTGGTGTTTGGTTCAGGAAGTTGTTTCCTATGACAATGAGTTCAAGGTTCTACCCTACTTTCTCTTCTAATAGATATACTGTATCTGGCTTTACGTTGAGGTCTTTGATCCACTTGAATTTGAGTATTGTGCAGGGTGATATATATGGATCCATTTGCATTTTTGTACATGTAGACATCCAGTTAGACCAGTACCATTTGTTGAAGATGCTTTCTTGTTTCCATTGTATAGTTTTGGCTCCTTTGTCTATAATCAAGTTTCTGTAGGTGTATTGGTTTATTTCTGGGTCTTGAGTTGATTCCATTGTTCTACCTGTCTATTTCCATGCCAGTACCATGCTGCTTTTATTACTATTGCTCTGTAGTATAGCTTGAAGTCAGGGATGGAGATACTTCCAGAAGTTCTATTATTGTATAAGATTGTCTTAGCTGTTCTATTTTGTTTTGTTTTGATTTTGCCATATGAAGTTTAGAATTGTTTTTTCAAGGTTTGTTTTTTAAAAAAGGTGTTGGTGTTTTGGTGGGGATTGCATTGAATTTGTAGATCGCTTTTGGTAAGATGACCATTTTTACTATGTTAATACTACCAATCCATGCACATGGGAGATCTTTCCATCTTCTGATATGTTCTTCAATTTTCTTTCTTCAGAGACTTGAATTTCTTGTAAAAAAAAAAAGGTCTTTTCTTCCTTGGTTAGAGTTACACCAAGATACTTATGTTATTTTTGGATATTGCTTATTTTTATTTTTATTTTTATTTTTGGTTTTTAGAGACAGAGTTTCTCTGTGTATCCTTATCTGTCCTGGACTCACTTTGTAGACCAGGCTGGCTTTGAACTCACAGTGATCCACCTGCTTCTGCCTCCCAAGTGCTGGGATTAAAGGGGTGTGCCACTATGCCCAACTAATTTTGGTTATCGTTAAGAGTGTTGTTTCCCTAATATCTTTCTCAGCCCATATGTCTTTTGTATATAGTTAAGCTATTGGTTTTATATATATATATATATATATATATATATATTATTCTTGTATCATCTGCAAATAGCAATAGTTTGACTTTTTCCTTTCCTCTTTGTATTTCCTTGATCTAATTTAGTTGTCTTATTGCTCTAGCTAGAATTTCTAATACCATATTAAAGAGATATGGATAGAGTGAATAGCCAGATTTTAGTGGGATTGCTTTGAGTTTCTCTCCATTTAATTTGATCTAAACTACTGGCTTGCTGTACATAGCCTTTATTGTGTTTAGGTATGTGCCTTGTATCAGTGATCTCTCCAAGACCTTTATCATAAAGGAATGTTGAATTTTGTTTAAGACTTTTTCTGCAACTAATAAGATGATCATGTGATTATTTTCTTGCAGTTTATTTATATGGTGGATTACATTGATGGATTTTTGAATGCTGAACCATCCCTGAATTACAGGGCAGGCACTGATAGCCCCAGGCCATGTGCAGACCTGCAACTGTGAATCCTCAGCTCCAATGATATATCCTCCAGTCTGGGAAACATGGGTGTTGGTGTTTTGGTGTCAGCTTCCAGGTTACTCACCTCATCTGTAGCCTCTGACCTTCTGCCACTCAAATATGGTACAGTCTGGACACCGCCATCTTGGATGTTCTAGACTTAAGTTTCTTAAGTACACCAGTGCCATAGCAGGTCACTGCTAAATGGCAGGGTCCTTCTCCAGACCTGGAGCTCATCTGATCTCTGCTCACAGCATCCAGCAGCAGTGCTCAGAGCACATCATCTTTCAAGTCTGCTCAACAATGTGTGCGAGTCCATGCATACACGTGTACATGTGTGTATGTGGTCATGCTCATGTGTCTGCAAGTGTGTGTGCTGGTGGACTTATGGGTTAGAATTCTATCTTGAGTGGTATTCCTCAGGAGCTATTCCTCTTTCTTTCTTTTTCTTCTTTTGTGTTGATTGTGTATGTTTTTTGATAATGTTCATACTTGTATATATAGTATATTTTGTTAAATCTCATTGCCCCTGCTGACTCATATATCTCACTCTCATGCAACACCATGGCCCATACCTACTGGCCCATTTTCTGCATTCTTGACTCTTCTTCTTCTTCTTCTTCTTCTTCTTCTTCTTCTTCTTCTTCTTCTTCTTCTTCTTCTTCTTCTTCTTCTTTTCTTCTTCCTCCTCCTCCTTCTTCTCCTCCTCCTCCTCCTTCTTTGTGACCCACTAATTTAGTCAGGAATGTCTCTATGACCACAAGTGTGGAACTATCCATTAGAGCCTGAGGGTCTCACTGCTGGGTGCACAACTGAAGGCAATGACTATCCATTCCCCAGAATCCATTAGTTACTAATAGTCCAGTGGGGATGAGAAGGCCTTCATGAGTGTCTATTGGTTCATAATAGTCTGTTGACAGGCCCAATCTTGTGTAGGGACATCAGAAAAGGTCTTAGAGTTGCTATAAGAGCATATTTGCTATGGTTGTGTGACATTCTGAATACTTCATTTTCTTCTTATCTCTGGCTCTTGCATTCTTTCCTCTCTGCTCTCTCCACTAAACTCTTAGAGTGAGTAGCATAAGTGTCCCTGAGTCTTAGTTATATCCTCTGAGCACTAACTGTCATTTCCTCTAAGTATTACAAATAGCCACAATATGCATTCACTACCTTTCACTGCAGAGATAATTTTCTAATTAAGGATGAGAGTAATATTTGCCCATAGGTACAAACATAAAAACTTCAATTATAGTTTTGTGTCATGTCAATTTGGATAAATAACAGTAGTGATCTCCTTCCTAGGGTCTATGACCTCCGCTAGCTTTGGCTTTTGTGCCAGGTATATGGTCCCACATCTTGTTTCTTAAAATAGTGGCATTTGCTAGCCCAGAGCTTGTGAACTAGGCCATGTTGCATGGCCAGTAAGCCTTGTTTCTGCCTTCCCAGTGCTGGGATGGGAAACTATGGCCAGTTCTTTTTTTTACATGAGTCTGTAGATGAAGCCCAGGTCCTCATATTTGTGTAGAAAGCACTTTACTGACTAAACCATTTTCCTGCCCTTTGCCATGTTTTCTTGATCCAATCACCTGTTAACAGACAGTAAGGTGTTCTCTTGCATTGACTAGTATGAACAATGCATCAAGAAACTGAACACTGATGTAAGCATCTCTTTAAAACTCTAATTTTATATTCTGAGGATGTGCATCCGAGTGAGATAGTACGTCATATGGAATGGAAAAAGTGTTTGTCAACCATATATCTTAAAGAAGTATATCCTAATTTTCTTCTTTCTTGCTGTGATAAAACCAAAACCTGCTTGGAGGGAAAGGGTTTATTTGGCGTCCAGGTTAATTCCACCATCAAGGAAAGTCAAGACAGGAAGTCAAGCCAGAAAGGTCAAGGTAGGAGCAGAAGCAAAGACAAGGAAGAAATATTGCTTGCTGGATGTTCAGCTATTTCCTGGGTTATCCCAGGACCCCCTGCACAGGCATGGCACTGGCTACCATGGGCTAGGCCTTCCAACATTAATCAGCAATTAAGAAGGTGCTCCTACATACATGGCCACAACCCTGTCCAGTAGAGCAAGTCCTCAGCCAAGGGACTCTCTTCCAAGATAGTTCAAGTTCACAAATGAAGCTAATTATAATATCCAAAATTCCCAAGAAACTTAAAACCCAAAGACTTAAAACTCAGAGTTTTAAAAATTTTTGTTAAGGTGTTGTAGAGATGTGTAGGGGATAAAACACTTGCTGCTCTTCCAGTATACCTAAATATTTTCCCCAGAGCCCTTGTTGGCTGTCTCACAACCACCTGTAACCTCAACTCCAGGGAATCAGACCCCCTCTTCTGCCTCCACCCATGCACCTCAACTTACCCGCACATACCCACAACACAGAGACATATGCACATGCACATAAATAAACTGAAGTTAAAAATTAGACATTGTAAAAACTATGATTCTGTCTGAAGCAGATATTTCTCAAACAAAACCCTTGAAGTGGTCCACAGCTTTATGAAAACATACTCAGCAGACCTGTTCGAAGAGGTAATTTCCAAAGACCAATTACAAGTGTTGGCAAGGATGTAAAGAGTTTCACATGGCTGTGGGAATGTAAATCAGTATAGCCACATTGGAAATACAGAAGCTCTTTAAATTTTACATATATGATGATCTTCACTGCTTTGGTTTCAAGAAATATCATAATAAGAGCTTAGAATGATCAGATCCTGTTTAGTTCAACTCCTGTATTTCCCCAAGTTGACATCTTCTCTATTCTTCAGCTTATCATCATAAGATTCAGAGAGCATAGATACAAACGCGCGCGCACACGCACGCACACAAGCACACACACACGCATACATATAACTATATGTGTATATTTATACCTATATGACATATGTATATAGCTATGTGAAAAACTAATACATTCGCTCAATATTGAAATCGTAGTCTAGTGATTATATTATACATGTGAATAATGGTATTCGTGGCTACTAATGTGAATTCATATACAGCCAGTGTCCATCAAGACTCCTGGTAGTTGTAAAGATTGCTCAATGGTCATGGGTCAAGGGCATTTGCCACACAATGATGAGGGTCCAAGTTCAAATCCTATCACCCACAGATCAAGCCAGAAATCCTAGAAATGACTGTAACTTGAGATCTGAAGGTTCTAACTCCTTATGGCCTCTACATTTGTACTGGCATGAAAATTCTCTCT